>OX411307.1:21742143-22103711 GCA_948150685.1 Rhaphigaster nebulosa
TTTTATTCGTCTTGGTAGATGCCTGGTTAGGCATGAGTGATGATATCTTTGAATCGAATTAAAATTAAAATTTTTCTAATCAAGTCAATACATACGAAACTTCCTAATTGTATTTTATGGGAGCGTATAACTTTATTCTCAACGAGTATATGTATGTATGTACATATATATGTGTATATATATATATATATATATATATATATATATATATATATATATATATACATATATATATATTTATTTATTTATTATTTTGCGTGAATGGTCCTTTTCGGAACACACGAAGCTTTATTACAATATCGTTTGCGGAGGATCCAGGATGCTTTCATCTGTTCATTGAAGATCCTCTTCTTTTCTTCCGCACACTTGGTACCTGCTCTTTTTGGTCCTTCATTCTCTGGAGTAACTTCCCACCTGTCAATTTTCTTTCTGTACATATTTTGATTCAAAATTTCCTCAGGTTGAATTTGTGCATTTTTCATGTCCGCTTTTATTTGTTGTGTACAAGGGAAATTCTTCAGTTTATCAACTCTTTCCAGAATTTGGTGGGTTATTCTTCATATATATATATATATATATATATATATATATATATATATATATATATATATATATATATATATATATATATATATATTATTTTGTATTAAATGTTATGAAATAGACCTTAGTTTCTTTCGTAAGCGTTGTGTAATTGAAGTTCAAAAATGATAAACGAAAGTTTATAAATAGATTATATGAATTGATAAATTATTCGTACCATTCATCGTAAATTATTTAATTTAAACAAACTTATTAGTCTAACAAATTCTATTTTTTTTGTGGAATTGAAGACAATCTTGGCTTAGTAGTGGTCGGGATATAAGAAGCTGGACCTTGCAATATTATTATTAAGTACAATTCGATTCAAAATTAACAGTATTTCAAGACCTGCACCAATATAAATTAAGTCAATAAAATTTGACATAAGGATTTTTTCGTTCTCAAATTTAATCAGCTCCGGGCGATAAGGCTGAATCTTCTGAAAAATGAGTTATAAATATGATAAACGACATTTATAGTTTTTTATTGCTATTTATAACAAACTGTATAGAACAGTTTGTGAATAGTAAAAAACAGTAAATAAATTTAGTGTTTTAAGCACGTCACTCACCACTTCTGCTCGCTTCAAACCAAAACCTCCCATTCGATGGTTATTATTGCATACATTTATAATTGCAAGAATCCCAAGTTACCTTACCGTCCAAGAAGACTTTTGAGGAGATTGAGGTGTTGCAGTGTGCGGGGTGCGGAGGAGCTCTATCGATTTGTAACAGTTAGCCAAACCAGCTGCGGTTATAACCATTATCGTCGTTTAGGCCAATCCCAACAATTTCCCCCTTCCTGTCTTTTCCACTTAGGATATGCCTACGCTCCAATTTCTTTTCACAATTATTATTTATACAATTTTAAGAGGTCCTTTCGTTTTGCAATGAAGTAGGTGAGCCTGTTTCCTTCAGGATATGTTAAAATGCTTGTGACCAGGGAATAGAAAAATGTTAGCCTAGAGGAGAGGAGTTGCTAAGGATGTGGGGCTGTGGTAGAAAGTTTATTTTTTGTTAGATCAACCGTAGATCGACTATGGTTTAGGGAGACCCTCCAATGGCACAGACTACCTAAAGAATAAATTGAGTACCAGAGCCTTCATCGGGAAAAACCTGGCGGTTGAGCTTGGGATAGTCCATCCTATTAAAGTTATGAACCCGAGATTGGTTTTTATGGCACTGGTTTATTTATTTTTTTTTTTAACACACACACAATCACAGAGTAAACCTCTGTGTCTCGATGACTCACAGAACAGTATATGATTTCTTTTCTAATTCTTTGATTAGGATGTTTGGTGACGTAACTTCTACCAATATCATGGCAGTTCTATTGCATATTTTTTATAATTATAGTGCTACATCTTTAATGAATGTGCGGCACAGTCTTTTTGGTATTTGTATTAATGCCCCCTAGGGGAAGCGGGAGTGTTCCGAGGCCTCCTAAAACTATAAATTCGTCCGTAATGTATGCCATTTTTTTTTCTATGGCGCAGGGTCCCTCCAGGGCATGAACCCCTCAATTGATTCAACCGAGCTGATCAAAATTTGGGAAAAATTAAAACAAGATTATCAAAATCATAAAATTTTTAGGTCGAAATTTTATGCTTAAAAGTCTGACATGCTAATTATTGTATTGATCTCTTTTGTCCTATCGATTTGTGTTTAAAAAAAATTGAATAAATTGTTTAAAAAAGGAAGTAGCGACAACGCAATCACAACAATCCTTAGAAAAGTCGAAGCGTTGAATGCTAGAATCATTTCCCTCGACATGTCGTATCCAAAACTGTCGCTTAAATTTTAATCTGATTAATTATTTTGTTTTAATTCCGGTATGAAGTTACCTATTCGGAATTCGAACTCAATGTTTAATTCTAATGCAACACTGATCCATAAGATAAATGTAACTGTGAATATTTATCATATTTGTCCAAAATTGTGTATTTTACTTGAATTTTGTTTTCTAAATATGGTTATGTTTTTTTTTTAATCAATAATTATAAGAAGTAATCAAAAGCGATGCAAATGGTTTGCAAGCTCATTTTGTGGAAGTAGTACTGCTTGACCTTCAGCCGGGATCAGTGTACTATCTCCAATATCTTTCCAAACTCTAAAGGGTTATTATATATGTTTATAAATTAGTATGATCCATTCGACAAAAAGAACTGACTTTAGTATGATTAAATATTATTATTTTTATTTAAATTTAAGAAATGCTCGAGTCTAGTCTTGAAATTCGCGAAAAAAAAACAACCTATAACAGAGTTATCTTGTACTGGATATTTTAAACTTATCCTTAGACCATTGATTTATAACATTATTCCATGTTTAAATTTCTTAGCGGGTTAATACAATAGTCAAACTTTAAAAATCAATTCCTGTCGAGGTAATCGCTGCAGTTAAGAGGTAATCGAGGAAATCAGTTAATTTATTTCACGGTACTAGTCCATCTCTTCTATTCGCCGCCAGTCATGGACTTTACTGGCCAAGGTACCTACCTTAAAATAGTACATTTTAATTAGTAATTAAATAATTAAATAAAATTAGGAATTTTATATCGTTAGAGAACATTGCACGCCTCTAAAGTGTTATTTAAAGTTCTAACTTTGAAGAAGATTTTAAAGAAATCGTTAAATATTGTTTTGTACTTTTTGCGTGTTGCTACTTTGTGTATTAGATTTAATTTGCAGGAGAGTTTGGATGCGCTAGCGTGTGACTTTCATAATTATGGGACATTCTTCGAAAATGGTGAGATTTTCTAATAATTTTCTTATTTTTTTTAGACAGCAGTGTAATTTCGTTTTCGTAATTGTTTCTAGAACGGAAAATAAATTAAAATATTTCAATTTTTAAAAGTGAGCGAGGGAGTGAGCATAGTAGAGTGGGAGAGTGAGGATGAGGGAATATTACAAGGAAATAACAATAAAATTAAAAGAAAATTAGTTTTATTGAAATATCTTTAGTTTTTAGTTAAATTATCACATTATTATTAAATAAGTGCAAAGCGTATGAGATAAATTAATTCTTGCCTATTAATAAAGCAACTGAATTAGAGGTTTATTGAATGAAATACAATTTTTATAATAAATAAAAAGGTGAGGGTATGGGATTTTTTTGATTATTCATAGTTTACTGATTATGCTTTAACTTTATCGCTACTATATTTACACCATATCAAACCCCATAAAACCTGAAGAACTACATTAGGAAATCATCAAATTTCTAACTTGCTTTCTCTACTCTATGACTAGGTAGGGCTCACCAAACACAAAGCACATTTTTTAACTTGACATCTCACAGTCACACCATTTTATGGAGGTTTCTCTCAACATCGGTTACCATTTGGTCTGGAGGGAATTGGTAAGGCTTGCCAACTGTTTTCCTGAGCTGCAGAAGACTTTGAACGTACTTGGCGCCCATTTTTGAAAGAAGTGAATTATATGGCCAAGAGACTAGCAATTAATATAATTAATTGTCAACGTAATTATTCTATGACGAATTTGTTTTTCTTTTCAGAGAATTCTGAGCTTGTTTCCGCACCTAATTTATTTTGATGGCAATAGGTTAGGTTTTCTGGCTGCCAATAAAGAAAATTCAAGCAATGGAACATGTGAGTGAATGAGGATTTTAATGTTTAGAACATGTTTACATATGTAAAATTATTATTAACATGAAAGCTAACTCCTGATAAAACAATCTAAGACCATAATTTGTCAAAATCAATTAACAAAATGTCTGCCAGATGCATAAAAAGCCCGGTTTCTGGGGAGACTGTAATTTTCAAAGGATGGTCCATATATGATTTTCTTTAACGAACACACAGCTGACGGATGTACCTTTCCTTCATGAAAAGTACGATCGAATACTTATAGTTTTTGATAAACTATGTTCGCTGTTGCATTTGGAGAAGTCTAATAAATAATACCGACGAGAATTATCAAACATTATTCGGCTATTTCGCCTGGCTTTCAATAGTAAATTGATAGTGCCGCAAGGAAACGTCAAAAATTTCGTGTGTGCAACGCGTCTTGGCTTCACCACAATCTTAAATCGTCGCTGTAAATATTTGAACTTGGCTTTGTTTGATGTAACCAAACCGTAATTTTGGTTATTTACATTGCTTATATCATTTGTGTTGAAAACTCTCTCTCCCCCCCCTCCCCGCTCTCCTGGATCCGCGAGTTTGTATGAAATGGGCACACTAATAAACATATTCAGGCATTACTGCAACTCTTATAGAAGACGAATTTAGAAAAACACTGAAAATAATCTTAGTTATATATGAAGGAAGATATATGAACATAACGAGAGAAATCCTATATTGATATTTTGATTACAAACGAGATTTTGTCTTTCTTGTTTTTTTAATCCGAAAATTCATTGGTTTCCAAACAAAGCTTAATTCTATTAATTAACTAAAAAAAGAAATTTTTTTCTTTATTATTAATTATTTGATAAATGTTTTTATTTTTACTTTATCTTCTTTTCATTAATCAAGTTTTATTCCAACACATATGCTGAAAATGTTTTTAAAAAAAACGGAGGTCGAAGGTCTATTGGATTTTCACATAATCCTAAACAGCGCAGGGTGAATAAGAAATGAACGGTGTCATGTGGAAGGGGATGTGGGTTTATTCCACATATGAATAAAAAAAAATCAAGTGATCCAGGTGGGGGATAACAGGTGTGGCAGCTGGCGGCGTGAACTTGAATAAATGAATAAAAATAAATTTATCCGCATCTCATGGATCAGGCCGGAATAAAATATCGTGTACGGCCAAGAAGCGGAGTCACAAAATCATGACAGATCAAGGTTATTTTTCCACTTGTATTATCTATTGTGTATATAAAGATAAACCTATTTTATATATATTGAAAATAAATTTTATATTTGTGCTGGAAAATATTTAGATTTGTTTTTGCTATATTACTTGATTTATAAGAAGTTTAATTTAATCGGACTTCAAAATTAAATCATTTCAACTAAAAAATTATAATTTCTTATTTAATAATTTATTCGGAATTTCCTTGTGAAGTAAGCACTAACCAATGAAACAGATTCATCAATATCTTCAGGATTCAATATAATATATTACATAATATATATTTAAATGCTTGGATCAGCCATGGTTCAACTTCGTGATTCAACAGTTTATAGATAAATTTAATAGATGCTGTTTCTGGAACCCCCATCCGCCTTAGTAAAGTGGATACCCAGAAACCTATTTTGATATTACACTAAAGGTAATGAAGTGAGATAAAGCAAAATAATGTGCTCAAGGCCGTTCAAAGCACGTTGTTAGATGCATCTCAACTGGTATCGTCCATCCTTTGTAGTTTGTATATGCTTAGAAGTCCCAAGCGGCGTACGGAGGGGGAGGGTTCCAAAGGATATATCCCCACTCCATGCACTACAAAATATAATTTTCATACCAACCAACAAAAGATTTTTATTTTGAGTACTATTTTTGGTAATTTTAACTATAGTTTATGATCCAATTTTGATGCCCATCCTTAAAACTCTCGCCAAATTTGGCGATAATAGAAATTTAGGTGATTGTTTGTCCCACAGATAAAAAATTCTGCCTAGGTCCCTGTCCCTCCCTATCCAGCTTGTATACTTGTGGTATAAAAACGAAATCGAGATGGGCTATAGACAGTAGGTAATGTCATTTTCTTACGATCTAATTGTTTATTTAAAAACTATAAATGACATTTATTACATTTAATACATTTTGTTTTGGTATTTATTAATAAAAAAAGTCCATTTTTTGATTTTCTATTGGCTTTATCGGAATGGGTTCGCTCAGTGAATAAGACACCGGATTCCTGACAACCGAGTAAAGGTCTGAGCCAGGTTGTGGCAGACAATTTATTTGATCGTTTCTCAGCTGTCGGAAGGCACTCTTAGGGCGCACCCAGCCTCTATGGCGTCTTCATCTGATCATTCAATGAATTGGGGGAAAACCTGGCAGTTAAGCGTGATACCGACCATATCATTTCCTAGTTAAGTAAGGCACGCTTCCATTGAATATTACTTCATCACAATTTACAACCTTTCTCCCCTGAAGACACTGAATATGAGCTTTCAGTTATAAACTTAACAACGAAATGTATTAATTTGGAGTGAAACACAAATAGAGGCAATATAATTAGGATCCTTATGAAAGGCTACAAGTCAATAGCCTCTTAAATTAAAGGCTTCGTTCTTTAAAAATATTTATTCTCATCAACCGATTTAATGTTTACTATTTTAAAATAATCGTAAATATCACCCACGAATTATTTTGCATTATGACAAAATATTAAAAATTGTAACTGCAATAAGAAGTAGGACGGTATGGATTTAGGAATGTAGAACCTCGCAATGCCACCGTCCTCCAACTAGGCATTTGGAATCTTTTATCAAAGTAAGTATTAAATTAGTAATAAAATAGCAAATATTATCATATGGTGGGCTTGTAGTATTGTATAGTGTAGGCAATTGTTATATAACATCAAGTCCTACAAGAATACACATTACCTTAAACATGTACTCATAGTTTCAGTCCAATTTTTTTTTTCCCGGAACACTATAAAACAACAAAGTATTGAGTATAAAAGTTCCACACCATTTTGTAATCAGATTAGATTATTACAAATAATTTTATAATGAATGGCTTGAAAAACTTTAGTTGAGAAGTAAAGGAAAAAATTATACTTTTTTGAATGACATGAAATTATGTCTCAATGATCTTTCAATTTTAACGACAATGTTAAATTTAAAAAAAAAGAAAAAAATCAGTGAAACGAGTACTTAATAAACGAAATTTTAGATTGGTAAATAAGTTGATATGAGATTTTAAGAAGCACGATGATGGTATAGATTATATTTATCTTTCCAAATGATCCAAAATACAGGCCCAAAACATTATTTATTTCCTTTATTAAAAATATTTAAACAGAACTTCTAAATAAATAAAAAGAGAGATCGAAAGAGGGAGATGAGTGAGAAAATGGAGAAAATATGGACTAATAAGAAAGCCGAGAAATTACAGGGCCTTAGATGACCATAATCGCGAAATAATAATAAGATAAAAAGGAAAAAGACAGACTTAAAAAAATATTAAAATATTTAAAAATTGTGTTTAAAATAAAAATTATGAAATAGTTCCATTTTATTCTAAAATTTTTATTTCAACAATATGTAAGTAATGAACATATTAATGTATATTTTTACTAGGTAACAACTATTAGTTTTATTACTTTTCCGAAAGTGAAAGGATAAGCGTAAAATGAACACAATAACTCGGTGAAAACGCGCGAACTTTTATGGGATTAACGAGTGTTCTGAAGGGGAAATGAAAGGAAGCCTGTGTGAAAAACCGATGGCTGAGCGGGGAGTTGCAGACCACACTGGGATTTCGACACAACTTTCAACAGGGATTTGTAGCGCAACGGGGCCTTAGCAAGTTGCAACTTCTCCTTACTAAGTTCCCTAGCAGTTCTCCTTACTATCCGCTGACTTAACTTAAACGGCTTAGTCAACAAGTATCATACGAAAATCCTTTATTTGAATCGGCGATCTACAGTTTCTTAGTGGATGTAGTAAACCACACCAGAAGGAAAAATTTAAACATTGTTAATATTGATATTAATCTTTTAAATGTCATAGTGCACAATACGGGGCACTCAATGAATTAGTGGTAATTTCTACCATTGGCTTGATTCCAGAGATGACGCTTTGTCATATTATTATTTATAATTTATTAAACTATTATTAGTTTTATATATATATATATATATATATATATATATATATATATATATATATATATATATATATATATATATATATATATATACCAATTAGATATATAGTCGCTATAGAGCAGAAGTAGCTTAACTTCAAAAAATTAGATTTTACAGGAGAGTTTTTTTTTTTAGTTTTTGTTTTAGCGTTCCATTATATAAACGCATTAACCAAATTTTTGACTTTCTAGATTAGCCCTAAACTAAGTAGAACATTTTTGTGAAAAAAAAAAAAAATTAAAATTAACTTTTTTTAAAAAACAAATAAAGTAATATATGTAGTATTGACATGTACATTGTGGCACTCTTCATCTAAACGAACAATGTGTCTCAGAAATAAAATGCAAGAACCATGATCCGGATTCAGACTAAGTCAAAGAAATTCTTCCAATAAACACATCTAAGTGCGGAAGTTGGTCCTATATTACATACAAAATAACGTCTATATAATGAATTGGTGAACTAAAATTATTATAAGTTATACCTAATAATAATATGATAAAGATGTGGAACAAGCATTGAACCAAAAATTTAAATTTGTTGAACAAACTTTTTTTAATGGGAGAGAGATTATGAATAATATAATCTCATAGGGTTTATGAATAATATAAAACATGGATATAAAAACATATATGTAATCGAATCTCTTTTCGTGCGATGTAAATAACAAGCAACGAATAAAAACTTGAGCAGGAGCTATGAAACTTGAGCAAGAGCTATGAAACATAGTTTTCGCGACAAATAAAGAAACAAAAAACATACTTGATGAATGGGTAACTAAAACCACTCGATGGCTGGATACAGCTTAAAACAAAATCTTAAAAAAAGGGCACAAAAAAAGTTAAAAAAAAAAAAAAAAAGACCACACACAATATGGGTACAGGCAGGTCTGAGAGTATAAGCTTCAAAGTCATGACTGACTTTTTTGATTTGACAGTTTTTTTCTTGATTATATATTGTAAAAACCCATGAATGAAAGGAAAATGTTTGTTGTTGTTTTAATGGCTTTCCGAATTTTTAACACTTATCGTTTAATTTTATTTTTATTTTAAGAAACCATTTTTAAACATGCTTACAATTAGATGCTTGCTTAGATAGTGGTTGCCGTTTGCACGTTCTTTACTTCTATGCTAGTAGAATATACTCAAGGATACCGATATGCTAGTATGAGATAACATTACCTCAGTAGGGTTAAAGCCGTAATTTCCGTTCCGTACAACTCTTCGTTTTTGAGCTGGCACAAAAAAACACACACACAGACCACATTGCGAGACTTGAATATTTGGGCTCAGTGGACTTTATAACGTGTATTTCCGTTGAAAACTCGGATTCAAAAGTTTTAGCGATCGAAATACTTTTCCTTATTGTATATTTCATATATAGTTAAGTGAAAGTATAAATGGTTGTAAACAAATTTCGAATATTGCTAGTCCTAAAATCATAAGTTAGCTGTACCCCTAAATCAGCTTTTATAGCAATATTAACTAGGTTTCGTGAGGTGAGTTTCGGTTTCGTTTCATCTATAGCACATTAAAATGGCCAAGAATTATTAATTGTATTTATTATAATAGATTGTTTTGAAAGTACATGTACATATATGACTTTGAAGCTTTTACAATAAACTGGTGGCTTTGGCTGTAGGACAGGTAGATACCGATAATGCTTGCCATTGATGATGCAGTAAAGAAGGGTCGTTATGATTTTACAGTCGAGGGGCATCCAGCCTCCCTCCCTCCTCCCGTCTTCCCCCCAATCTGTAACTACGAGTTGATACATTTGCGTAACTCTTCTTTATTATCAAGTGATACTTTGAAGTTCTCAACTTGTTATTGCTCTTACAATGCAAATCATTTGGGCTAAATTAAGGATTTATTCCAAAAATCATATAGTTTACGCAGACTAGATTCCGTAATCAATTATTATGAGTATCTGTAATATAAGTTTAGGTAAGGAACATGCTATTCTCCAAGCCAAGCCATGGCCTTGAACAGTGGTTTCTGACTTTTATGGATTTCAGGACTAGGTACACATGAAAACATAGATATGATTGCGGGGAACTCTTTAATAATAGGCCAATTATCATAATATTCTGCAAATATAACAGAATTGGCATTATAATATAACATGCATGGCTTAGTGAAAATTAAGGTATAATAATTTTAGTTGCTCAAATCAACTTTTTCCTATTGCATAAAAGAATGGAAGTAAAAATAAAAAAAAAGCTAAATAGAACAGAGCAATTAAAATTTAAAGAAAAAAACTCAACACTATCTGTTTATTTGAGTTAATCCTTGAAAAATGGCTTACAGAAAAAAAAAAACCCTGAAATTATTGACGGATTAAAGGCAAAAATAAAAAGAGGACAAGACAGTGTTCAATGCAGCGCCTTCCTTATAGAACGGTTCACTATTAATTCATTATCAATTTCTCTTTGTCATTTTCATCCTATGTTTTGGCGGAGTGCGAAGGTTTGCCTGGTAGATCGCTGTTTTGCCTGGTAGATCGCTGGTTTGCCTGGTAGATCGCTGGTTTGCCTGGTAGATCGCTGGTTGAAAAATTGCTACTCCTCCCTCCCTCCTGGTTCCAGCCCTCTCATGTATAGATCAGTTCCTTTTCGAAATATAATTAGTAATATATCATAGGAATAAGTAAAGCAAAAAAGTTATTTCCCGCATGAAATTATCGCTTTAATAAGTTCCTGTTTTCTCTCCGAAAACAGATCTCCACAGTACAGTTCGAATTCTAATGAATTCTCGAATGGAGAGCTCGGTTTTAATAGAAAAATTAATTCATTTCTTTTGCATAAAGCTCCTTATTAAATACCTCATTTATTGATCGGTTTCCAAAATATTTATATTATGTTATTATAGTATAATGCATGATGTTACTAAAGCAATATCTCCCGAACGAAATGATCAGAATAGTGGAAACTCCTTCCTTTCGAAAGTTCTGAAATTTTCCTTGGACTATTTTGTAATGCATTACAATTTTTACACTTGAAAAAATCGCATTCACTACCGTCATTCGAACAGTGTATTTTGTAGAAACCGTTCTATATTCATCGTTTCTTAAAAAAAAAAAATTATAATTGATCCGGTAGTACTCTGTAAAAAATTATTATTACATGAACCCAAACTATTCAACGTGGGAACATTAGGGAGCTAGTAATTAGCGAGCGGAGCTATACCGACCCTGTTGATTGAGGCTCGTCAACTTCCTGAGGCTAGAGGCCTGCTCGCCAACTGCAATGTCTGCTTACTTCTTCGTAAATAATACAAACGTAACGGATTATGGATGATCGCCTGGAAGTTCCTTCTAGCTCTACTTCGGGAAAGGACCGGTCTATGTCGATTTGGTCCTGAAGTGACAGACTGTCGGGCAGCCTCCTTGGTCGATTCGCAGAATCATGTGGTTGAATGACAGTCTGCAAGGCCTGACATACTCACGGATTACCTCAAAAAGAATACAAAAATATATTGTGCTAAAAATCTGCTCTAACCGAAATTTCATAAATAAATGGCATGCTCCTCCTTGGCTTTCCCATAGAGAAAAGGACAAAAGGGGATGGGACCACACTGACAATTGAACTGTCAGAGAAAGAATTAAATGATATTTCTCAATATAGCGTGTGGTAGTTGGATCTGGCAAAGGACAAAGATGTCGCATGAAAAAAGAAAGGAAAAAAAAAGCGTTGCTCCTCTCCTGGCCTTGGATACACTCCCCCGACTCAATTGCCTTTTAGTCCATTCAACATTTCATATACAATCCTTTTCTCTTTCCTTTTATCTTAAACTTACCATTGCCTGGTAATTGTCCAGCCTTCTGGTATTTATTCGACGAAAGAAAAAGGGCTCCAGTGGAAAGACTAATGAAGCTAAAAAATTTTGAAAAGCTTCACAATAGCCAGTCCTGCATGGACATACCTTAGCTATACTATGTGCTCTCTTATTTGGGAGCCAAAGAATAATTAATATTATCCTTTTTTTGTTTTTGAAATCACCAATTATCTTTCAAAATGCTCTTGACGAGGAATGCATCCGAGGACCAAATTCCAGTAATTGGGTTCTTTGATGTCGATGATTTCTTAATCAAAACTAGGCTGGTTTTGGTCTTCTTGAAGAAAATTGAAGCTATTGTAATGTAAACTGTTTGTCATTCTAAATCAAGGGTGTCAAACACGCGGCGCCCGGGTGACTTTTTGTAGCCCACAATGTTCTGAAATAAATTGAAAAAAAAAAGACAATTATAAAGGAATGTTATCGATAATTACCCTAAACCCACTTAATTATATAATTTATTTTAATATCCTATCCATATTCCTGAATCCTTACTTTAAAATATCATAATGAGAAAATTTGTAAATGAGATGCGGCCCACGATTTAATTGAGTTTGACATGCTTGTTCTAAATAGAAGGAGCTGGACTGACTGTCGAACACAATTAAAATTATTTATTGTGACGTCATATTTCATCATTAATAATTGCAACTACTGTAGTACATATTTTATTTATAGTCTATTCTCCGGTAGGAATTGATATTATGAAGCTCTTGAAAAAGTTGTATGTTAATGTAAGTAAACAAAGCTTGATTCTGAACTAGGTCAACAGTATGAGGTAATGACAGTATCTCATAGCAATGTGTCATGACAGTATCTCATAGCAATGTGCCATGACAGTATCTCATAGCAATGTGCCATGACAGTATCTCATAGCAATGTGTCATGTATCTCTGAGATAGATCTTTATTTATAAAGGGTGTTTCATAAATTACTGGAAATGTTTAAAGAGGCGATAGTTTACCAGGAGAGCAACAAACAAGTTCTTATGGACGATTGTACACAGAAAAGCAGAAAATTTAAGTTTTATTTTATTTATTTTTTTTAAGTAAATCACATTTTATTTAACAGGAAGCGGTCACTCAAAAACTATTCAAGATAATTAAGTTCCTTTTGCACTATTGTAAAGTAGACAAAATTCCCTTTAAAAGCATTCAGCAGAGATATCCTGATTCACTCTGCACAACAACTAATTGCACATTTTAAAGTTCTTAACCGTAACCATACCCATTTATCGATATATAAAAATATATAATAAATAAACAAAGTGAATGAAGAAATAATTTTAAAATTAAACACCCAACTGTTACTGTACGTTTTGCTGTCAATCATACTGCTAGCAAGCGATTTTTATAATATCAATTTTTAAACCTTTTATATCCATACCTCAATGCATACACATACTTTTTCTTTTTTATATGATTCTCTATATTTTTTAAATGTGTATTATAGATAAATTGTCCTTAACAAAAAACGTTTTACGCAGATCTGTTATCTGGCATATTGTTGTGCAGCATAATTAATTATGATAATTGTATTGGCATTACAGATTAAGAAATAGCTAGGGAAAACAAAATACGACCAGTTTAGAACAGTTGGGAAAATATATACATCAAGTTTTGTAAAAAAAATATTTGAAGCTTGGTTAGTATTAGGGACGAAAGCAAGTGGGGAGTTGCTATGGGCAAAAAATGCAGCATGGCTTTCCAGTTTGGAAATAGCAGATTGACCCTAATTAAAATTATGGTGAGATAGGAAAAATAATTTCAATGATCCAAGCATAAATATTGATTTTTCAAAAAATATTAGGTACTTTGGTGTTGTACTTTGCATTTAGATTAATTTGATTATACTCTTTTAGAAATATCTCAAGAACGCGCGGATAATAAATTGTTATTATTCATTTACCAATACCAACTGTTATAAACATAAATTAACGAAATCCTTCAATTTTTTACAATGCACATGAACGCATGTCGTTAGCTCATGAAGTTAAGGCTAACATTTCTGTGGTTTTTAGCAGTCCGGCACATGAAATTTAAGATCAATCCGCAATTATATCGCTGTTAGTTCAGATAATTTTTAATTCATGCAGGTACTAAATTATCCTTACCAGTCTCGTTAGACCCTATACCAGGCCTAATGCCTATGGAAACAACACCCAGAGGTCCGCGGTATCAAAACCGGGCAGTTAGAAGCCATTACCACTTTTCCTCAGACGAGGTCAGTCAGCGGTAAGGTCATTACAATATCTGTGCAGCGGCTGGACCGGTATCTGCCTCCAGTAAGATCTTCCAGGACCGGAAAGGATGCCTGGAATACCTGGGTGACTCACCGGAACCGAACTAGCTCTGGTAGAAAGGTCGTTGTGATTCATTGTGTTTTCGGAGTTGGGTCGTAGGGGGGAGGGGGGGGAGGGAGGGGAGTGGCTTGATTTGAGGTGTGGACAACTGTAATCGATGTTTCGACATTTACAGCTCAAAGCATCGATGTTTGTATCAGGTATGAATCTTCGTGTACCAAACATCCCAATTATAATAAAATGCCATACAATGAAGTGAACTGCATGTACTGATTTCGTAAATATATCCCTGGCTTGGAATAGAAAAATTGTCCCGAATGGTTTTGTTGGTTACAAAGAGGTAACATTAAAAATACTGATAATGAGTTACTGAATTGCATGATGATTTAATGAATCATCTGGTATCATCTGCCTTCAAGGTGATGTGTGTAAAAGAAATCCAGCTGACAACCTTCGCTGGCTGCCGAAGAAAGTGAAAACTAGAAGGAATCTTATAAAAACAGATGAGGTTATTGACTCGCGGCTAAGCTATCAAGGAGCAAGCTTGCCAATTATGCTGAATTAAAGCCAATCGGAAATCTTCGAGAGTGATTCCATCGGTTCCCTCCTCCTTCGGGCACGTGACCATAAAGGGTGTTGTAGTAGAATTATTCCCATATCCTTCCCGTTGTTCCTTTTATCTTTGAAAACAAAATTTACTTGAACACAATTTATCTAGTCAAATTTTATAATCCAATTGATATTAAGAGTTATTATCATGTGTTGTAATAATTCTCAATTGTTGCAAGGGACCGGTACATCATAATAATTTCTTACCGACGATAGAATTATTATTTTCTTTTTTGATTTATGATATTATTTATTTGCTTCACGCTTTTGAGGTTTAAAATGAAAATTACAAGAGTGGGTAAGTGTAATTCCTTTTAGCAGCTATTAGCTCCTATTTACGTTGACAAATTAAAGCTGTAAAAATATTGGTCCTTTTCTTACCAATTTCATGCTAAGTACCCTTGACTTGAAACTTGAAATAGCTTAACTTTTAAAAGTAATAGTTGACTTTATTAATGGTAGATATTGCTCAATGTTTATAAAAGTTTAACAGCTGAATCTAACTTTCTTTTTTTTTTTTAAATTCAATCGATATACTCTATCATAGCATTTCCTAGTCAATTGTAATCTGTTCCAAGTCGTTAATAACTTTTTCCAATTCAATTCTAACCTTCTTCAATTCAATTGTAACCTTTTCCAATTCAATAACAAACTTTTTCAATTCAATTAAAACTTTTTCCATTTTAATTTTAACTTTTCCATTTTAATTGTAACCCAACCGGACATGAATTAATTTGATTTGATTTATTTTAATTTATTTTTATTGAAAAATAATTATTTTATTAACAGGAATGAATTTTGACATAATTTCGGCTTATTCTTACGATATTTTAGTTTTGTTTACTAGGTAATTTATAATCACTGGCGTGCCATGGTCTTCCTGCGCCCGGGGCGGTCCACTTCTCTTCGCCCCCATTTCACTTCACGCCCCCCCCCCCCCCCCCATCCTAGCTAAAAATTAGAATAGATATTTTCTTTGTAAACATAACATAACAGTGAATTAATATTTTCACATCACCTTTTAACTTTTTAAAAAAATTATTTATTCTTTTAAATTTTACATTCAAAAATGCAATGCACATTACAAATATGAATAGCCTACATCGTAAAATGATACATTATGAGATCATATCAAGATCATAAAATGTTATACACAAATCATAAAAAAGACGTTTAATAAAAAACTTCCTATTCTAATAATTTTCCACTTTTACGCCCTTCTCCCACAGTGCCCGGAGCGAATCTTTTGAAATTAGCACTTATCAATTGCCTATTAAAAAAAAAAAAAAATCGGAAGAATGTGCCTTATATTTTTATATGAATAAAATATAATATTTATGAAATAATTCGAGTCAGACTGAGTTACAATTGAAATGGAAAAAAATATATAAATTCAAATAGGAAAAAGTTACAATTTACTTGAAAAAAGGTTACGAATGACATATATATATATATATATGTCATTCGTAACCTTTTATATATATGAAACCTTATATGTATATGTAGTATTATCGTCTAGATTGTCATGGACGTAGCCAGGAGAGAGGGCAAAGTGAAGCAGCTCCCCCCCCCCCCCCCCTTACAACGAAGACAAAATTTATTTATTATTATAAAAATTTCGGAGCTAGTCTTTTCGGAATTATAATAATTTCGGAACTATGGTCCTTGCAAACTATTTGTTTAAGAGTTAAATAAAAAAAAAAATGATTCCTGTCCTTTTGAATGGTACTGTAAATTATTGCATGGCATCACGGGCCCCTTTCTCTCTACATGAATTTGAAATTGCCCCACCCCCTTCTGTTTTGAGATGGATTCGCTCTTGTATGTTTTATGGATATGCTTGCCCAGTGGGATTGATTGGGATGCTGCTTTGTAGCAACCCGGTGTTTAAATAAAGCATTCCTCTCTATTGAGATCAATCCCCTGTAATATGTAAGCTAATAATTGCTGATGGTTTATTACCGATAACAACTTTTTTCGATTATGGCAAAGAATGGAATATATTATAGTAGTTTTTGGCGAATTATTGCTCATATTTTATGGATGAAATATGGATTAAGTTGTAAGAGGGCCTAGGTAATGGGAGGAAAAGGCTGATATAATGGGATGAGCAGAAGCTGATAGCGGTAGCCGAGGTAGCTACCCCCTCCCCCCATCCCCCAATCCCGGTAGCAATCACTGTTAGCTAATTGCTTTAGCTCGGGCCTCGGGCCTCACCGCACCCATATCCTCCCTCCACCGACTTACTTAAAATTGACTATCGGCTCCTTTCCTATACCATATCCCTTACATCATATTCCTTGATGGATAAATATTTCATGGTCTGATTTGGGAAATGAAACTACTGTATTTATTTGATACTTAACAGGGTGTCCCTCTATATTTTTATTTTAAGTGCGTTCCGTCATATTTTTGTTATTTGTGTGGCAAAATTATTTTCTTCTTTTAAATATTTAAGCATTATCAATTTTAATTTGTCAATGCTTATTTTGTTTTTATTTTCAGAGACCGTTGCATTTCATATACTTCAGAATTGTTTTGGTTAATTTACAGATATTGGATACTGTTTTATTTCACAAAGAAGCTTTTTATTCTGTATTTTCGTGTTATTTTATTGTCTAAAAACAAAGTGAATTTAATAAAGTGGGTTCTCAAAACATTTCTTTTTTAGGGAACATAATTCCACATCACAATTTTAGCAAATCAGGAGCCAAATCTAGACCGATCTCGAAAGAAACCTTGATTTAATTTATAAGAAGTTAAAGCCTGATAAAAGTAGAAGTTTTCCTCAAGTGGGGTATCTGTAGTGCAGAAGTAGGCCGAGAAAAACATTGACAAGTAATTAGGGATTGATAAATTATTTGCCACTTCTATAAATTTGTTTTATTGAAAACTAGTTTCGAATGTTATACATTCATCTTCAGTTCTAAAAACACACAAAAAATTCAAAGACAAACAATTCAAAAAATAAGCAAATAAGCAATTTTTGAATTGCTTATTTTAGAATTTTTTGGGGGGTTTTAGAACTGAAGATGAATGTATAACATTCGAAACTAGTTTTCAATAAAACAAATCTATAGAAGTGGCAAATAATTTATAAACCCCTAATTAGATTGATCCTTCTATACCATCAAGCGGATGTCAACTGATTGATCCCTCTAACCACCATGCGAAGTAAAGTGCGATTAAAAAAAAAATAAGAGAACTTTTTCTTTTGGTCCACCCGGCAGCCACCTTACAATGAATTTAATTGAGCCAAACTGTTTTTCTTAAATGGAATTTCGTCTACTTGCGATTCTGCATTTAGAACTTAATTACCTTGAATAATTTTTGAGAGATCTGTTCCGATTCAATGAAAAACTCACTTAAAGGAACACAAAACTTATATTTCCTGTTTTTTCCGTGTGCAACCATGGCCCGTTTGAAATTTTTTGTTGCTATAGATGTTTACTATCACCTCTTTAATATTTCCCGTAATTTACGGGGCATCATGCATAGTCGATAATTATAATGTTTGCGCTATCGTCTTCTGTCTGCTTCCGTTTGCTTTTTCTCAAATGCTCCTCACAATCAAACAGAATCCTCAAATTAACAATAATGCTATTGACAATTAGATTTTTTTTCCCTTCAGATTGGAAGACTATTCGCTAGTAGTCTTCCAATCTGAAGAAAAAAAAAAAAAAAACTAATTTTGTTGAACTACGTACCACATACCGCTATCAGCTTCTGCTCATCCGGTTATTTCAGCCTTTACTTCCCAGTACCTAGGCCCTATTGCAAGTTTATCCATATTCCATTCATAAAATATGAGAAATTTATCCGCCATTGTCGTGAAAGACTTCAATAATATATTCACTCTTCACCACGGAAATTGTGCTGAGCTACACGACTTGTTTTGTAATCAGTTTGGTCTAGGGTTGAGCGTCACAAAAGAACAAAAAGAGGGGAAAACTGCCTGCAGAATGAGCAATAAAACAATATATAGCTTACATTATATATCTCGGTTGTTTAATGGGCCGTTTAATACCAATCCGTTTAGGTTCAAGTGAGCACGCACCCTTTCTTGGAATAACGAATATCCCAAATCAGCCGAGTATCCATCGGTACACTTGAACAGTTCCTACGATTCCACGCCTCAAAATACCAGGTAGTTCCTAATATCCCCACTTTGACTATGGTTGTCTTGTCTATGGAGGGCCTTTTGTCAGATAGAGATGAGCCTGAATGAATTTCATTCTTAATAATAGAAATTCGTCTTGGAGGTCTCTTAACGTCTCTTGTTGTTTGCCGAGTTACAGTGAACTGATCTGACGGCAACACTTCCTTAATAACTTTCTATTCCAAGGCCTTGCTACCTAACCTCACTATGCCCTTTTAACTCTGCGTCATTCTGTCCAGACCTAGAATACAGGATTCTGACTTACTGGCTTTTATATTTATATCTCCTCTCATAGAACTGCTTCTTCTAGCTATCCTTCAATACATTTTTATTGATTTAAGATAAATAATAGTGAATAGAAGACTGCGATATTAACCTTATAAAAGGATAGTGAAGAGAAAGTCTTACCAATATTAATATTTATTGACAATCATATTAATGAATAATTAAAGTTTCGTGGTTCTTCCCCACCATGTAGAACGGTCCTGTCCTGCATTACAAGGTTAACGTTTTTATTAATTTTTTTTTTCCACTTTCCATTTTTCCCTTTCTTATTTTCCGTAATAATAAAAATTTAGAAACCAAATATTATTATTGACTTTAACATAACAAGGTTATTGATCAATTCAGGAAATTATTTATTATTAAGATGTAAAGTATGCCGTTAGCACAGCAACCCGATACAGATGTGTCTCTCACTTCGATTTTATGTGACGTATTTTCGCCTTTTTACGTATGCTCGTATTTATGATCTAATATTGTGACTATGATCATATTAAGTGTTCTACACCGTCAGAGTCAACATCCTAAGATTTAAATTTCCTTCAGGTATTCACTGTGATTATCTGATGAGATTCTGCAAGCCTGTGGTTCAGAAAAGTTGCTTTATAAAAAAATTAAAGCCGAATAAAAGGCGTACGGTGTATGGGTTGACCTGGAGCGGACGGCGTCGAATTGCGGGGGATATCCTTGACCAACTACCGCCTCAGCGACATACATTCCTACCCCCGACCTCACTGGAGAATGCTGCCTTTCTGGCTCCTTCCTTTCGGTTTCTTGTTAATGTTAGGAGAGAAGAAAAATCTGAAAACTGGTTGGAAGTTCAACTGTGTCGTGTTGCTAATTCTCACAGAATTATAGATTTTTCTCCCATTTGTTGATTTGTATTTATAATTTTAAAAAAATCAAATTCAAAATCCTTTCTCATCTGCAGGTCAATTTTATAAAATCTGTGAAAATCAATTAAGCAATTAGTTATAATTTATATCAAATATAGTATGGAAAGATGCCCAAATATTGTCGTCTCATAAGCAAAATTCGAAATTTCAAATATTAAACTAAAATTTAATATACCAAAAAAAATTATACCAGCAATTATACTACTCTGTTCTATACCAACAAATGTTGGTATCGTTATTGGGCAGAACAGAATAGGCTTTCCTCTGAGTTATCAAACGCAATAATTGCTTAAGTGTTTAAAGAGTGGCCCCAATTTTGCCCTCCCCTCCCTCCAACTTAATCCACAACTTTCTATTTATTTGAAGTCAGGGTCATTTTAATAAAAACAAGTAAAGAGGAATCCAGAAACGAAATTTATTTAAATTAAAATTTTATTCTCATCAATGACAGTCCATCCAAACAAAAATCACTAAAAAAATTGATAATATTGGTAAAGATGAACACAGTTCGTGAAACATGCCGTGGATTCGACACATTTTTCTCCTTTTTTGTCTTCACAAACGTTGACTGGTTTGTCTTCAGACGATTTGAAAAACCTTCAGGGGGACGAATTTAGGACTCGACCAATGAATACAATGACAGTTTTTCCTACCCTAATGAGTAAACACACGGGTCTCGGACAATTTGAACATGAAAACTATACTTTAGTCTTGGAATAGTAATGATAAAATAATCATCTTTATCCCCAGAATAGCGTTCTAAAGTTGAACAAAAACTATAACCATCTTCTCCTCATTCTATAGTTGAAAAATACTTAGCACAAACCCTCGCAATTATTTTACTGTCAACTGGTTGGTACTGAAGTATTTCTAGAAGTCTTCAGCAGGTAGCAATACTATCAACGATATATAAATTATGGGACCAATTTAGGAGACGGGATGGATTTCGGGCAGCTTATCTAATTCATTATCTGATATATTAATAGCCTATGTATCGAATAATAATTTTAGATAAAAGATATGCAATCCATTCCTTTACGATTTATTTCATGAATCCGCAATGCATACATTTTTTTGTCATTTTCATTGACTTCTGAGATAAAATATTCTATCAATTGCAAATAATTTTATCCTACAGCTGATATGCATTCCTCAAAATTTCGTTTTTTTCCCAATGAATGGAATCCCAATGAGGAATTTTTCAGTTGACGTAATAATATGCAGTGTAATGTGAATTTCTTTTTTAATGTCCACTCTTACGAAGGTTTGGTTCGACAGATATCTTTCCACCAATTAATAACAAAATGGCTTAATTCTCTTTATCTTTTAAACCTGAATGCTACTGATTAGAGTTTGATCGATATCTTCTTTTAACTAATTGCAGAAAAACTACTGCCAGTACTTGTATTTAGATTTAGATGCTAACAATGGGCAAGCAAACAAGTTGGAGAATGTAAGGAACCTTGGACAATGCCCGGGCTGCTTCTACGGAAGAACTCTCATCAACTCAAGTGGCCGAGAGAGCAACAATAATCGGATCCTCGTTGAACATTCTATCCAATCCCAGTTTTTTGTTGAAGCCACCGCAACCTGGCTCAACTCTTAATCCCTCCCCCACTCACAATAATGGTGTATTTTTTGCTCCCTACCCAAATAAAATGTTCTTTTTTTGGTTTAATTAAATACAATCTGCTCAGGGGGAAAAAATGGAAATAGGATTGTTTTGTTTAAGCTTAGCCTCGTTGTTGGCACCTAGCTAACAGGTTTTTTTTGTTGTCGCCTAAAAGAGATTCTATTGATTGACTTTGTGTATTGTTTAGATCCTCATTTAGCACAAAAAATAAAATATCAAACAATACAAAACATTGAACTAGCGTTATAAATACTGTAATTTTGGAGTTCCGAATTGCGTTTAAACATAACTATATCGTTTAGTTATCTTTTATTACTCAGCAATGTTTGTTTTTTGTATAAATAGTTGAAAATACTATCTTGTTTTTTTCTTCTAATATTTTCCTTGGTCTCCTCCATCCTTAAATTTTGTGAAAATTTATTAATTTATAGATATTTGTGAAATGATTAATCAGCCATTATCTCAATTTCATAGTGTGGACTACCGTCTTGAACATGTATTTGCAATCGACCAAGATAAAAACATAAAACCTCCCCCCTCTCAAAGACGAAAAATATAAAGTTTTTTAGAATCACTATACTTAAAAAAGCCAAAAAAAAAAAAAAAAAAAATCTACTAATAAGAAATCCTAATATTAATATTTTCAAATTTTGTAGGAAGTTGTTTTATATTAGTTGGAAATTAGTGCAATTATACTTCCAAATTGGTAGCTTTATTATAAAATATTAATACAATAGTTACCGTTTCGGGGAATTATCTGATTAGCTCTTTGATCCTATTTATCAATTGCCTGTTTATGCCACACTTCCTATTTTCCTAAGAAAAACAAGAAAAAAGATTTTTCAAATTTAATTATGTCCCTAGATTGACAGAAAACATTAAGAAAATGTTTAAATTATGTGTCCATAATAGTATAAAATTTGGTCTATATAATCATAATAAACTTCTTAATCGTACAATAAATATGAAAGATAAATTAATATTCTGAACAAAATAAATACAATGCACAGATTAGACTGCTTAAATTATGAGAAAATTTACATTGGAGGTACTTCTAAAAAACTCAAAACTCCAGTTAAACAGCTATATGTCTAATTTGTAAAAAAATTAATTGCAGCATCTGCACATCACAGTATAACGCAACAACATAAATTTGATTTTGACAGGCCTAAAATACCAGACAGTAAAATAAATAAATAAAAATAGGAAAATCATAGAAAAAACTATAAATTACAAAACAAATACAAAGAACCTATTAAGATTCTATGCAGCCTAGATCTATGCTATTAAGCCATTATGCAGATGCTCTAAATAGAATAAACATAAATTAACTACAAATATAACTAACAAGATAGATAGCACCTTTAAATATTTAATGTGAAATATTAAATTTGTACAATAGTTATATTTAAAATAATTAAAAAAATAAAAAGTATATATGAAATAAATTATAGAAAGTGTGGCATCAACAGAGAAATAATAAATAGGATCAAAGTGCAAATCAGATTATTCTTAAAGACTTCATTGGTGACAAAGGAGTGTTATAGTTAACAATTGTTATGAAATTAAACAAGTTGTGATTTTAATGTTTAATACATTTTAATATCATTGTTAACATGAGCAATAAGTTATATTTCCTTGTGTATAAATTAAATTAACCTGAAAATAATTTATATACAAGGAAATATAACTTGTTCATGATGCCAACAGTGATATTAAAAATTTCAATTACAACTTTTTTTATTTTATAATAATTGTTCACTACTACACTCCTTTGTTATCACTGAAGTAATAATTTGTTTTTTAAGTATTTGTTTAATTTAATAAAAAAATATTAATTTTAGTTTTAAAACCACAAAACGTTAACTAATGGATTAATATTGGATAATAATGTTACCAATTTGGAAGTATAATTGTAAAAGTATAATTCCAAAATCCAAATAATTTTTACTTTTTTTTTTTTAATATTATTTACCTATTTGAAAATAATAAACTATAGTGCAATAATTTGCAACTTTTTTTATAGGTTATTCGTACATTCAGATAAATTAACATTAATTCAGTAAATGCTACCTCCTTCAGTGTTTGTTGAACTATTTTGGAATGATGATCTCAATTCAGTTTCTCTTAATAGGCTGTTGAATTGAGATGTGCTACCTTTGTTCTGCATTTATGTGATCCTATATTTTCCCGTTCTAATGATGTCCGAATTGACGAAACTTTGACTAGTTAGTTATTTACTGCTATTTGAGAGACTCGAGGCTATATTTGGAATCTTCCAATAACAACCTAATAATTGTTTTGTTAATTATTAATTAACAAATATTATAATTAATTATTTTTATAATAATATTACTTCTATCTATATTAATTATTTTGATAATAATTAATATTACTTTTTTATTTAACTGATTTTTTTTTTCTTGCCTGCAGCACTCCAGTTTATAACCTTTTCCCTAATAGTTACTACACGCCAACTTGCTTCCATTATTTCTTAACCTAATAATTTTAACTGTGAATAATGTGAAACCATATTAACATATAGTCGTTTTATAATCTTCTTACTCATTTATTAATTGATGCTGGAGTTAATAGTTCGCTCAACTACCCCTCAGAGAAAAAATGTTCTGGGTCGTATAAATTTATTTACAACTCAACTATAACCTTCTCAGCACCCTTATTTATATATTTCTCAGGTTCTCCTTATTCCTCTCCTTGATTTGTTCTTCATTTTATTAAACAATATCTAAAATGTCCCCTCTCAGAGGAAGGATTCTAATTATATTGAGAAGAAGAGCAACATGTCACACATTGGCGGATGCTGGAAACGATTATACGGAATTTTATAACGACCACGATTATTATCACAACCTTTTTATCATTCGTAGCAGCCTTATAAGGCCAAAACAAGTTTGCCGAATACCTTGGTTGAGCTTGGACCATGGAAGATGAAATGGTTTGTAGAGGCTGCTCCGAGGCGACGCTAATGGAGTTGGACCCTCACCCTAACTTGGAACCATGCCATCCCTATCAGAATATCCTGGCATTTACATTTCGGGGACTCTTCCATATCGTTATGCAAGAGTTTCTACCCCCTCCCCCCCCCCCTCATATCACCCTTTTTAAAGCGTTGATATAAAGATTGTTTGTCAAAGTGGATCTGTGAATCAGCAATATACAAATCGTTCAATTGGAAGAAGAGAGCCAGGGTACGAACATTTTTGCTTGGAAAGTTTGCATTGACGTATATTTCATAGAGAAAAAATGTCAGATATTTAGTTTCAGTATTAAACGATATAAAAAAAAAAAAAATGTTAGTTTAGCTATTGTAAGTTTAATAGTCAAACACAATGGCTTCCTTCAAACAGTGATTATAGAGTACTTCATGAAGACTGTTTTGATAAACTCAATAATAAATCATTTTTAATATTTTAATAATGCTAATAAATGATCAAAAATAAAGAATAATTTAAAAAAAAGTAAATTGTTTTATCGGTGAGTTGAGGGACAGCAATAAATCTAAATTATCAAACACTTCTGTAAAATTCCACTTTTTCGTATTGTGGCACTTTTCTTCCGAATGAACAAAATTTAAAAAGCTAGACTCAAGCCTGGTTAGTATTTTGCACTAGCCCTACACGAAAACAAGCATACCATATTATTAGGGATTGATAAATTATTTGCCACTTCTATAATTTTGTATTATTGAAAACTAGTTTCGAATGTTATGCATTCATCTTCAGTTCTAAAAACACACAAAAATTAAAAAATAAGTAATTCAAAATATAGTTTGGTATTATTATACATATTAAATTAGATGTAATATAAAGCAGTATTATAAAACATTTATGAATTTAATTAAGACAAGAAATCAAATACATGTTGGTACTCACCAAGGTTTAAATGGATTATATCAAACAGAAAACTAGTTGTACTGGCTTCTTCTAGCACTGAACTAACAATGAAAGAAAGGAAAGGTGAGATGTTTATAGGTAAACCGTTTAAAGGTCGGGGGTTTTCCAGTAATGCCGGTGAGTAATTGGTTTTTCCGTTATAGATGGGAATAAATTTAATATTGGACTATTGGAGATATTTATTTGGTCATTTAAGCAAAAATCTGGATTGGATTTGAAGGATTTTATTATTTCAAGTGCTTCATATATATTTAATTTGAGGCTGTTTTCAACGTGATGCATTAATTTAACTCCTGAGTCTTCGATGAATTTATGTTTTTTGTTTTTTTTTTTCATTTAAATGAATTGCAAAGTTGGAATTCTCTGTCTTATTATTATATACACGTATATGTTCCTTTAATCTCTGTTTTAGTGATCTTCCAGTTTTTCCCGTGTATTTGGCTGCACAATCATTACAATTTAGTTCGTATACTTCGCTTTTTTGGAAAGGGTCTATTTTGTCTATAGGAGAAGAGAAATATGAGGATAGGGTTTTTTCTATTTTAAATGGAGGGTTTAATCCTAGTTTTTTCAATTCATTTCCGACTTTGGTGGATATAGGGCCGTAATATGCAATCAAGTCATAATGTTTCGGGATGGGCCTATCTTCGGGGGTTGTTGAATAGATATCATTAATCTTTTTTTTTTTTATCATTAATCGTCTTTTTTTGTATTTGTTTTTTAAAAATATGATTGATAGTGGTTTTATTGTACCCGTTATTTTTTACCATGGAATATATTATTTCAATTTCTTTATTATAGTTCTTTTCATTTAATGGTACGTTCAAAAGACACTAATGCTAATAAATGATCAAAAATAAAGAACAATTAAAAACAAAGTAAGTTGTTGTTTTATCGGTGAGTTGAGGGACAGCAACAAATCTAAATTATCAAACACTTCTGTAAAATTCCATTTTTTCGTATTGTGGCACTTTTCTTCTAAATGAACAAAATTTAAAAAGCTCGACTCAAGCCTGGTTACTATTTTGCACTAGCCCTACACGAAAACAAGGACTAGTTTTCCATTTTCCAGTTTTCTTTGTTCTGCACTTCTCCTAGACTTCTTTTCAATTACCGATTTATTTCTAGATCAATTAGTTCAGGATACGAACATCCTGCAGAGACAGCGTTACCCTATGCATATCTATAAAATATATAAACTTAAAATAGTAACACAGTACTATTAATCTAAGATAACTAATAAACTATGATATAACAACTAGCAACTTAGGATATCATAGATAATTTAAATAAAGTTTATTCTATAAATTTAAGATAAGTTAAAAACTGTTAACCTACTACAATACTTGTTAAATTAAAATCAGAATCAACAGTCTTTAAGATAATTTGTAATAAAAACCAAATAAACCATAGTTTCGCCAGCCTAAAACGTGATTTGACTTGTTTGGCGGCTTTGCTCAATGTATTAATAATAAGTTCAAATTAAACAAAACATATAAATATTATGATAATATTTCCATAACGAGTTTACAATAATAACTGAGAATTATTTTGTAAAATGATGACTAATAGTTTAGTTTCTTATTTAATACAATATTGGAGGATTAAATAATGAAACTATTAATTATTGAAAAGAAAAGAACCAAATTTCCTAAATTATAACAACAAATCTAACATGAACAGGCGAAACGTTGTCGAAATGAAATAAAATCAATTTTAGTGGAAAAGTTTATGTAGCAGGAGCACGAAACAAACTATGAATCCATCAAACTAATATTTTTGTTATCAAAATAAGAAAATAATAGGAACTTATAATTATAAATAACTTTATTAG
This sequence comes from Rhaphigaster nebulosa, assembly GCA_948150685.1. Classification (NCBI taxonomy): domain Eukaryota; kingdom Metazoa; phylum Arthropoda; class Insecta; order Hemiptera; family Pentatomidae; genus Rhaphigaster; species Rhaphigaster nebulosa. The sequence continues at coordinate 21,769,981 of OX411307.1, forward strand.
AGATGTATATGTTTATAGGGTTTTTTATGGTCTTCCATTAATAAATCTCCTTTTTACTTTTCTGATAATGAACAGGATATTAGACGTTTATTAGCCGCAATTTTAAATGCTAGGAAAGCTGTGAGCCTCTCTTAAGTTTTAACGCTTATGGACTGGCCTTTCCTTGAGGAATATCCATGTTTTCGATAATGAATTCAAGATGCGTTCACTTCTGTATTGAAACAAAGAATGAATGCCTTCCAGTATCCTTTCTATGGTCATCACCTTCCCACCTCATCATGACACATGATAGCTGTTCAAACAGGAGGATATGTGCAATCAAAATCTTATCATTTGCAATGAGCGATAGATTTTCCAACTGGATTAAACTATAAGAGATGTAAAAGTAAAATATAAAATAAAATATCACAGATCAAAGCAGTTCGAGAATTTGACAGTTACAAATAGAATGGCGTAATAATTGAAAAACTGGAAAGAAAGCAAGCACCCCATTGACTGTACTGCAGAAGAGAAGACTGTAACAAAGCACCCCATTGACTGTACTGCAGAAGAGAAGACTGAAACAAAGCACCCCATTGACTGTACTGCAGAAGAGAAGACTAAAACAAAGCACCCCATTGACTGTACTGCAGAAGAGAAGACTGAAACAAAGCACCTCATTGACTGTACGGCAGAAGAGAAGACTGAAACAAAGCACCCCATTGATTGTACTGTAGAAGAGAAAACTGAAAAGAAATCTTTAAGATGTTCAAATCTGAACCTCAACATTCAATTATTAAACGACACACTAAAAGCTCTTTCCATTTTAATCGCCACGGTGATATTACTTAAAATAAATCGTTTACTTGGAAGAATACGAAAACGGCCATGCACGGCTTTGACCGCTAATGTTCTGGAATCCTCTCTTTATTTTTTCGGGACGAATATTTTCCGCAATCATTTAGTTCCTAATATCTTAAGGTGTTATATTATTATTTTAAACAATGTACATCTTGTAAATACAATAAATATTATATTTATTAATCCTTCCGTTAACGTAATATTACCTAATACATCTTTCATCCTTTAAAACAGCAGGAATCCTTGTAAATGGTTAAAATTTCAGGTTGAGGTTCGACATGAAAATTAGACTTACAAAAAAAGTTAAGATTAACATTTATGCAAAAAAAAAATTAAACACTTCCGGCCTAAATACATTTTAAGGTACAGTGGACTCTAGCTAACCCGAACCATTATATTTAAAAAAAAAGAAGAAATAAATAGTATTTGAAGATTTGATTTGAAGTAAGGTAAGGTAAGTGCGTTCACCCAACCTCTAAACGGTATAATATTAGTCCAACAGTGTTAAAATGCTGAGCAAATGTTTTTTCTTTATCATGTATTAAGGTTATAATTTTATTTTAACAGTACTACATTGTTTAGGGCCGGTGTATGCACTTACCACACCTTATCTTATATACATATATTATATAAAACTGCATACATTATGAACACCAAATGTGCTGTTAGGCTTAAAAAATATAGTAAAAAATACCAACAAGTTTTATTTAAAATAAAAACTAAGATTTGAAAATTTGGAAGCGTGTTTATTTTCTGAATTTCTTTATCGGCGAATATTAATTAACCTTTTCGTTTAAGTGATCTCCAATGCGAAATTGTATTGGTAAAACAATGAGTAGTTTACGCAATTCAAAAATATAATCTTCAAAAAGTCTTCTTTATTTTCAGGAACAAAAAAGATAATTTTCATAACAGTTATATATTTTTGAAGAAAGATTATACCCTTCTTAATCCATAATATATTTTCTTACATAATTGGGCGACATTGTGAACCATTATTGTCCATTTTCAAAGCAACTTCATTTTTATATCTTTTTTGATGATCAACTTGGCTATTTCTCTTAAAGTGTTAATATCTTCTTTTTTTATAATGTTATTCATAAAACATCCATTTCTTCACAAGGCCTCTCAGAAAATTAACATATCTTCCTGGACACTGTTAAATTTAAAATTGACTGGCTATCGAAGGAGTAACCTTTTTTACCTTTCGGTTAGATGGTTCAGATTAGCAAGAGTTTACTGGTATAAGTATAACAAGAATAAAATCAATAAATATAAAATACTAATGCAGCTGAAAACAATTCGTGCTATCAAAGAATTCAAGATACCGAGGTTCGAAATATTTTCTAAATTTTTTTTGAAGTGTAAAAATGAACTCAGTTATCATCACACATTTTATTTTATAGTAAATGGTTTAGTCGGTGATTCATGTTGTTTTCCGTCCTCCTCTTTATCAGTTTCCTTTGTTATCAATTGCGTGGTTGAGTGTCCTTTGTAATTAATTACTGGAATGGGAAGCAAAAATGTTGACATGGATGCTCAGCCGTTGAGTGGAGTGCTTATCCAGCCGTGGATAGCTCACGTATAAGAGCGCTAATTAAACCATTATTACCCGGATCATTAACGGAAGAGCTGGCCTATGATACGCCACTTAGTCAGATCAAAGCTCTGAGGCCAATCCTCGATCAAGTACATGTATCTTTTTATTTTACATGATTTATATGCAACGCATTCACATCAACCACATACATTCACAATTATTTCTCACTAAATTTCGTTAAGAGGTAATATTATGGTAGTTAATTGGCAATAATTTTTGGTTAGAAAAATTTACTCTTTAATATTTATTAATATATTAAAAAAATCTAGTAATAACTTTTCCTCAATGAAAATAATTATTAGGGATTGATAAATTATTTCCCATTTCTATTATTTTGTTTTTATTGAAAACTAGTTTCAAATATTATACATTCATGTTCAGTTCTAAAAACATTCAAAAATAAGCAATTTAAAATACAGTTGGTATTATTATACATATTAAATTAAATGTAATGTAAATTAGTATTATGAAACATTTATGAATTATGAATTTTATTAAGACAAGAGATCAAATACATGTTGGCATTTGACTGCCAAGGGTTAACTAGATTGTATCGAACAGTAAAGTTTGTATTGGTTTGTTCTCGCACTGAACTAGCAATGGAAGAATGGTGGGGTGCTTATAGATAAACGGTTTAAGGGTTGGGGTTTTTCCTATGATTCCAGTGAGTAATTGTTTTTTCTGTTATGGATGGGAGTAAATTTAAGATTGGACTATTGGAGATATTTATTTGGTCATTTAAGCATATTTGAAACTAGTTTTCAATAAAAAAAAAATTATAGAAGTGTGATGTGAATAATAGGTTCTTCCCATTTCTGAGAAATTCAATCTTTTATAGGTGACCAGACGTATTGGTTAGTTAAATTTAAATTTAAAATAAATCTTCAATGTTTTATTGCAATAAAAAACTTTTTTGTTAGATTTTTTGACGAGTTGCTGCTATTGTTTTTAAAATTTTAAATAAATTATATTAAAATAATTAGTTATACATTATTCACAAAAAAATATGTATGGCGCAACCAGGGCCCTATTTCATAATGTAAATTGCCGTTTCATTGAAATTGACTTGGCTTTTACCTAATTTTTATAAATACATTATGATTTTTAATTTATGGTGTGTATTCTTAAATTGATTCTTCTGTACCCAATTTTGTTATAAGCCTGATAGAAATAATTGGTTTTAAACAAGATTAGTGAGCCGCACTGCCCGAGAGATGAGGAAATGAGCTTTGGCTGAATATATAATATTGTATATCTTCTAAAATACGCTTTCTGGACGGAGGATGGGCCACAGCCTTATTGATTCCCTACATTTTACTCTTGAACGCTTCGCTGCCTTTTCCTCATCCTTCAATCATTTCTCATTCAGTCAAGTATGGAAATCCTGTATTAACCTTTACGAGCGAGGTGACCGAACTCTGCTCAAAACATTTATTTTAAAATGTTTACTTTCCTATCATGAAGCATTTACTGCAAGTTGATTAAAAAAACAATAAAAATGATGAATCACCTAAATTTTATGCAGAACACATTCATCAAGATATGAAAGAAGTAAAGGATTAAAGAAAGAAAACAGATGGCTGGAAAATAAGCGAAAACAATAACAAAAAATGTGGATTGCGATTGTTTTCTCGGGTGGGAAAGAGGGTTTAGACCCATCTTTGCCCTTTTTGAAAATGTATTTTATAATGATATTTCATGTTTAGTATGCTCTGTCATTTTTTTGTTAGTGGTATGGTAAAATCATTTTCTTCTATTAAATACTTATGCATTATTCATTTTAATTTGTCAATGTTTATTTTATTTTTAATTTAAGGGACATTTTCATTTTATATATATATATATATATATATATATATATATATATATATATATATATATATATATATATATATATATATATATATATATATATAGTAGAAGGAATGGCAGGCGTGATTGAGAAGCCTGTCTGTTACATTTTCTGTACCGCGAAGTGGAATGGGATTGAGTAAGAATTTAAAGGAACATTGGGTTGGTAGAGCCAGTGTTGGAGAATATCCTTCGTGATGACTAGTGTTTACAGTTTGTCCTGCGTTCTATTTCTTTATTGGATAATATAAAATAATAATATAAGATAAAATGATTTTTGTAAAAGGAATAGCAACTTGGTTACACGAAACCCTCGATAGGATCGCTTCAGTTCCGTCCCCTATGTTTTCCGTCACGATAGTATAATTTGATGCTATTTTTTTGGTTTCAATGCTAGCTACTTTTCGTGTGCGCAGACAATATGCCTATTTTATATTTCATAAAAAGCAAACTTAAACTTTTAATGAATCCTTGGCATAAGGTACATAAATTTCTTTATTATTGAAGCACAATAAATACCGTAACTGAAGATGATCCAAGCAATTAAAAAACAAATAAAAATATATATAAAATCGATAAATAAACAATTTCTTTATCACAAAAGCCTAAAATGTGTCCATAGATTCTTCCATTTCCATCGTTAAACTTATTTTATCAATATTTTTATTGTCCAAAAAATTGTGACTTTTTATCTATTGACTATTTTATCCATGGACTTCATCAAGACCATGACACCTATCATCTCATATTTTGATGACATTTAGTATACTTTATCCTTTCATATAGATAAGATTAAATAACAAATTTATATTGTTCCATCTCAACTAGTTTATTGCTTAGAGCCACGTAAATGTTTTATAAAACCGACATTTTGATAACCTCGGAGCTCCTGGAGAAACATAAAGAAAAATAATTGTACAATTGTTACCGACCAAATAATATGAAACTTTCAGATTATATTAAAACAACAAGGTTGCTTTTAGAAAAAAAATATAATCAATGAATGATGTACCAAAAATTTACAAAAAAATGTTATGTGTCAACTAATGAAAATTTTAATGTAAAATACGGTGTTTTACAAAAAAATTATTATGAACCAAAGGCGGTATGTTAATCAAAGGAATACATTTTTAAAAAGTAATTTTAATGATTCTAGCTACCATATAGAATAATAAAAATAATGGGATTTTACCTCCTTACATAGAAAAAAATATTTTTATCAAACTAAAAAAATTCATAAAAAAATTATTATTAGCCAAAGGCGGTTTGTTAATTAAATAAATGGATTTATTTTAGTAGTTATGATGATTCTAGCTATCATATACAGTAATAAAAATAATGACATTTTCCCTGCTTAGTGTAGAAAAACAAAATGATTTTTATCAAATTAGGAATACTTTAACGTTAAAAAGTCCACAGCTTTTCTTTGAAACCACTAGGCTAGTTTTTTTTTTTTTTTTTTTTTTTTTTTAAAGATTTACTGGCCACTGATCCCAAGTAAATGAACCTAGCAATGCGGCATTACCAACCGGCATTTTGTTTCAAAATTGCGACCGATTAGAGGTTTTTACATTCCAATTTCTCTGTCATTTACGATTATGAAAAAATATTAATAAAAAAAATAAATAAAATAAAATAAAAAAAAGAATAGCTTATTAAAATTTCTTGTATTTTAGAACCATATGGTTGTCCAATTGTCACAACAACCAACAATTGTCCAATATTTTCTAAGACAGACATCGAAATCTTTGATTTAAATAATTTTTTTCATTGTTAAGTTTTATAATACATACTGTACTAAAATACAAGCAATTTTAATACGCCCTTATTTCTTTATTTATATTTTTTCATCATCATCATTAATGGCCGAGATATGGGCATGCAAAACATCTAATCGGTAGAAATTTTGAAACAACAAAATGATGGATGGTTATGTCGAGTTTCAAGGATCAACCTGAGGTGACCTGTGATGGAATCAAATTTTAAAAATAAAAAAAAATCAATTTGTTTTATTATATTAAGCAGAGAAAATATCATTATTTGTATTATTGTATATGGTAGAATCATCATAACAACTAAAAGAAATCCATTCTTTTGATTAACATACCGCCTTTGGTTCATAAATTTTTTTTTATAAAACACCGTATTTTACATTAAAATTTTCATTAGTTGAAACGTAACATTTTTTTGTAAATTTTTGGTATATCATGGTATTTTTTTTCTGAAAACAACATTAGTTTTTTTTTTAATATAACCTGAAAGTTTCATACCATTTGGTCGGCTAATAACAATAGTACAATTATTTTCTTTCGGTAAGCCAGTTTCTCCAGGAGCTCCGAGGTTATCAAAATGTCGGTTTTATAAAACATTTACGTGGCTCTAAGCAATAAACTAGTTGAGATGGAACAATAAAATTTGTTATATAATCATATCTAAATGAAAGGATAAAGCATACTAAATGTCATCAAAATCTGAGATGATTGGTGTCATATCCCTAAATGTTTGGATGATTTGATATGGAATGACCCCTAGGACACTTTTATGTTTACAATGAATATTTCTTCTTTATTTGTTATAAAACACTAGCATAATATGCTTTTAATAATATGTATTTATAAGAACTCAGGTATGCAGAAATCTAGGTGGATCCATAATCTGTGGATTGTGGCCGCTTTGTGAACCGAGTGGTTGTTTGTGCTCCGCTGAAAAGGGAATACGCTTCAATGGGAACGGTTATTGAGTTCTAGAGAGTCTGTCTCTGTACTCTACACACACTGCACTTGTTTATGTAATAAATAATATATATAGGTAATCAGAGTTAGGGGTGGTTAGTACTAGGATGGCCTAGCGGGGAAAGCCACGTAGTCCGAGATTCTCCAGACGATTATCCCCCCTCCCCTTGGGCATGTGAGGCTTGTCAGCTTACTGGAGGCAACTCACAAAGACCTAGAGTAGGCGTGATGACCCTACCCTGTATACCTTGATAGTGTATAATATATTACATTCACTATTTAACAGTCATTAAAAACTGAAAAGTGTGTTACCTAATTAATTATTCGGTCGCAATCGTGATTAATATATTTATTTTATAATATTCCTTGAATTTCAAAGATTATAATTAAATAATTGTCTCAATTTCATAAGTTTTGGATCAACGAGATAATGATTTTTTTTTTACACACTAGGAATTGCCTAACAATTTTAATTTTCCGTTCCTTATTTTATCCTCTTTCATCACATCCAATATTCTCTCATAATTTCCGCGTGCCTCATTTTCCTTTCCTTACTCCACTTTGGACCGCGTTCTCCGTTTTGTTCCATCTTGGAGTCTCTCAATTTTCAAAATCTTAATTTTGAAAAACTCACTCTCCATAGTTTCCTCTTCTCTTATTTTATTTCATTCCTGATTTTTCTTGCAAATTTTCTTCCAAAGATACCTGAATATCTACTTTGTCAATCTGTCATCATCCATCTTACAGATATGCCCAAAAATAGCGATCTCCTTCTTCTTATAGTTTTTGTTTTACTTCCTATGTTCTCCTTTATTTCCTGATTGCTTCTTAATTTCCATGATTCCTTATTTTTCATTGTAACTAAGATTTTTCTTTCTAATACCTCAAGTTTGTGTATAAACTATAGTTCTTACCACTGTATTATAGAGCCATATTTTAAGATAATATAATGAATTTATTATTACATAATTGGGAAAATAAGATGATTTATAAAATCTATATAATTAGATTAATAAAATTATTTATTTATTTTTTTTTGTTTCAGGAAAGAAGAAGGACATTGGTGTCCCCGATATGACCATGATATCAGAAATAGACGAACAAAGAATAAACCAAAACCTACAGATTAGATACAAACACGATCTTGTATATGTATCCTTTTTATATATTTCAACTCAAGACATATTTTCTAAAGTGCCTTCTTCACGGCCTGTTCTGTGTTGTTCAATATCATGTCTTTAGTGATTACATCAGCCATAGCCTCAACATATGGTAATGAGCTGCTAAAAGTGTCTCTTTAAAGAAAGTTTCTAAGTGGTTTCAGAAACAGTGGTTCTTTTTGTTTCTAGCGAGGCATAAATATTTTAGAAAGGAACTAAAACTTGCGCTTAACCATGATACTATATAACGATTTGTAGATGCGTGAATTAAGATCAGGAGATCAAAATACTCTACACCTAATTTTTTCAGGATATTGGAATCGGTAGGAGCAGGCTTTTATAATAACAACTAATAGCTGCATTTTTTGCTTTTTGAAACAGCTATCTCCAGCCTGGACTGGATTTAGCGTCGATATTAAAATTCATTAATATGTTATGTCTTAAAGAGTACTAACTTAAATGTTACATCCTCAACTACATAAGCTAAAGGAAGCACCTGTGGTAATTGCTCAAAACAATTTTTTTTTTCTAATTTAATTTATAAGTTTTTGAATGCTCTGGCATCATCCCTTTTTCTTAGAATCCCTAATTTTCATTTAATTCTGTACCGTTTTGAAACTTGAAAGGGGCACGAAATGGTCAATGACGAACACATTTTTTTTTTAAATACATAAATATAAATATTTCTTTTCTTTTTTTTCGAAACACATGAACTGGATTGGATTATAATTTTTGCAGTCATTTTTCGTAAATAATAAATATCAAGATTATAAACATTTTGTTGAAAAAATATCGAAATTTGAAAAAAAAAAAAATTAAAAGCTCCTCAAATCGATCCTTTGGTTTATCAGAATATTTAAGTAAACTTTAAAAATAAAAAGTATATACAAAATCATTAAAATGAAGCTCATTAAAAATTATCAGTTTAAAAGGTCTCCTACTTTTCGTTTGTCTTAAATTTCTCTCAGCACATTTGTCTTATTTATCAAATAGAACAATACCATTTCTTTTGCTGCTTGATTGCAGTATTGGAAATTATAAAAAAAAAACTGCATTTAATATGTTACTTTTCTTCAATTACTTACTAAGAAAATTGGTTTGGAAATTTGGAAATCTCGCTTTTTAATGACAGGTATGAACACTTCCCAAATTAATTAAAATTAGCAAAAGAATTGTCGATAGCCTGCGTTGTAACTTTAGCCAGTAATAGGGGCTAGATCGGTTTTTTAAAATAATGTTACTGTAAATTTTTTGATAATAATTATCAAGTATACATTTCCAACTATTGCGTTGTTTCGCATGAAATGTCCGTTTTCACGGAAATGGTTACTCAATTAAAAAACTTTAGTAAATCAAAAACATTTTATTCGAATTAGTCACCTTTACCTTTTTTTTCTTTATAGTTTTTTTCCAGCGAGCAACCTATTTTTCATTCCAGAACTAAAAAATTCCGAATTTTGGGAAGTCATAAAACTTAATTTTTTTTTCAGAAAACCTGTAAATCATTTTCAAAAACTTTCCCGCGAATAAAGTATTTAAAATTTCTAAAAATGAGAAAATCTGTTGCAGATAAAGAATGAAAAATAAGGTGGTTGCGGAGATACTTATAAAATAACAAAGTTATGTATTATAACGTAATATGTTGTATTTAAATTACTTTATTGACTGAATTAAGGTCAAAAAGTAGATTTTTATTTAACCTAAAAATAAAATTTAGCTCGAAATTTATCTAATTAGGGATAATTATTTGCCACATCTATAAATTTGTTTTATTGAAAACTAGTTTCGAATGTTATACATTCATTCTCAGTTCTAAAAACACAAAAAAAATTCAAAAATAAGCAATTCAAAATATAGTTTGGCATTATTATACATATTAAATTAGATGCAATATAAATCAGTATTATAAAACATTTATGAATTTAATTAAGACAAGAGATCTAATACATGTTGGTACTCACCAAGGTTTAAATGGATTATATCAAACAGAAAAGTTTGTACTGGTTTGTTTTCGCATTGAACTAACAATGAACGAAAGGTAGGTAGGATGTTTATAGGTAAACGGTTTAAGGGTCGGAGTTTTTCCAATAATGACGGTGAGTAATTGGTTTTTCTGTTATAGATGGGAATAAATTTAAGATTGGACTATTTTAGATATTTATTTGGTCATTTAAGCAAAAATCTGGATTGGATTTGAAGGATTTTATTATTTCAAGTGCTTCATATATATTTAATTTGAGGCTGTTTTCAACGTGATGTATTAATTTAATTCCTGAGTCTTTGATGAATTTATGATTTTTTTTTTTCTTCTTTGATGAATTTATGATTTTTTTTTCTTCGTTCGAAATGTGTATCTGAAATATCGCCCCCTATATTGTGCCGCCCGGAGCAAGTACCCCCTTTGCTCCCCCCTCAGTTCCGGTCCTGCTCTAGGTTAAAAGGAATTATGAATGACTCTAGCCACATAACACCATACGGTCATCGTTCTGTATCCCTAGCCGAAAATTTGTCAAACCATCGGCTAAACGTACGTTCATTCATACTCCCTATCCCAAACGACATATTAATATTTTTTGCAACCTGGGCTGCCAAATGCAATAATAAATATAGGCATAAATAAATAAAATAATATAACATGGAAATCATGTCTCTCCATTGCCGTATTTGAAAGTATGGAGTATTAATAATTGTTTATTAGTAACAGCAATATCGCTAAGCATGTTGTTAATAAATAACTGGAGATTAATAGGAGACGGCTAAATGTCCTATGAATTTCTAACATAAGAAAAAAGATCATTTGATGTGAAAGAAGGCAATCGCCTTATCCATAGAGCTAACTGCTGGAGCACAACTTGCGGCGGCATTCGCTAAATGGGTTCGTCCTCGGAATGGAGTCATTTACCTACTCCCCGCATAACTCGCTCATCCGTGCCGCACCTTTCAGCAGCTCATATCAACCGCCCGCGGCGATACACTTCCCTAGTAATGATTCATTATATCAACCAACTAATTATTTTTATACAACAGAATATTCACTACCACAATCTCGAACATATTTGGTTGGTGTTTATCGTAGATGTTTTAAATTCTGTATTATTAATTTAGGTGAAATGCCGTAGAAAGTCTCAAATCGTCCATTATATTTTGAGAAGCTATCGGTGTCCCCAGCACCATATTCACCTCTTTCAAATTATTATTCCGTCATATCCGACCAGAACCAGGTGCCGTGGGGTTTGTGAAAGTTCTTTCTTATGAAGCATGTTCGGGAAATGAAAACTATTTTTAGACGATGAACAAACGTTCTACCCAACCCTCCTTACGAAAGAATAGTAATCTGAAAGGTATGGATATGCTGTTGGACAACGAAAGCTTCGCAAAATAAAATAGACGATTTGGGACTGTCTGCGTTATCTTACCTTAATCAATAGAAAATTTTAAAACATTTTAACTACAACAGGATTTTTTTTTTTTAAACTTTAGAATATTTATGTTTTTATTATGTAAATTATTCAAAAATGGCTAGATGAATACACAAAACGTTTCTAAGAAAATATTATAAAAATAAATAAAATTATTGAAACATAAGACTTATTAAATTTTTAGTAAAAAAAATGATCACAGAGTCGTTTGTTCTTTCCGAATTGTGTCTATATCAAAAACATCTATTTTGTCCACTTGCACGACTATCCCTGTAGGTTTGGTTTAAAGTTCCAAATTTAAATTCTTTTTTTTAAGGCTTTGGCATAATAGGCCGAGCTCAGGTCGTATAAAAACTCTAATCGGCCGCCATTCTGAAATGAAATGGTGTATGGTTATGCCTAATACTTAGGACCATCCTGGGGTGACCACAGGTCTTGATTAACGGATCTCAAAAAAATCGGCCCAATAGTGTCTAAGAAATGCCGCGAACGGCGGGCGGACGGACTTTTTTTTTTTAATTCGATTTTGGAATTCTGCGTGTTTTAACACTTAAAACCAGAAATTTTTAGGGGTAGGGAGGGGTTTAATTTTTTTTCTTGGTCGATTACAAAAGTTCAAAAATAATTGAGAAGAATAAACCGGAGCTAATAAGATTGTTACTGAAGTTTGATAAGTCTGGTCAATAATTTTGCCCATCAAAAATTATTTTGTGTTATGCATGTACTATAAAAATTGGAATTGGAAAAACAAACGGCACACCCTGGAAAACACTATTTTTGCTTCGGGCGAAGGTAAATCTTGATCCTTTCCTGGATGGATGGGAATGAGGGTGCAGGGAGTGTGATGAAGTTTCCGGGCTTGGGGTGCACAGCATCTTGGATACCCTTGGCTGGATAAGGGGAAGGGTGCCTCGCTTCATATCTCCAGCTTACACAATTGAATCATCTACTTGACGACCACCGCTCCGTCTCCCCTCCCCTCCCCCCCCCCGCTTTTCAAAGGGGTTTTCTTTAATAGATCAGTGATCGATTTCACCTCGAAATTATATTTCAGCTGACCTATGTGGATATGCAGCTTTGTCAGATCCCCTTAACTGCTATGATAATGATCATCATTATATTTATTTTTCAATTATTTGTTTATTTATTTTTGGTACGAATACACTTTTTTGTTACTATTCCGTCGTAATGGTCATTACTGTATTTTATTTATTAATTTTTATTTTTTGTTAGTTCAGAAAATAACAGTACCTGAGTTAAAATAATTTTAATTTTTTTTTTCGATTTTAGTTCGCATTATGATTCTGATTATGATTATGATCCAATATAAAAAAAACATTATAAAACTTTTAATTTGATTTTGATAGGTTGCTGCACTTAATAGAACAAATATCAAAGATGAAAAATTGAAACAATGATATTTACTTCAATATATAGCTTTTATATAGCGAATCATTCATTGCGAGTAGAGAAGGGGAGAGGGGACGGAATAGCCGAATGGTGAAGATAAAATATCATATCATGTATACATCACAGAATATCATATCATGTAAACATCACAGAATATCATATCATGTAGACATCACAGAATATCATATCATGTAAACATCTCAGAATCATAGTAGTTGGTTCGATATTCCCTTAATCAGAGGGAAAATTCCTATAAAAAAGATGTGCGATTGTATCCAAATATTGGTTGCATCTTGAATGAAGGAGTTTGTTTATAAAACGTCAGTGCTAAAATATTAATTTTGTCAACATTAAACATTAATTTATTTTGGATTGTTTATAACTGAGAAGTACCAGAGTTTAAAACATGCAATTACTTAGCTTGAAAAAACTGGGAGATAATGGGTAAACCAATGTAACCTTTTATATTTGATATAATCTACTTAAACCTTGTTGAGTACCAACATGTATTTGATCTCTTGTCTTAATTAAATTAATAAATCATAAATGTTTTATAATATTAATTTATATTACATTTAATTTAATATGTATAATAATACCAAACTGTATTTAAAATTGCTTATTTTTGAATTTTTGTGTGCTTTTAAAACTGAAGGTAAATGTATAACATTTGAAACTAATTTTCAATAAAAACAAAATTATAGAAGTGGCAAATAATTTATCAATTAGCTACAACATTTACCATGCAGGTGTTTTTACTAAAAAGCTTTCCTAAGGAGGAAAATGAAAATATGTCTAAAAAAAAATCTGATTTATTGTGTTTTTTATTAGATCCGTCATAAAACATGCCCCATTCCATTGAAAATCCCAGAGTTATGTGCATCGAAGAGGTAGTGGAGAAAGTTAGGAGAAAGAATATGAGCTCAAAGGAAACTTCAGGCGACTAAGTTGTGCCTCACCTAGTTCCACCCCCTAAATTCTAAAAATTGCGGATTTTAAGGATGATGTCTATCTAATCTTGTACACCCTTTGTAATAGAACATAGCCAATACACCAAAAAAAGTATCTCACTCTAACCACAAACCACATCGGGTACTTCCGGTGCAGATTGAAAACCACTGGTTGCATGCAGGCATTGGAGTTCATCACAAAATTGGGACAGTGAATCATAAACATCCTCCGACCATAGACCTGTATTATATTTATATATTAAATTCCTCTATGTGTTTATATTAGCCAGATAATTAAATATAAGCGTTTCTTTTATATACTTGAACATTTTCTGCTATTCTACCAGTTGTACTGATTAAATTTGAGTGTGATTTAAGATTAAAAAAGACTAAGCTAGCGATTTACAATTACAGATTTTTTAATAATGAATAAATCTTGTATGGCCTCATGAAGTTCACTAATACAAGTTGGCCGAACGTATCGGAGCAGTATCACGCTGGAAACAGATCTATATAGCGGTTCGATCCTGTGATTGTCTTTTATTTCATAGTTCATTCACGGAATAAATCGATCCCCACACTTTAGAATAAGTTTTCGTCTGCAGAACTACTCTATTTTTTTTTTCAGTGCATACGATTGTTTATTTATTTATTGAAATTTATAACTGTATCACAACAATAATGCAAGTAAATGTGCAATGTATGTGGTGGCAATGACTTGTGAAGAAGCTATCACATGTAGAGTGAATTAAAACGTCCAATGACAGTGCATATGGAATTTATAATGGGAGGGCAGGTATCTATTTCAGACAAATCAGTAGCATATTGGACTATTATGGATAATTTTATATGTGACATAATAAGTGGCATTGAAGATTTTACGAAGGATATTGGATTGTAAGGATTGGGTCCGGGAGGAATTCGATGGTTTAGTGGAGCTCCAAAACTCGACTCTCTATGTTCCAATGGGCCTCATTATAGTCATGTTGATGCCCTTTTTGTAATAAATTAGAAGTTTAGAACGTTTGTCTAGTACATTCTTGTATGAAAATACCACGTAAGTCTCTTGTCCACATGAATTCCTGGGTAGGAGATCTTATCAATAGGGGTAAGTATAATATCATTAAAGGATACTGCAGCGCAGGACGTCGCAGGTTTACGAAGAAGGGCATAAGAGGGCTAAACGCAATAAACATCATGCGCAATTTCCAATATTCGAGCAGCAGAAAACTCTGTGCGGATCTCATAGTGCCTTTAGGTACACTCGTCTCTGAAGGAGAATGCTTGGATTGAGCAAGTGTTCTGCTGGACATTGCCACTTTTGCTTTTGCTGTCGATAGTTATTAATCCTCGATTCAAGGCGATCTTTTGGGCGAATCGGAGACCGGTTTTCGAGTTCTCTGTTGAGAAAAATGAGATCCAAATTAATCTACCGCAGTGCTCTTATACGCACATAAATTTGTCAGGTTTCTTCCCGCCGAATATCATTTCGTTGCTGAAACTATTTTTCAAATCGTACTCATGATGCTGTAAGATGTAGCAATAGGTAATTCACAGTTTAGTAACTCTTTAGCCACCTTGTCTCTCATCTTATTGCCTCTCACGGCTGTTTTTAGTCTTGATTCGTCCACACACTTATTCTGAACTGGTAGTTTTGAACCGAACCTCCGGTTATATTCGAGAAATTTCGCTAAAGATGTCGTATTATGAGATTGATCGAATATTTTTAAAAGATTAGAATGTAAAATTATTAACTAGTTTCTGATGCAAACGTTGATGTCTTAATGAAAACTATTATAAAATACAACGGACATTTTTATGGAAATCATGGAATTGGCGGATGTTATTTTGAGCATACAATAGATAAATATATTACAAATAAAGAATAAAATTATGAATTATAAATGTATGAAATCGACTAAATAGATAACGTTTCCAACAGTTTAAGATTTCTCGAGGAAAGGCTACGCCAAGTACGGTTCAATGTGTGTAGGGCCGTTGTATGTAATTTGTGGACAAACAAAAATTGAACTTGACCCTGGAAATTATCTGGAGCAACCCATTAGACTTAGCAGTCAAACTAATCGCTGAAATACTACTGTATCACGTTTCAACTTGTAATGAACGACCCGACCGAAATAATTAGGAAGGAAATACGGCCATTCGTTGTACAAGGAGATAAATTACAGCAATCGCTTGATCTATCGAAAACAGAGTAGCCTGAAATGCGTAGAATTATGCCGATATCGCGTGATCCCTTCCACTAAGCTCCTACTACCTCATCTCCTAAACGTTTAATGACCAAAGGACCTCTCATTACGAGCTGGCATGGATCTAGATCTAGATGCGCCAGTCTATCAAAGCCGTTGCATTTGAATCCAAACAGCTCTGCAGAAATTGTCCTTATTGCAGTTGTTTATTTAATCGCAATATTTGAAAAGTGATATCCGAAGTAATTAATAACTAAATTGAAATATATTACGATATAGAGGTTATAGAAACCAATTACTTTGATGTAGAGTTTTTCATGGAGTTCATCCTTTCTTACTTAAGAGATGCAGGGAAATAAATTTAATCCAAAACATATTTTCTGAGACAATCTAAATTATTTACAAAAGTTATATATATTTTTCCTTTAAATTTTTTTTGGCATAACCCCGTAATTAATGCCACCGTGGTGGTGGAGGGGGAAATGGTATTAGCTATTAGTTCCTGCTGTCTATTGTGCTCTTGGGCTCATAGCACTATCTCCCCTGGCCAGCCCTCAACCCATCCACGGTTAGTTCCCTGCCACAATTGGCCCAATATAGATTGAGTGCTTATAGTATAGATAGTCTTCTTATGTATAATAATTTTTTTTTCCTATAACGTCGGGATTCAGTTCTTAAAGATGCAACTAAATTCCAGGGTCTGTTGACAGTTGCCTATTTAGGTATTTAAACGGTACTGTTCTATTTATTTACCTTCGCAACCTTCTTATTTTATCTTCCTTCTCTGCCTTATCTGTTGTGGTTACTAGCATTGTACTTGATAGAATCTATAAACCGATTATTTGTAATGTATAAAGTCATTCATGCATACATGAAAACGTGGGTTTCCGAATGAAACAATTATAAATTCGATATGGTAATTTATTATCATGTCCCTCGACAATTATTTAATATTACTGAAACAGTAATATTAAATGGGCCTTGTTTATATTAATTGGGCCTTGTCCTTATGGGCCTTGTTTCAATCCTCTTGCACGGGTTTCGATCATCCTCGAAGATTCATTATTTTAAAAATAGATCTCTCGGAGCGTGTTTCTTTTTTACTCTAGTATTAGTCCGTTTTTCTCATTGGGGAATGCTCTAGATATGCTGTAGATAGTTCAGGAAATGTTAAAAGGTTCAAACGGTTTTTAACTGATAAAGAAAGTTGACTTCGTAAAGAGATAAATTATAATTCAAAAGGAATTTTTTTTTGGCACACTTTGACAATGTGGCATCCTTAATTTCACCACTGCAGCAGTTGAGCACCGATTCGGTACATGCTGAAGCTAAGTGTATTTTATTGTACGTTTGATTCTGGTACAAACAAATGAAACGCTCAGTATCACTGAGGCATAGGAGAGCGCAAAAGAATAGGAGAAGCAATTGCATAGGAGGAAGAAGAGGCGGTGGAAGAATAAGCAATTCGAGGATCTACAAACTTTAAAAGATTCTAATGAGATCCGGAAGTTTTACCATCAAATCAATCAAGACAGAAAATGTTTTAAGCCCAGAACAACTGCTTGCAAAGATGTATGCATGTATGCCGATGCATAAGATGTATGCCTGCTCTCTGAGAAGTTCCAGATTCTTGAAAGATGGCGACAGCATTTTCAAGGCCTTTTGGAAGGGAATATTGAAGGCCAAGCAAGTGTTCCAGCAACCCTGGAGGGTTGCGATGATATTGAACCCCCACAAAAGGATGATGTCTCAAGAGCGATTGAAAAACTTAAAGGTTTGACGGTCTCTCTGCGAGCTACTAAAGCATGGTGGAATTGAATTGATCAATGCATTATCTGAACTTGTTCTCGACATTTTGAGTGTAGAAAAGTTACCTGTAGTCCTCTGGAAACCTGTAATATATCCAATTCACAAAAAAGAGGGATCAGTTATTTTGTGGGAACTATAGGGGGATGGATATCCTTGCTGCCTGCGACTTATAAGGTCATCTCCGGCATACTACATCAGAAGCTCCTACCATATGCTGAGCGGATTCTAGGCCAATAACAGTGTGGCTTCATGAACTGAAAATCCACCACTGACCAAATTTTCACACTTCTTCAGATTTTGTAGAAGAGCAGAGAGCAGAAAATACTGACTCATCATATATTTGTAGACTATAAAAATGGCTATAATAGTATAGACAGTCAAAAACTCTACAATGCTCTTGTGCAATTGGGTATACCCAAGAAATTAGTAAGATTGTGCCGAATGACCATGAGAGAAGTTAAATGTATGGTTAAGATCCACTGACCTATCTCGGGAGTTCGACTATGGAAAAGGTGTACTGCAGGGAGATGACATTGCCTGCTTCCTCTTTATCCTTGCATTGGAGAAAGCGGTGAGAGACTCTGGTATACAATATCTGGTACAATATTTAATAGGACTGTTCAGATACTTGGATATGCGGATGATCTGGTCTTAGTTGGAAGATCCCTCAGAGACGTCTCAGACGCTTTTCCTGCTCTTGAAGGCCCAGCAATAAGACTGGGTCTTGTGATCAATGAACAAAAGACGAAGTATATGGTAACCGGGCAGAAGGCATTGCAAAATGAGACGATCCGGATAGGAACATTCACATTTGATAAGGTGAATGAATTTATTTACCTAGGTAGTCAGGTCTATATAGATGGGTACGTAACAATAGAATTTAAGAAAAAAATCACTGTTTTTAACAGGTGTTAGTTATTATCGCCTTCCAAGACATTTTAGGAGCAATATCCTTTCCAAAACTACCAAACTTCTCATATATAAAACACTAATCCATCCGGTCCTAATTTATGGCTCAGAGACATGTACCTTAACCATGAAAAATGAGCAAGACCTTCTAGTTCATGAGCGCAGAATACTCCGCAACATATATGGTCCAATCTATGTTGATGGAGACTAGAGAAGAACCAATGATGAATTAAGTGTTCTCCTAAATGAGGCAGATATAGTCAAGGTCATGCGTTTGGGAAGATTTAGGTGGGCTGGGCATCTGATGGAAATGGAAGATAGCGCAATATCCAAAAAAGCATTCACGGAGCGCTTATATGGTACAAGGCGTGTTGGTCGTCCTTCGTTGGGAGGACGGTGTGGCATGCGATGCACGAGAGCTACTAATGGTCCGGAACTGGAAGGCAGCAACTCAAGATCGGGGCAACTGGCGAAGGCTAATAAAGGAGGCCCTGACTCGGCAACGGGTTGTTGCGCTGCCCTAAGTAAGTATAGTGTGTAATTTAAATACTCCATCGCTTCAGATACATACGAGTGTTATCCATTATTATATGTGCCAGGGAACTGGAGAACTCGCTACTAATCTGTTTAATTGCTGATGAGTAGATAGTATTGTTTTATGGTTTAAGCGGATCGAAGTTCCCAGGAGACCATTCAACTTTATTAATTAGAATTTTCACCTGTTGGTCGTGATTAATGACGGATGCCTTTACCCACCACGTCGATCATTTCGGTTTAACCAGCGAGATCTTTTTTTGTAGGAAAATTAATTCTGTCTAATGCTTCGAACGTAATTTATTCATTTTTTTTTTAATTAAGAGAGATTTGTGTATATATGGTATTAGGGATTGATAAATTATTTGCCACTTCTATTATAATTATAATTTATCAATCCCTAATTAGATTGATCCTTCTATATCATCATGCGGATGTCAACTATATATGGTATATTTTTATACCTTTCTTTAAACGTAACTCTGGAGATAATTAGTACATATAAGTACATATTCATTTTTTGATGTTTGGTGAATAAACGGTGAAATCGACAACGCGATCATGTCAAATGTTTATATTCGTCTTCACTCATTGATTGTCGTTACCTATTATCAATCCTACATAGGGACATCGCTATGGAAGGGGTAGGGCGGTGTCCCTCGCCAATAATTTGAAAATTAAAAAAATGGGAAAATTTTAGATATGAGAACCTACTTCAAACTGCGGAAATTATGGTAAAACGTTTTACTTAAAAAGTTACCAAAATTTAAAACTAATACCTTTTAAGTTAAGAAATTGGGTACAGATTTATAGATACACGGGAGCGGGGTAGCTCATTGGTAAGGCACTGTGCTGCTATTCTCCTGGTCCCGGGTTCGAGAACGGCTATGACAAATAATTATTTATTATGTTATCAGCCGTAGATTAAACTTGTGGGGTCGGTTAAGTGGGTTCCCTTAACTGGGAGTAATACCTGGCGGTTGAGCTTGATCTCGGCCAAATCGCTTCCTTGCATAACTGTTGGCCATGAAATAGCACGGTCCTTACCAAGTTCTGAACCCAAGACCCTTCATGGGATGTAGTGGCACAGGTATATTTTCATTTTATACAATGTTAATAGAATAGAAAGTTATTGTAGGGAAATCTGGTCAAAATTGTTGGGAAATTTTTCCGTCCCCTCCCCCTCCCCAATGAATTGTACGAGGTTGCTACTGATCTTACATCTAATCATTCACCATTACAACAGCTAACAGCTTGATTATAAAAGATAATTTCGATTTTTAGATCAGACAGGTGGTATTATATTGTTCGACATATTTTGTGGGAAGTAGCACCCGATTTTTTCGCTAGTGCATAGCCAAAATATTTAATTTATTATTGCTGAAGTTGAAATCGAAATAATAGTTAGTTCTTTGATACTATACATGTGATGTTCTTTTATTTAAGATCAATCAAATTCAAAACCTGATGATCGTTATTCTGGACTAAAGATGTTCGCAATGCTTTTGGTACTGTTATTAAAAGCGAAATGCCAACACTTTTCAGAAAATAAATATCAAAGACCCGTCCCTCAAGGTTTCTTCCTGATTTAAAAATCATGTATTTTTTATTTGCTTTTCGCTCGGTTTCTAAAAACAGTTACGCTGTTTGCTTCTTAGCACATCTTTGTCTCGAGAATTCTCGTTGTCTCATCTTTATTAATCCCCCAACCTCATTGTTATGCAGTAAGGGAAAGAAGTCATTTAAAATTTAGTGTCCCCAGTTCATCTCTCGCGAAGTCCCCGGGAGATCCAAGCATTCCGTATCTAATATCTTTCACGAGTAGATTATCAACGAAAAATATTTATATTTTCTTTTTATTTCAAGTCGTCCAACTGTGTCCATTGAACAAGAAGACAATCGAACGTAAATATATTTTTTTTTCAGATAGTTTACTTTTTTGTAGAGCTTTGTACGAAACACCAATAGGGTACAACCTTGGTCCGTACTAAAGGAACGATATTGGAAGGGAAAAGCATTAGTAACATTTACTCCCTAAATAAAAAAAACATATATTTTTGTATAAATATCCAATATATACGCAGAATAGACATGTAGTTTATCTATCTATGATAATATTTAAATTGAATATTTAAACTAGTTTTTCTTGGAATAAATTTATTTATTACTCAGAACACTGGAAGCACTATTTTTGTAGTTTTCTCAATATTAAATTGAAATGAATGGCAATCTTATTTCATAATTTATTTTTTTATTCAACAATAAAACACTTCAACATGGATATCCTTATTCAAATTTTGGGGGAAGCCATTAGATGTTAATTGAAATTGCGGCAAATTTTCTTCCTTAATTAGTTTGTTCATTAATCGAAACTAACATCAACATAATTGTTAACGTTTCTGGGTTTCGATCCCGCTGATATAAATATATAAAAGGATATAATCTACTCCTCATGTCAACATTGATATTGCTATAGGTCTATTATCAAAATTCATCAATTATTTACTGTAAAATTATGTATATGTATATTTATATTAGTTTCAGTTGTGAAGATGGGATCAATACCCCGAACCTTTAACAACTGTGTCAATGTATTAGTTTCGACTAATCAACAAGCTAATTATGGAAGAAAATTGTCCATAATTTCAATTTACATTTAATGGCGTCCACCAAAATTTGAATAAGGATTTCAATGTTGAAGTGTTTTTTTTTTTACTGATTTGGATTAATGTGGAATAAATAAATAAATTAAAAACCTACATATTTTGGTAATGATGGTGTCCACTACGGTGATTTATAGGTCTTCGACAGTCCACTATAGACATATTTTGGTTTCTTTTTTCAGGCTGGTTACAATTATTTAAATTCAAGGTAAAGAATCAAAAAGGAATGAATTATATTTATTCACCCACTTTTTTTTATTTACACCATTTTTTTTGTGATGTTTATTACGGAGTATTTTTTAAAATAGTCAATTTCTTTACTCAAACATTCCAAGAATAGTACTTGTATCCCATATAGGACGAAAGCTTGGGGTAAAAAGTCACTATAAAAAAATGTATATTATGTTGTTGTTTATTATATTTATATGTTGAAGAGGGAATAGAAGTTGGCCGAGAGAGACAGAGAGAAGAGTATGTAGATGTAGGTGGCCGTGAAGCGGGCGAGGGCTGGCTGGATCGATGGCTGGAGCCCCGCCCGCCCCCGCCAGCCAATCAATAGCAACGTCTATACTAATATTTTCCAAATTGTTTCTATCGCGTCTTCTTCAGGTTAGCGGTATCTTCCCTGCGTCATCGACATCAGTCGATCCTCATGTATATTGTATTGCTCCTCATCCTCCTTCCTGCTACTTGTTGTGCTCAGGCCAAGTAAACAGCTGTCTCCTTCCTATCGATACTTCGTCGGATAAAAGACAATTATTAGCAATCAAGTATATGTCTGTAATATCGGCGAAAAAAACAAAACAAGAACAGGCGGCAATGTAGTCGTTTCCTGAGGCTCTTTTATTTAAGTTGTTAATTAGAGTAGCAACCTATTTTTAAGAACCTTTTTGTTTTCCCTCTTAATTTACAACTTCTTTGTGAACGAAAACAGCAATTTTATTAGATATTTCCTATTCCTTGATGGATATCTATTTTAAATTCGCTTTATGTAGGTATATATCAGTTTGACAAAAAGTCAAAGCGATAGCTTGTAAATTTGCTCAATGCGCTAAGTCATAATATTCCAGAAAGTTTGAGCCATTATTATTATAAAAGGCTATAACGCCATGAACGTCTTTGAATTAATGGAATGGAGGATGGCTCGGTTTCAGGGTGATATAAACCTCGGAAGTAAATCTCGTTCAGGGAGCCCTCCATCGTCGAGTTCGGAAGGTATATCGAATTGATGAGCGAGAGATTGGTGAAAATGATACTAAATGGTGGCCTATATTGTGAGGAGCAAGCGTTACAGGTGAATAGCCCATCAAAATGATACTAAATGGTGGCCTATATTGTGAGGAGCAAGCGTTACAGGTGAATAGCCCATCAAAATGATACTAAATGGTGGCCTATATTGTGAGGAGCAAACGTTACAGGTGAATAGCCCATCATTTTTTAAACATAAATTTAAAAACTATTTGTTACTGCTTACTATACACAAACAAGCAGTATATGTGTAGATGTTTTGGAGTGAGCTACTGTCTCTAGTCGAAGAGAATTTTTAGACTGCTGCTGTGAGATTTTGTCTACATATGTGATCGTATTGTTTCTCTCATGATGATGTCTGAAATGGAGGAACGCAATTGGCTAGTTGTTTACCGTTATTATAGAGATTTAAGTCTTCGTGTGTGAAATCCCTATTCCATTTAAAATCTAATTATGATAATAATATGAAACGAGCATGGTCTCTCCTGATGCAGAACCATCAGGGTCTTATTTCATAATAAAGTACAAAAATACTATTGTAAAAAAGTACAAGTGGGATAGTTCGCGTTTAGAAGTTACAGGCTACTTATTGTCATTAGATAATTATAATTGTATTCATTTTTTTAATTTACTGTTTTTAAATATAACTATTTTAAATTTTATCGTGTTTTAACATTATAACAATTTTTTAACAATATATAACAAACTTTACAACAACGTGTACTTTACTCTATTGGCACTTTATCTATTTCATAATAAAGTACAAGTGCAAGTTGGCTTATACCTATTCCCTATGACTTATACTGTGAAATGTTTAAACAATTTAATAAAATTGATATTATCTAATGACGATAAGTAACCTGTAACCTCTAAAATTGAACCTTTCCGCTTTTATACTTTATTTTGAAATGGGGCCATGGCTGCCCGAAATAAAGGACTCGAAAGAACACCCTTGATGCTCTCGCTAATCATCTCCATGAATAACGGAATTGCAGCCAATAAAAAGATACAAAATAGAGGTGTCGACGAAAGGGCAGTATACAGATCTACAGTACACAGTATACAGTATACAGTATACAGTATACAGATCTACTGGCTAAAACAATTTATTGGCCTCTGAGGGAAACTGATGGACCTCTTCAAATCAATTATCGGAGCATGGGGTTCTAGAAGGACAATGAGCAGAAGCCTCCTAGACCATTATACTGCTAGCATAACGATTTTTCGGGAATTCATCAAGGAGATTCTCTGAGCCCTCTATGGGTTTGTTTCGCCGTAGCGTCTAGCGAACCCGTTGACACCAAGGGGGTAAGACTTGTATATTTCTTTCCAAAGATTCCCATGAGAACCCAAAGCTAGTAAGACAATCCTCCCATTTTCACTGTGAGCAACCCTCGTACGTTTGCGTGTCGGTTTAACGTTTATTATCGTTTTAACTTGAGCTGCCACTTTTCGAAACCACAAAGAACGTTAGAAAGTATAATACTTTTGTAAATCCTTGTTTTAAGGTTTCTGCCTTGTTTCATATAAGAACTTGTTAAAAACAATAATAAATAAGCAGAAATATTTTTTTTTATGTGAGTTAATTAAAACTTATAAGTTATTACCTTAGACTTGAGTCCTTGACAGCTCCATTCAGCGTAATTGAATCTTAAAAATATTAGCTTTAAACTTACTTCTCATAATTGGCTCCTGTAGAGAAAAAAGGGTTCCATGAGAAGGGGTTGTTTGTGCCTGAAACCCCTCGAATTTTCACCCCTCCACAGTACTCAGGATACTCCACCCATTTTTATAGATTTTCCCGTCCACTTTGATGAACTGAACAGGAAATTGTTAAAACACCTCTTGCCTTAACAATAGAATTTATTCAATTATTAATCAAATTGATCGTTAATATTAATGCATGCTAGTAATGATAAATATTCATACAGTTCTAGCTTGTATGTTTCTCCCCTTAAATAACTAGATAGACAGCTAACAAAGAGGAATTCTTGAGCTTCTATTGTCCAAATATCATGATTTTATTTGTTTGAATATTCAATTATATAATGATGATCTGTTATTTAGAACAATTTCACATATTTCAAAAATTAATGTACTCTGGGCCTCTGGCGATATAAGTGAAATATAACAAATCCAAAGTTATACAGATAAGACAAACTCCAAATAGAGATAAAAAATTATAACATGAATATATATGAAAGATTCAAAATTAATAACGTGAAGTTTCCCAAAATAAAGTTAATTACAAAAATTTGTCAACATTTCGCTAATTCAAGCATTGAACTCTGAAATTGCTTCAAATGAAAACATTATTTCAAATAGAACTACTCTTTATTTTTTTTATTTATAACAATAAAATAAAGTGTAATAAATTTATTGAAAAAAGTGTAATAAAAAAAATCGTAGAATATTCTTCTATCAATTCATCTTAAAAATAAAAAAATCGGAAACTAGCTATATTAACTATTTAAAAAAGGTAAAATAAATCGTTAGCACTATTATTTAACAATATATAAAAATATTTGACCAAAACATATTTTTAATATTACTTAAAATATTGGTGGACCTTTCTTTAATGAATTTTTAATTAATAATCGTAAGTTGTTGTTTTTTTACGTTTTACGTGGTAGATTTTTCGGATGAAGCTCCAAATTTTCCAAAAAGAGCCCTTTTTTCCCATAGAAAATCCTAGAACTGATCTCCCTCAATCCATTCACCTAAAAAAATAAATCGCACGAAAACTAGCCAAATTAAAATAGAAAATAGAAAACTAGCTACATTGACTATTAAAAAAGGTAAAATATATTGCCAACTATATTATTTAACAATATATACAAATATTTGACCAAAGAATATTTTCAATATGATTCAAAGTATTGATTCACTTTTTATTAATGCATTTTTAATTAATAATTGTAAGATTTTATATTGTAGTTCCCTAATTAATAATATTTTAAATTTAGAAAGAAAACAGGCAAAAAAGAAATGGTGCCCTAGACTATTTTTTGGGTAATATTTATCTTATCAAGAAAGGAAACAACTCATAAAATGTATTCTCCGGAATTTCTGGGTCTTCGTCCTCAGTGATTCTTTGTTTTGTACCGTGTCCAACCAAAAGGCCTCGATTCTGGTGGTCTGTGGCGGCCGCAAGGTTCTTTCTTGCACATTTTATTTTACTATTTACATTGATCCTAATAACTAACTCTATAATTACTTAGTCCTCTGGTTTAATTACAAATTAATCAACGTTTAGCTAATTCAAACATCTACATGGCATTACTTGTTGAACTTTGAAACTGTTGCAAATGATACAATTATTTCAAATATGACAATTATTTTAATTTTTTTAAAAATAATTAAAAAATTAAGTGTAATAAATTTATGATCATATATTAATAATTAATTCTAATATAAAAAAAATTGCGTTTTTATAAAATGTTTACGGTTTTAGAAAAAAAAAAAACAAACAACAGAATAACTTAATATTATCAGGTTTATAATTGACTCACATGATGTGAGATGTGCTATCTCTAATCTTCCTTTATATCATATCATTCGTACTTTTCTTGAATAACTCAAACATAATGTTGGGCCCCGCGAACCTGGCGAATCCTTGAGTAGCTTGCAATAAATTGTATTTTAAGAGGTTAAATGCTATTATTTTCAGTTCTTCTTTCACTACCATAATAATAAAAAAAAACTTATTTTTTTATTAGCTAATGAAAACTATGACTTTCACACCACTTTCATTTCTTAGCCCCTTACTGCTAACCACAACTTAAAAGCCGACTATCAATGTTGTTACATGTGTCGACTGCTGGTGGCAACACTCCGCAGCATGTTTCAGTATCGATTGGCCGGCGTTGGAGTACACAGTGATAACATCTTACACCTCTAGCCGAGGATGCAACCTAGTGGCGAAATCAAGTTGTGATGATAGCCATCAAACCCGAACCTCTGCTTCTCTAAACCCCATGGAAACTGGTGATTTCATCCATTTCATCGGAGCGAATTGTACGAGTTTTCGAATAGCGGAGTTAACAGCCAATGTTTTTGAATAACGAGAGGGAACCATATCGCTAAAATCTTTCGCGCCGGTCAACGATCACTTCTTCCACATCACGAACAGTTTCCTTCAGGATAGGTCCCTATGAAGGAATATTTTTCATCGGCTTACTGTTCGATAAACGTATTATCTGGCTAGATTTTGAAAACTCCAATATAATGTCTGAAATTTCATAATTTATACTATCTTTATTATTTATACACACACACACGCACACACATATATATATATATATATATATATATATATATATATATATATATTAATTATTATATTATAATTATATCATTAGAATTTTATAAAATTGTGTATGCAATTTATTAGAAAATTCTTTTATATATTATAAATAAATATATATATATATATATATATATATATATATATATATATATATATATATATAATTTATAATATTATAAATATAATTATTGATAAGTGTGAATTATTGATATTCAAGAAGAAATTCATTCTTGAAGTAGACCTTCGGCTCCTTGAAGACTGATTTGATCCAGGAGACTGATTTTTCGAACATTTTGATGGTTTATTTTGTAATTTTTTTGGGTTTTATTTCTTTTCTTAGTTGTTTTTTTTTTAATCTCTTATTTAAATGTTTCATGAAGAAAAATGTCATTTTATCGATATTTCACTATTTATGTTTTATTTTACTCTCGTTTGATTTTCTTTTTTCATTCTTTATTAATATCTTACTCATTTATCTTATTGTCAATTTAGTGCCATTTGAACTTGTAAACATTCATAGTCATGTATTGAAGCATGAATTATGCGGTATGCATGGAGCATGTACATGTAATTATATAAACGGCCCTCGTACTGAGTTACCGTATTACTTAAAACATAATACAAAATAAAAATTTAATTAAAGCACGGAATGATTAATGGTTACGGATCAAATAATGGTAAAATTGATTATTAACTCAATGAAAAGAGCATTATATTTACAATGACAATCTTAAAAAAACTATTATTATGATATCAGTACAGTATTCAAATACAATGCTTTGAGCCCCTCAAAACGCAGTAAATTAATAACGTTTCGCCAATTCAGACAAAATCAGGAATGAAAAATACAAGATGAAGACCTCCGCTGAAATCAGTATACGTTGAACTGAGATGCACTATCTCTATTTGGTTTGTATTTATCAGCTGTTGATGTGAGTTGTATTATCTCTGATCTGTGTCTTTCAGTATTGATGATGATGTTGAATTGACGCTGACTGGATAGTTATTTACTGCTATTTGAGAGACTCAACGCTTTGTTTGGAATCGTCCAACCAAATCATAATAGTAGTTTTTTAATTTTTTATATAGATATAACCTAGCATAAGTGCATATTCCATTTGTTGATTTTTGAGATTTCCATTTTTTAAATTGAGGCGATGCCTACTTCTGGAGGAAACTTTGTTGAGAATTGCTGAACCAGGAGAAAAAAAATGCTTAGACTAAGTCCAAGCCTCCCTGCATAATCTATTCGCCCATAAATTATTTTTAAGTAAAGGATTAAATCCGCAAAACCTTCTTTAATAACTGCTACTGTAAAAAAAAATTTCTTAATCATCGTTAATTTAAATACATCACAATACTAATAAAAAGTAATTGAAAAAACGTGTTTATTACATAACAAAGGGTCTACAGATGAATTGGATTTACTATATTATTGTATCGAATATAATTATAGATTTAAAATACAACGTTTTGTAAAACATTTGTGATTAATATTTTGATTGATTTTAATATAATATATATATACTTATATCATTTATAAATTGTATAATGGTATTTCATTATCCGTAAATTACAAGGAAAAACAAAAACGATTAACAGTGCTTTTTGTTGTTGTTTGTTTTATACTAATTATGAACAAAGTTTATTGATTTATCATACTCATAGTTAATTTTTATTTTAGGTAGTTTATTCAACTCGTCAAAGCACGCTCATAGTTTTTTTTTTTTTTTTTAACACTTCTATAATGCGACAAAATGTTTTTACGTATAAAGTTGAAGGAAAAATGTTATCTATCTGTGAAACGCTCTTTGGTGGTATCAGTTTCAAATATCCGGGTTGGGTAAACCTTATGGTTTCCATTGATTTTTCCTGTTATTAATTATGATTTTAGTATTTTTACAGTGCAGATAATATTTATTAATTGAACTTAACATTGAAATTAACCGTTTTAGAAATATGATCATTAGTCAGAATAAAAACATGTGCACAGATTTATGTTGCAAGGAATTACTGTTGTAGATTTGCGACATAATTATTACAGGAGCATAGAAGATTTGTACAGTTCTGTTGTGTTTTTTTTTTAAACTACCTCTAGTTTCCTGAATATTTTCTGATTTTTTGTTAAAGTAATCTCAATCTCTTTGAATAAGTCTTCTTTCACTCCTGTACAAGTATTGTTTGTTTTTTAATTATATGTTTTATTTAATAATTAACAAATTTATGTTTTATTTAATATTTCAATAATGAACAAAAATTGTCTGCTGAAATACGTTATTATACAACTTTACACATACGATATATATATATATATATATATATATATATATATATATTTATATATTTACAGACGATAAGCATATTTAATTTTTAAAAAAATGAAAGAAAAAAACATAATTTTTTTTTCTCTTTTCTAAAAAAAAGAACAAAAAAAATAATGTATCTTACAGTAATAAATATTTAGTTCTTATATGCATATGACGTCTGTGTAAGTATTAAATGTGATCAGCTTGCCTAGGAGAATTCAATCTTGTTCTAGTGAAAATTCATGACACCATGAAAATGACTATGATTTATTATTTTCTAGTTTAAAGTTTATTTTTACTCTTGGCTGTAACAGATAGTTTTTAGCTGTCAACTTCATCTCTTTGATGTTATTTAATGGTGAAAACGACTGGCTATTTCGAGTGGAAAACACATATTTTTATAATTACAAATATGCCGAAGTTAATTAGCTTATAACCGGTGTTTTCTCAGACACTGAAATCAATTTGAGACAAATTTAATACAGAAATAAAATTCAAGATAATTAAAATATCTGTAAGTTAGTAAACTGTTAGGCTAAGAGCTCGGTGTTGGGGGGGAAGGGGGGGAGGGGTAGGATGTTTACTGGTAATGTGGCCTCGGCTATAACCAATTTAAGCTTTTAGCATTTACTACCCTAACAAAGTGGCTTGGCTCTTCTCTCCCTGGAACTTATTAAATTTGCAAGAGCAACTTTAGCCGAATTTCCCGCCTATCCGATAACTGATTTATAAATCACTTTTCCCAACTATTAGTTACTGCCCTAATAACGTCATCATAGCTATAAACACTATAAAAACTTAATTAACTTATGGTTCGAAAGACCACAGCACTTGCGATTTTTTATGAAACAGTTGCCTGATGCAGTATCTCTTATTGAGAAAGTGAATTCTTGGCGATAGTCAAATATATATCTAATGTTTGGTATACAATGAGCTGGTTTGGTTACAAGTTGGACGCTTGCTCCGCCTCGATTCCTAACTTCATGAGAAAGCCTTCAAATCCGATTTCTTCATCGTCATCCTTGAATTAATTTCTCGAGTTAATAAAACTAGTAGAAATGGATGTCGATTTGCAAAAGTTTTTGAGACAAAACCTTTTAATTTTTAAGATTCCTTTGAGTATTATAGATTCTATTTGTTACTTTCTGTTATTTATTTTGATCACATTTTTACTTCAACTATAAGTTATTCGATAGTCGAGTCCTTTTGGGTGTTCCTTTGCCAATAATGTAAGCCCATTCTGTATTATTTATTATTTGAATCTAAGTTAGTAGGTATGATTCTGCCAAAAACGAAATTTATATTTCTAAATATTTTATTGAGAAAACGAAAAGTTAACAGTAATTCTGTGACAAGGCAAATAATATGTAGTTCCAGTAGCATATAATTTGACATAACACAAGCCACCTCACACCTCCAGGTACGTGTCTCCTACCTGCATTATCCAGGTTTTTCTTGCTTTCTACTTCCAGCTAGCTTGTCAAATATTACTACCCACGGTCGATGCGTTAGACACTTTCCGATCTATCAGTCTGCCTCGTCACATAATTCGCTTCATTGATGTTAAAAAAAAAATAAAATTAGTCCTCCCCAATCCTTCGTTTATGTGAGATCAAATCGATTGCTACTCAAATCTATAAAAACTATTGGCAAGCAGAACATTCAGATAAAATTAATTAACTTATAAATGGATAGATTGGTGTAGTTACTAAGGTGGTATTTATTTTTTAGCGTTTGAGATGGAGAGTTGATGGTTAATAATAATCATTATGGTGTCAGGATATTTTCAATATATTTAGAATAAAAAATGAAGAAAATTGAAATAGTATTGCCAAACGCCAGCTTGCCAATTTTCATAACTAACAGGTTGGATACAGGCTGCTGTATACTTTGGTCTCCATTCATAAAATTTCTTCGACTTTTATAGAATGCTACATCTGGCCTGAGCTATTAAAATGTTCACTTCACCGGAAGCATATCGGAAGCTATATCTCTTCTTAATTTTAACTCTCGCATATCTTTGACTATTTTAAACCTCCGTATTAATACGTTCCTCGGTTCTATAAATACTGGGGCCTGGGTGCAGTTACCTCTATAAATAAATGCGTTTGTGCAGGCTGCTTGACGTTCCAGAAATTGCTCCACGGCGAAGACATATCCTTCAATTTAGTCGACTTGAATGTTTGAAGAATTAGTATTGGCTTTCCAGAGATAGCTTAGCAAACCATTTGGGGATGAATAAACGCCTGCTTGTTACCCGCCCTAGGGGAGGGGGAGGGAGGGAGGGAGGTGAATGGGTATGACCTTTGGCAAAGGGGAGCGAGGTGCGTAGTGGCAACACCTTTTGTCAGGAGAACCTGTCCGTTATGTCTAAGCCTTCTTTATCGAAAGTTATACACTAACTAAGATATCAAGCTCCATTCTCACCAAAAATTACGTTCGTGTAGCTGGTTTCAAAGATTGTAATACATCATTAACAAACGTTGTACAATGCTAACATTTTTTAATTTGTATGCTTAGTGATTTTTATTTCGCTTAATGGCCTCCAGATTAAAAAAAAAAAAAATTGTACAATATTCATTAGAACATTTTTCCCAAACCTAAGGCCATTTTCAAGTATCTAAAATTTATCAAATAATATTATATATATATGTATATATATATATATATATATATATATATATATATATATATATATATATATATATATTTTTTTTTTTTTTAATAAGTCGTTCAGTTTAATTTTTTTTTTTTAATTTCCTAATATGAGTAGTTCGTGAAAGTTTTACGAAAAAACATTTTTCTATGAGTGTCACGCTTACTAAATATCTTAGCAGTTCCTAAAAAATATATACGATTTGATAAATTTTTGGTATGATATTTGAATATTGCCGGAATGCCCTAATAAAAATGATGTAACAAATAAAACATTTTTTATTTTACCCTAAAGGAAAAAAAAATCTCCAACACAGATAATAAAGGTCTCAGTATTAGGAGAGACATTTTCCATTCGTACCAAGATATGTATTGATGTTATTATTGCCATGTTATGAAAATAAAATATTTAAAAATATACGTATTTATAAATATCAATAGACCATCCGGTTGGTAATAAAACCAATAGAAGATGATCATTTGTTTTTATGTCAATAATATATATCAAGAGTGTGGGGGTAAAAGTACACAATTGTGTAATTTTTTTATATTTAGAACAATTGGTTATCAATTTTCCCAATATTCTTCATGAAATTTATACATTACGATTTTCCCCCCTGAAACCCTGATTAGACTAGTGGTAACATGGATTATGAATAAAGCAACAGCTGAAAGACGTGATAGGTTTGAAAGGAAAGTGCTGCGAAAAATGTATGGAGGCGTGTGTAAAGGAGCTAGGAGATGACGAATTAGGAAATATACAATCTATTTAAGGACCTGCGTTTATCTGACACCATAAAAATGAATAGGTTGAGATGGTATGGGCATGTTAATTGGATGAGTGAGAACAGGCTGATGAAATTTTTTTTCCAAGAGAGCATCTTCGCCACAAGGAAAAAGAGGCGCGATGGAAAATGTTGGAGGATATGAGGAGGGCGGACATCCGTATGGTGGAGGATAGAGGCCTGTGGCAGCAAATGTTGAAGCAGGCCAAGGACCACTTCGGTCTGTTGTGCCAGAAGAAGAAGGAGAAGATCTTCCCTAAATCCTGTCCAATCGATATCTAGGAGATATCGATATTTTTCCATACGATGGGGCAAAAGTACGCAGTTTTTTAATTTAAATTTGCGTTTAAGTTATGCCTTTGTTGTCAACTTAAACGTCTTTTCAGCCTTTTGTAATCGGTATGTGTTGGGTACTCGTTTTTAAAACACTCCATCGTAGCTATCTTGGTGAAAATATTTAATTTTAAAAACATAAAACCGAAAAGAATCTTTGGTTTTCCCTTGTATCTTTTTCTTGAGCAAGGGAGAGCCTTTATCATCCTGATCTAATTCGGAGAAGCGTATATCAAGGTCAGAGCTGCTGTTGCGCTGTCGTATTGTGTCTGACTCAGAACTTGAGCTTGCAAGTTTCTTTTTGATTCGGAAGGGACCAATTTCATTTTAGTTTTTTCAATATATTCTTCCTTTTCTTAGCTATTTCCGCTTTAAGCCGTTCTTCGTTTGGTGTTGATGTCAGCAACACATATTTTAAGCTCAAGATTTTGCGATTTCTTTTTATTTTAATTTTCGGTAGATTGTAGGTACAACCTAGAATAGAATAAGAGCTATTAGTTTGGAATTAGCGATACCACTTAGACTGTATGTATTGTGGAGGTAAAAGTACGCTCATGGGTGCGCACTTTTGCCACACAGGCCTAGCGAACTGCTTTCCGCTTCTGGACATTTCGTTTTTCATGGCTCAACAGGTCAGTGAACTATTTAAACATTTGTTTTATGAATTAAAAGGTCAAATGCATCTCTATCAAGCCAAAAATGACGAAAACGAAAGCTCTAGCCCGTTTCACAAAATGGTCAGATGAACTATTGAATATATTACACCAAAACTCTTATAAAGTTATTTAACTTATTTATATGACTCAGAGCTACAGTAACACTCTGGAGTCGCGTTTCACAGCTAGCACTGATCCAGCCACACATAGACTGGTTGCGGGGTTATGAAACTTTGTTTATATTTTCAAAACAACACAGCGTACTTTTACGCCCACATATCCTATATTTTTTTTATTTTTTTTTTTTCTGTTAGCACCATAGACCATATAAATCTTTGGCCGCGCGACGTGGTGCAGCGGCAGGCCATACTTAGCTCCATAACCGGTCCCTTTGGGGCCAATTCGGCAATGTCCTTCCAACCGACCACTCCAGTTCAAGGACAGTGACAAACCGGTCAAGATTCACGGATTATGAATGCTAGGGGTCAGCAGGCGCAGGAGGACCTATATTTCTTTCCCCGTAGCAGACCGCCCATGGACCAAATCTCCGGGCGGCAATAAAAGTCCTGGAAAACCACAACGTGATTCACAATTTAGGTACACGGGGTATGGTCATCACTCCTACGCACGGTCTGTGCCAGTTGCCTCCAGTGGCCTGACGGCCTCACATACCCGGGAGGAGGGGTGATTAATTGCTTGAGAAATTAAATTAATTATTAATTAATTAAATTAAAGTAATGCCGGGAGCGGAATTCGAACTCACAACCTTTGGGTTGATAAGTAGATGCACTTTTTCAAGCGCGTTAACCCGCTCGGCCAACCTGACCCCCACACATACCCTATATATATATATATATATATATATATATATATATATATATATATATATATATATATTTAATCGTGTTATAAATAAGAATTTAAGCTACGGAAGTGCTTTTCATGATGTATGATCGTGCAATGGAAGGAGTTCAGTAAGTATAGGCTAGATCATTGCTCGCTGATGATACCCATGAATTTTAATGTTCTGTTGTTGTGATAGGAGTCTATTGATTCGGTTAAGAACTACAAGCAGTTAATTGGATGGCACCCAAATTACTTTCGATAGATTAGGTAACTACGGCTCAACAAGCTGGGTTATCGTTTCAGTGATTCTACTTGGGATTTTATGGGTTAGAGTGTTATGTTGGATAATGAGGTGAGGTGTATGCGATATAAATCTGAGCGGCTAGTCTCTCTGTATGATTGGATAAAAGCCACTTCTATATCAAGTGAATACGCTCGGCGCTATGGTGCTCTAGGTCCTTGATACGTCATTTAAAAGCTTTGAAACTCTTATAACAATTTTCATTTCAACAATGTACTTACATATTTAAATACTTAAATAATTATAACTATTGTTGATTATAAGAATATTAAGAATTCAGAACTATTCCATTTGACATATAGCGACGAAGCATTGATTTTTGTTTTATTGCAGTCGAAAGAGTTTAACATGCTCGTTCAAGTGAATAATATATCACTATTCCTTTTGAGATATCGTGAGGGAGTATTGAATGTTTCCTATAGTCCGGTATCCAGGGCTCGTTAACATTTTATCTTGCAGATAAAGTTTGAAAAATCTGGAAAAAATGTATTATGTGATCGGATAACGGATTTTTTCTTATTTAACGATTTATATAAAACATTGTTTTTTTTAAATTCAGTTTTTCGCGGACATCACAGCTTCTAGGTGTCAGGCAGAACTAAAAAAAACGTCGAATTGTTTACAATGGAATAAGCTACTGCAAGAAATATTTTTTAAAGTGTAATTTAATTGCTTATAAGAAGCAATTGCTTAGATTGCTAAGATTGCTTATACAAAAACTGCAAACATATTATGCCCTTGTCTCCAAGTTTTGAAGTACTGTAGAAAAAAATGCATTCAATCAATCATGACAAAACTATAAAAAATGATAGCCCTTTTGGTGCCTACTAAAATAAGACTTTTATATATTATATAGACATAATTGTATATAGTTATATAAAATATTATATATGTAAGTATATATTGATCCTGAGATAAATAAATTTTACTGGCAGGTTTTGCCAGCCTCGTGCTCAATGAGCTGGTTCGGTAACGTTTATTGGGGCAAAGCAGGACAATTATCGGGCCACATCACCTAATATCAAAATATTTCTGATTTTTTTTCCCGCGAAACTGTTCATATTAGAGGTATGAAACTTAAGATTTTTTTTGTGAATACAATAATATATGTGCAGTTAAATTTTAAAGCAAAAATATTTTCAAACTTACCTGTAATTGCGAAAATCGTAAACTCGTTGTATCTCGGCTCACAATAAGGCTATAACAAACTTTTTTTTCTTTCTAAATTTGTGATTTTTTATAGCAATACCAATGCCGTTTATTGTGATACATTTTTATCAAAATTCGTTGATATATTAGCTTTTGTTTAAGTTGCAAAATCATAATTGTTCGTAAAATATGTTGAAAATTTAAAAAAATTCAATTAATTTTTTTAATTGTCTAAATATTGACTACTCATGATTTTTTAACGGATGAAAAACTGTCTTAAAAGCTTTTAAACTTTTGATATACGGGTTCGAATTTTGTTTTTGATGGGCTTCAAAAGGGCTTACATTTTTTAATAGTTTTATCATGATTGATTGAGTGCATTTTTTTTCTACAGTACTTTAAAACTTGGAGACAAGGGCATAATATGTTTGCAGTTTTTGGAAATTACTTCTTATAAGCAATTAAATTTCACTTTAAAAAATATTTCTTGCAGTAGCTTATTCCATTGTAAACAATTCGACGTTTTTTTTAGTTCTGCCTGACACCTAGAAGCTGTGATGTCCGCGAAAAACTGAATTTAAAAAAAACATTGTTTTATATAAATCGTTAAATAAGAAAAAATCCGTCATCCGATCAATACAAGACGATTTTCCCGGATTCCTAAGGAAATCCTGCATATAATATATTTTTTTACAGATTTTTCCAACTTTGTCTGGAAAATTATGCCCTGAATACCGGACTATTATTGCAGTTAGATAAGAGTTGACGAATAATTTATTCGCCAGAGTTTTTTTTGTTTTTTTTTTATTACTTTTGCCATATCATTGATATGGATCAATCAAATCTTTGATGAACTCCTTGAGTATCAAAACGAGGAATTCAAAGATAATAGCTATTTCACAGAACGGAGACGCACGAGTTCAAACAATCAAACAATGGTTGTTTAGTGTATTTGTTTAGGACAGTTCATATAATTTAAAAATATAATAGATGAAATAAATAGAAGACTCAACATGGAATGAAAAAAATATTGGAGTATGAAAAGAATCTTTAAAAATCAACTGCCTCCAAGTTTTAATTCTACTGGAATCATGTATCCAGTAAGTCATCTTTATAAAAAAATTCAATTAAAAAAAAAGTATTTTTATTCCAGCCAACGCTTTGGGAATTTATGTGCCCCCCCCAAAAAAAAAATTAAGGCCAAAAGTTTGCCAAAAGAAGCACATCTAATTGAATTGGGCTGATCATGTAGCCCAACTGAAGTCAAGAAGATGGTAAAAATTCCTATAGACGAGATCCTAATGCTTTATGGAAATTTAATTTTTTGGTTAAGTAAAAAATATTTGTTTCTCATTTTTTATTGCATTGACCTTAATTCAGTCAATATTAATGTTAGGAGATGATGAATATTTATTTCAAAATATAAATAAAACCTACAATAAAGTTATAAAACTGTTGACTTTTATTGAAGGATGCCTTGGGGACGAGGGAGGGGGGAGGAGGGTGAATGAAGGGGCGGCAAAATTGAGCTTTCCCTCCCTCTCTCAAAAATCCTAGTTACGAACCTGAGGGTACGCCAAAAATCAACCATTCGAAAATATTCATGGATCGTTTTGATCTCACGCCATGTATATCAGACAGCACAGCATACATACTATGCAATCAGACAGCACAGCATACATACTATGCAATCAGACAGCACAGCATACATACTATGCAATCAGACAGCACAGCATACATACTATGCAATCAGACAGCACAGCATACATACTATGCAATCAGACAGCACAGCATACATACTATGCAATCAGACAGCACAGCATACATACTATGCAATCAGACAGCACAGCATACATACTATGCAATCAGACAGCACAGCATACATACTATGCAATCAGACAGCACAGCATACATACTATGCAATCAGACAGCACAGCATACATACTATGCAATCAGACAGCACAGCATACATACTATGCAATCAGACAGCACAGCATACATACTATGCAATCAGACAGCACAGCATACATACTATGCAATCAGACAGCACAGCATACATACTATGCAATCAGACAGCACAGCATACATACTATGCAATCAGACAGCACAGCATACATACTATG
Organism: Rhaphigaster nebulosa; assembly: GCA_948150685.1. Lineage (NCBI taxonomy): Eukaryota > Metazoa > Arthropoda > Insecta > Hemiptera > Pentatomidae > Rhaphigaster > Rhaphigaster nebulosa. The sequence goes on from OX411307.1 coordinate 21,808,779, forward strand.
CAATCAGACAACACAGCATACTTATCATCCTGTATGATGAACATATCTATCAGTAAAGGATGCCAATATTATTGCAAGTTTTATCTTACTAGGAAGGAAGAGATAATATAAACATGGCTCGTTTCCCTTCCTCAATATGCCCTCTACCGTACCATCTTTATGGCTGTGTTTTGGGGCGAAGAAAACCAGTGGAATATAGGAATGTAGTCCACCAGTTTATAAAAACATGTTATAAGTTTATGTAATTATATAATTGTATCATCCTTGCGTAATCTGTTATCGAATCAGCTTGGATGGGGAGGGTCTGCTTATTATTGATTTTGCGTTTCTCAGCTATTTCTTCGCTTCAGTGGATCGGTATCGTACCATCTAGCTTCTGTTTCATATTCTTATCTCAAGGCACGATTTTATGGTACTATACAACACCTAGACTTTTTATATGGAATAGACTTTTCCCAATTATAATATTTTCTCAGATAAGGTCATGGGGCATTTGCTGCTGATTCTTTTACCGCCTGGCACGTATCACCAAGGCCTCCCATATTACATTCCAGCCGCTGGCTTCTTTCATGGAACTATTTATTTTCGTGGGCGTTCATTTACTTTATTTTCCAGAGATTGCCTGGAATCCACACACCCTTGTTTAAACTGCTCCGCACATACCATCTTCGTTGCTATCGTTGCTGTAACACATTCCGCTCTGATTCTGTTTAAAACTTGGAAATCACCATATATATTTAAAACATGATACTGATATGTTTAAAAAGAATACTACCTCTAACAATTATACATTGTAAAATGAACATTATTGTTCATAATAATTTATATTAAATATAAATAAATATATTAAATATATCAGTAGCAAATATGAAATTATTATTATTTTGTATTTATTATTTAAGGAGTTCCCAGACTTAATGTCACTGGTTACCACATTGCAGATATGGGTCTACCACTAACTGATCTTATGATATTAATATTAAAGATTCGTCTTCATAAAAAAATACAAACTGATTTACAAAAATATATTTAACAAAGAAAAACAAATACTAGAAATTAAGAAAATAATAAAAATTCAAAATCAAAGTTTTATCTGTTTCACATAAAAAAAGCAACAGTAATATTCACATAACATAAACAATTCTGCAAATAAATGTGTATCCATCGAAAGACTTTGCGAAGACAAGCATCAATATATTCCAATTAAAAGCATGTTGTTTATTTAAAAACAAAGCATCAATGTTAGGCTTCATGGAGCTCAACTTGATTCTTAAGTCCTCTTATGAGTGTTTTCTCTTTTACTACGGTAACCATCCTGAATTATTATTTTTTCTTTTGTAAATCGTTTTTATTCATCTTATAATTGATACATTAAAAAAAAAAAAATTGTATTCCTCATTTAAGGCATTAAAAAGATGTTCTTATCCACGATTTTTGTTTACTTGTTTGCGAAGCAGGTGAAATTTCCTGGCGCACCACTGCCTGAGAACCTCTGCATTATCGATGCCGAGTTAGTGCTAGCCAATTAGGTGAGCCATCCCTATTTACATCTTCCAAGTACCATCCAGGCCATCCCCACCCAAGTATACATTTTGCGTTTGGAAAGATTGCTGTCTTATTTTATTTTGCAACTGAACAAGACAAATTGTAAAGAGAATATTTTACTTTTGGCAACACTTGAGATTTAGAATCGGTGCAGAAGGAGTATTTCCGTGATAAAATGTATATAATTTAGAATAGGAATCAGGACCTAACATGTTGACTGCCAACTACGAGATAACTCGTAGATTGCGTTCTAGTCCTAGAAAAGAACGCAATCTACGAGTTATCTCGTCCTGTGTTTACTTGCCATTTTTGTGCAGCTACGATTAAACTCGAAATATATCAGTGCTAATATCGATAGATGGCTTCTGAGAAAAGAACAAAAAATCAATGCTGGCTTGCATGAACAGAAAATTTATTAAAAAACGAACAAAAAATATAATTATAAAAATTAGTCCAAATTCGAGAAATAAAATAATAGTTTATTGTTTGTGGAACTTCTTAAAACAATCTTCCACATAAAGGGCTGGCTTCTCTTTACAGGCTTGACAGAAATAACGCGTTTCTCGGCGTTTTTTTGCTTGGGTACATATACGACATGGCTTTGTCGGACGCTGCTTTGTCGCAGATGAACGCGTGTCTGCTTGCGAAACAAACCACGAGTGGCTTCCGCGAAGAGATTTCTGTTACAGAAGCCAACTACGAGATAATTCGTAAGACCTTTTTTTTTTAAAAAACACATTTTTATGCTTTTTGATGATAACTATGCACTAGAATTAGAGTTTTTAATAATACAATGTGATTAAATCAAATTGTCATTTTAAGTCAGATTTCTGAAAATTGCCGTGGCAATCAACGTGTTAAAACCTTATATGGGACTTCTTCAAAAAGACTTTTTTTAAAAAAGGTTTTTACAAAAACAGTTCCAAGGATTTTTTTTGCTATAAAATGCTAGGTTTATTATAAAAGTTTACCTTTTATTTACTTAAATTCTTAAAAACAAAAAAATCGGCTAATATTTACGAAAAAAACACGATATATTAAAGAAAATTGCTAAGAGCCAACAGAACAGAAGAAAATTGGACTAAATATGATCGTATCTCATTTTTACAGCCAGCTTATTTTGTTTAGATTGCAAATTACAAATTCTCACTAAAGAAGTAATTTCATTTTCGTTACAACAAACATTGCAATTGCACGAGTTACAGGACGACTCTCTTAAATAAAAAGGAATAAACATAAAGCTTTGTTAGAGAGCTAATGTAATAAATAGCTAAGATCACCATTTCTTAAAATACAATCTGTAAAAAAAAAATATATTAAAAAAAAAAAATTGTTTCCTATTGATAGAAAATAAAATTGAGTAGCTAAGAATGTCCTGAACAATTACCATTTTTTATGTTTACTTTTTAGTAAAAATTATTTGCTTTAACAGAAATTTTAAATAAAAGTTCTATAAAAATTGTTATTAAAATATTCTTGTTACAAAAGAACATAAAAAAAAAAGAAAATAAAAATTCCAGTCATATCGAAACTGTTTAAGAATAAAACTTTCAATTACAAGCCCTGGTAGACATAAATTGAATTCCTCCCCACTTGATAATCTGTTGATTACCACGCCTGGAACAAAATCCTTTAATTCTCCTCAACTTTTTAGCTACTTGTGCACTATTATACACCATCTTATATTTTTCCGTTGTTTTCACCTTTCCGGAGTGCTCTTTTAATTGTGATTTTTCTAATAAAACTATCTTATATATCGCTCTTCCTGGTTAAAAGAGTAGAGTGATAAGTTCTTTTCATTTTTTTTTTTGATTTGTAGGGGGAATAGATTCAAATGATAATTCTTGGTCCCCGACAAATACCGATTTTTTATCACGTATTTTATTGATAGAAATGCCCATATTATTTTTCGGTCCCTAAAACAATAATATCCCCATAATTATATATATATATATATATATATATATATATATATATATATATATATATATATATATATACATGTATTTATAACTAATTTTAGTAATATTACATTAAGCATTATTTGATATACACTGCCGGTCAAAAGTTTAGGACAACTTAGATTTTTTGAGAAAATTTGATACATCTAAATCTATAAACACAAGTTACCACTTATATATTCATCACTGTATCTTAAAAACGACAAATTTTTAATGATGATGCTCTAGATGTGCAATAAGGCTGGGTTTGAAAAAAATCGCGATCTAAGGATTCGAAAAAAATTATTTCTAAAGCCTAAAAAAAAATTAGTTTTTCGAATAATTCGAACTATCTTCTGGAAAACTATAGATATTCATTTGAAAGATTATTAAATTCTCTACGAAAGAAAAACAAAATCATCTAAACCAGACGAGTATTAAGAAAAATACTAGATATATAAAAACTATATAGTTCATTAAAGCATATTGGGCATTGTATGCATGTTTGCAGCGGAGGTTCTCATTGAAACCCGTACAATTTTTTTTTTTTTAATAATTCGAAAACTAGACATTTCAGATACACAGATGCTCATTTAAAACGAAGGTAATTAAATTATCGATATAATAGAAATATACCACTAATTCACAGACTGATTTAGTAATCACTGTTTGACAAAAACGAAAATGCCTATATGACTCAATTTTTAATGGTGGCTCCCCTTATTTTGTAGATGTACAATAAGACGTGATTTGAAAAAATCGTACTCTTAAGTGATTTAAAAAAAAAAAAAAAATCTGAAACATAGGAAAACTTATTTCTAAAACCTAATAATTTTCACTTTTAACAGGTGAAAGGCTTCATCCACGGATGGGAAAAATTACATTTATGTTGAAAATGTGTTACGACGGTATACAACGGTTATGCCTAGAAGCTAAAACGTTAGTATTAATTGCATCATGCTATAGCGTAGTCTTTTCAACAAAAGTCTTTTCTGGTTAATATCTACGCCAAGGTAGAGACAGAAAGGCTTCAACCAGAAAGTTTCAAGATGCCATGTGTGAATGGGATGGGAGCGAATCAGATATTGGAACGATGTTTGTGTTGCCATCCTGTTTTATTGGTGGGCACCATTATAAACACGATGGGACTCAGGATAAGATGACATACGAGTATGTTCGTCACCACGATTTTCCTGGTTTGTTTATTACGTTTACATGTAATCCGAAATGGTCTGAAAGTGGAGTGCAATAAAGACGGATAGAAGTCTCATAACAGACACGATATAACAGCTCGACATGTGCTTCATTTGAAAATTAAAAAAAAATATGCATGTTATAACTAAAGGTTCCATTTTCGGTTCAAGTAGGAGTTACATGTGTACTGTGGAGTGGCAGAAGTGGGGCTTTCCTCATTCACACAAAAATTGTAACACAATTATTATATGCATTATAGTTATCCTTACCATAAACATATATAAATTACAACAAAATGGCAGAAACGAAATATTGACGTGCGAAGCCGCGGGTAACAGCTAGTTGTAGAATAAATAAAGCTAATCTAAAATTATTTTTCAAATGAAACATTAATACAACAAAAGTGCTTTTCTAACTTCTTAAATGGCATATCCCAAGAACATTTCAGAAGCTCCCAAAGGTTTTTTCTTTGAAATTGGAGCGTGATCAAAATTTTCCCAAAGCAGGTCGATCGGATTGAGATATTTTATTGTAAATATCCTCAACAAAGTTATATGAATGTTTCGGATCATTCCCCTGCTTATGTTTTCTTATCAAAATTATCAGAATACTTAACATCTTTGTTAAGTATTCTGGTAATTTGTACAAGATTTCCTTTTAGACACCCACATACAAGAACTGAGCCTCTCCCATGCTTTACAGTTGGAATTAGATCCCAACAACTGAAACTTCGATTCGTCAGTACGAAGTACTTTTCTCCAGTCTTTCATTGTTAAATCCTTATGAGAAAGTGTCCAATAATACCTCTTCTTCTTATTAGCAGGACGTATTTTGTAGCAAGGTTTTGCACCAATAGGAACCGAATTTTCGTGACGGTGTTGACTTCAGCTCAAATCTGAGAGGCAGTCAGTCTGTTCCTCTTGCTAAAAATATAAAATTGATACCCCTGGGTATATGTTATTCTAGGTCTTCTTGTTCGAGTTTTCTTGTGGTGATACAGCGTCTCTTCGTAGCGAGGGATGATGTTATGCACCCCATTTTTGATATTTTTAAATTTTGTAGGATGTAGTTTTAATATAGTTGGAAATTTCGGCGATCATACTTCCAAATTGGTAACTTTATTTACCCAATTTAATACATTAGTTAACGTTTCGAGGCATTACTCCCCATCTTAAGAACTATAATTAATTTTTTTTTTATATATTACATTAAACAAGTGATTTAAAAAAAAATATCGTATGATAATTAGTTTAAAAAATAATATAATGATTTTATTATAACTACCTAAAATTGATTTATGTACAAGGATATATAATTCATTCTCATGCCACAATATTAAATTTCAATTAAAACTTATTTTAATTTACAATATTCGTTAAAGCTATAGCACTCCTTTGTCTTCAACTGAAGTATTTTTACAATCATCTCATTTGCTCTTTGATCTTATTTATCAATTGTCTATTTTGGAAGCTTAATTGCCTAGATTTCCATTGATGTTTTTAGTAGTGCGGTAATTTGGCGCTCAGATTTCTTTTCCTAGTATAAATAAGTGTGTAAATTGCAATACGCAGTTCAATGAATAAATCTTCCTTTTTACCTATTTTTTTTTGTTGAAAAAAAAATATAATAAGGCTGTGAACTGAAATTAAACTACTCTTAAACTAGGAGATGTGCCTGAATGTAAAGAAACTCTGTACAAACTAATAAATGTATTTATGGGTTTATTCTCATAAATTATTAGAACGTTGTGGTTATCAATATTAGTGAAATATTAGGTTCTTCTTATTTGTGATGTTTTGCATACAGCTGTTTAACACCATTGTTAATACTAGTTAATATAAGGTATTTATTATTTATAGTGTACCTACCTTAGGTGTAATTAAGTTTTTGAATAATGAAATCATATAGATAATATAAACAACAGGTTGTCCTAAACTATTGACTGGCATACAAACCTTACAGAACGTGCCTTTATGGGAGGAATAAAAGCAACATTTCCCTACTAAAATTGAATTTTTTTAATTGTCAACTTTAGAAATTAAATTATTTATTGTTAAAAACTGCAATGGCGAGACACTTGAGGTAGTGAAGGAATATACCTACTTAGGGACCGTAATTAGTAGCTCGGGTAAGATAGACGCCGAAATATCAAACAGAATAAGTAAGGCGAATCAAGTGTATCGAATCAATGTTACTAATAGCATTATCGGCCACCGAGAAGTAGATAAGAAGACCAAAATGCATGTATATAAGTCTGTTTACCTACCTACACTCACCTATGGCGGAGAAAGCTGGACAACACTGGACAGGCACTCTAGTCGCATAACGGCAGCGGAAATGAGGTTCCTTCGCAGATCTGTTGGGAGAACTAGAAGGGATCGCATTAGAAACGAAAGCATTAGAGAGCAACTAGACTTTACAGAGCTTAAAACCACTCTAGAAAGACGGCAACTCCAGTGGTTTGGTCATGTCTGCCGGATGAACGAAGACACGAATCCTATAAAGGTATTAGAGGCTCGACCCACAGGAAAGAGACCACGCGGACGCCCCAGAATTACGTACCAAGAATATATCCAAAGAATTGGAAGTAAAAGAGGCAAATCGCTCAATGAGATGAAGCGGCTAAGCAGGGACCGGGAGGAGTGGTTACGCTGGATTGAGGCTCCTCGACGCTAGCTAATGGCATAAGAGAAAGATAAAGAAGAAGAAGATTGTTAAAAACATTTAAGGATGGCCTAAAGATTAATTTATATAAATTATGTCGAGAGCTGGTGGGGATGGATATATAAAACCTCTGATTGCTAAGCGAAGCAGAAGATTTATTAATAATTCACAACTTTTTTCATCTTTTAATGCTAATTGGGTGCTTTGGCTACCGTTTTATTCCACTTAAAACTAAACTGTAGTTTTAAAAAGATATTCATATAAGATAATAAAAAAAACGGTCAATGCTCCAAATAAAAAACTCATTTCAAAGATATGATTTATAAAAAAAAATATGCTAATTTTTATATTAATTTTCATAATAGTTTTCTTTCGTCTCAGCTGTTACTGTGCACGAAGATTACCTTATTAATCAATTATTAAATATTTTTCGCGTTATAATGTTTGTCGCATCGAAAAGAAAAAATAGGTTGGTGTATCCGAAGGTGCAACTTCGAGACGATGAATCGTGTCAGTCTTAGCCGCAGTGGTATCAATTTTAGTTATGTTAATTCACTCTCTGGCCCGTCGCGTGTCGAAAAATTCTGATAAAAATCTATGGGAACCAAGCTTACATTTCATAGCGAACAGAGACTGCCTTCCCCCCGCTACACATTGGGACGAAACCGCAAAAAACGGTCGAAACCTCCTTTTTTATGTTTTTTCTAGGCAAATGAAAATTTACATCTAAGTACATATATGTTCAAGGTAAATTAACCCAAATCTTTAAAACAATATATACTTGACCAACATGATAAATTGCACTCACATAAAGTGTTTCATTTTCCTTCTATCATCCTTATTATTAATCCATAAGTGCTCAAAAACTTACGCAATGTTTTTAGCATTAATGAATGAGTATACATTATTTTTTTCACATTTTTTATTGCCACTTAAGTGGCAGATCGAAATCATAAGAGTTAAAAATCATTTAAATTATGACTTCGTGTCGATCTATACTCTTTTTGCAACATGAGAATTAAGCTACACTATTTACACAGCCGCCTGGAACGTTTTCCTGAAAATTTAGGAGACAGCTGTGAGAGGCAAGGTGAAAGATTTCATCAAGATATTAAAATTATGGAGGACCGTTATCAAGGAAGATGGGATAAGCACATGATGACAGATTAATGGTGGAGTTTAGAAAGGGACTGTTCAAAGATATACTCGTATTCAAGAACGTCACGAAAAAGAAGTTTCCGAAGTGATGAGTGACTAGTTGGCTTCGTCGATGACTTGGAACTATCTTTTTATATATAAAATATTAGTATATAGTGATAATATTTGTAAAATATAACGATATTTGTATAATATAATAATATTTGTGTAATTTAATAATAAAAATTTCATGTTTAATTTTTAGATTTGATTCATGGCTTTAACCTAATATAACGTAAAACGTACATTTCACTAAAACGTCATATCTTCGAAATGTGACCTCCTAGGCAAAAACTAATGCCATATTTGAATTCAGGGCACCAAATTCGTATGAAATCAGCACCAAAACTACTGTTGGCCTATGTAATCAGTCATTTTTATAATTATATATTCAAATTAAACAGGCGTCTTATTTTGGAAATAAAAACTCAATTTAGAAACTGAACTATTTATTCAAGAACTTGCTATAGACTCTACAACCAAAAAGTTTCTTCAAACAGTAGGAATCTGCTATTACTTCTTTTCAAGACCTCAATAAAGGAACATTCAAGAAGCATAGCTTGATTAATTAATAAAATTAGATTACACCCTTTCATATATAAAAATTTATTAATATTATTCCTAGGAGAAGTTGGTTGGGGGTACCAGTTTCTTCTTTGCCTTCTTGTTTTCTTTTATTGGAATACTGTCGATTATCTTATTCCGATTATTACAATCCTATTTCAACTAGAAAAATTATGGATTACAAATATTTATTATAGTTATTAATGATAATAATAATTATGGTTACATTTGTGCTAACAATCAGCCAGTAATTGAATGCTGTATGCCATCTTATTTCAGATGTTAGAGGTTATTATGCGCTTTACAGCCTTTGAAGTAATATAGGCTAATTGTATTTGGATTGGGGGTGTGTATGGAGGCATTACGGGTATCCTTCAATTAGGGGTATCCTTCAACCTATGGGGGGGAGGGGGGAGGTGGTTAATTACCAGCCAGGTTGCCATTTCCTTTAACTGCCAAAAGGGAGCAGTCGAAATGAAAGCCCTATCCCTTCCATGACGGATCACGACGCCTTTTGATCTCGTGCATTCCATCTCTATAATTGTCTGGATTGATTATTATTGATTATTACCATATTCCTTTAATCCATAAGGTCGTGCTAGGATGGCATCTTTGGTCACGGGCAGGAAATTGTGCGAGTGATGGCTTTTGTGCTGTTGTCGATTCGTGCAAGCTGAGAAGTAGGATGGATTTTGTGGAATCAAAAAACTTTTTCGCTATTGAGGATATTTTTATTCAAATCTTGTCCTAAAATTATATGTAATAATTTATTACCTATTGATATTAATTCTTAAGTAATTTAAATTGGCATCATTTGATTATGTTTATTTATAAAGAGTATCAAAAAATTCTTTAGTTTTAGCGGTACAGGATTTATTTGTTTAATTTTTTTTTTTATTAATCGTCTTTTCCATTATTTATTGTTTTCCATACTAGTCTGGCTGGGCTCCGTTCCAAATGAAATCTCTATCGAATTTCTTCGATTGTAGAGGGTACTTTTGATAATTGTACAGCACCGAGGCCTCTTTTTTTCTTCTTATATGCTCAATACAGATAGTCTTTAAAACTATCTTTCGCATTCTCTGCTCTCAGTTGGAATTTTCGTCTTGATTTTTGTTACTTGCATGATGTAAAGATTTTTTTTTTTTTGCTCATGGTTGTTATAAAAATGAAGAGTAATACATTGAAAAGTAGCCTAGAGCTAGGGAACATGCAGATAGGTTCCGAGTTGTAGTTTTCGATGCCCTATTATTTGCGAGTAGGGTAGAAGAATGGGGAATTATAATGCTGGGTGAGGTAGGGTGGATCAGAGGAAGGATCCGGAGGATAATTCCAGGGATTAGTTGCCCATTACACATTGTGTGGCCTTTAAGTCCCCCGCAAGTTTTTTTTGATTCCTCAATAGACAAATGGAGATGCTATTTGTTGAAATATGTTTAAATCATTCTACCGAGGTACTCATAAGTTTTTAACAATTATTATTCCGAAAAAAATGTACAACCTTGGCTTTGATCGAATAAGTATCAGTATTGAATTTATATTTGAGACCGACCAAATTTTTTTCCAGTAACTTATTTGTTCCCATGGTGGTAAATTTTAAAAATATATTAAATAAGAATTGATAATCTCTAAATATGCTATTAACGAAACTAAATTACTTATATATACGACTTGTTTTATTTTTACTTAATTTAAATTTTCTTTATCGTGGTTTATTAATTATTTTGTTATTATTCAATTTATCCGTCAATGTATTTATTTGTGATGTACATATTTTTTAATTATTTTTCTATTCTCATATATTTATTTTTGTTTTTTTCACTTTGAATGAATGGAAACTTACATCACTAATACTTATATCCCTTAAGTGTGACTGCTTCTATTGTTATTTAATAAAAAATAAAATAAAATAAAAAATTACATACTTGTTTGCTTTTGATGTAGAGATAGAAATGCTTTCTTTCAAAGCAATACTGCCCAATTACATTGGGTCACTGCATACACGACTTACTAATTAATTTATAAGACATAAAATAAATACACATTTTTCATTTAAAATTCAACTATTTACCTCTATAATTTTTTATTATTATCATAAAATTATATTACTTTAGCTGTTTTTTTTTTTTTAAATTTATTGTTTTGTTTTTTAATTTCTCTGTTGCATTCTTCTTTTCAAGTAGCCCTTAATAATTTCATAACATAATCAAATTTTATATATTATTAAAAATTAAAAACCAATTCAAAATTTAACAAAAAAGTAAAAAATTCAAGTTCACACAAGTACTATAATGTATAAAATTAAAACAAAAATGTTTAAAAGAAAAAATATAAACTATTACCTGATTCAATAAATTAAATTTATATCGGTCTGAAGTAACATAAAATATAAGATATTTGTCGACTTAGTCACCATCAAAGTAGTCGTAGATTAGTTATTATAATAATAATGTATTATTTGATATATAATTTTACTAAACATCAACAAAGTTTATGAGATCTTTCATTTTTAAATCAATATGGATGAGTTTTTGTGAAAACTGATATCCCGTTATCTTTAAGTTCAGCCCTAAAATTAAGACTCCAATGAAAAGTCAAAAAGGTTTATTTTTCTTAGCAATCCAATATGGGCATCCTAGTATAGTGCCAAATAACATCGAAGAACGGTTGAGGAAAAGACGAGTCCAGGTTAAATGATTCTTCGATGATCCATGCTGGGCTGTAAGTGGGAAGAGTGGATAAAATTGAACGACAAGAGCATCACCTGTTCAAAAAACGGAAAAGCTGGATGATGAACGATCCCCATCGACAAAGAAGTGATTGTAATTTAAATATATGCAAATTAACGTAATATTCATTAACGCGGTAAAAAATTGACTGAATTTCTACGATTTTCTTACTTAACAATTTATGCATTTTTTATTGTTGCATTTTATCCAATCTATTAATAAATTATCGTCAGACTCCCTGGATTATGCAAATAATTATTATCAATAAAATATTAAAGCAACTCTTAGAGGCGTGTACTTTTGCTTCTCGCACATATTTAATATTTTGATCTGTCACGCGATCATAATTCGTGGGTCATGCCATACTCCAATTCGCTCTTAAGTTTAAAAACGCACCTCATTGCAGTTTTTGTGAATTATAATGGAAGATTGACTCGATAAGAGCATTATGAGTAAAAACCAAGCACCTACCTCACCACTAGTATGTATTTTATTAATTTTTTTACGGTCGATTAACAATAAATTAATTGTACGCACTAAAAGTAAATAAATACAACTTTGCTAATATATTTTATGGATACCATAGTAACTTGAATTTTTTATATATCTAAGACTTAATTACAAACTATCTGTTTAAAAATTTTGAAAATGTTTCATACTTTCTCTCAAAAAAGAAATAATTATCATTAAATTTCAATTTATTCTAAGGTCTGTTCGGTGTAACTTGAATTTCGAAGTTTGTGATGCAACATATTTTTTCGCATGAGGGTTCATTTTTTTTACTCAACTTAATTGCTGCATTTTTATATTGCACTCAAGATGAATGTTAACCAATATCATATATTATTATAATGGCAGTATAAAAATGTTTTTATTGGACCTCAATAGACTAGCCAAGTATACCAGCTATATGCCACAAAAATTGTCCAGGACTCCAGGGTTACACCGGACTGTCAACAGATTAAATAGTAATGTTGAAAAATTTGAAATGAAAGAACAGTTAATTTTTTTTTGTACATGTTTGTACAAAAATACGGTAAGTAAACGCGTATATCTTGATAATGGTTTATGAAGGAACTACTTCAATAACTATTTCAAGCTCACAATTTTTAAATAAATCATTTATCGTGTCATATTGATTGGCATTGATTTACTTAATAAAGATAATTAGCATAGCAAACTTATTTTAACTAATTACTTTTGATTGTATCCAAAATAACTGATATACAAATTATTGCTTGGGCAATAAATTGAATTTAAGTGGATTCTTGGGCCTTTTTGAAGGGTCTACACAGTTAGGCAAACTATCTGAAACTGAGTTTGTGAAAAGTTACACTGCTGGTTGCATACAAATTAAATCGACCGGAAAATTCCCTCTAGCGCTCGATAAACTTTCTTTATTAAAAGTCTTTCCAGTTTCCTTCCATTTCGGCCCTAATTTATGATTAGGACAAGGAAGAAAAGAAAAATTAAAAATATAGAACTCGTGCAAAGACATGGTTTTCTATTACTAGTGGCGTCGACATTTTTACAACCTTCTTACATTTTGAGTAATTCGGAAGATTGACTTCTTTAAAAACAAAAATCCTAAAATGGTGAAGAATTGAGGCTAGGTCAGCATTTCCGCGAACGATTAAATTTATTAATAACAAAGCCAATTCAAAATCATGTGATTTCAGTCCAAAGGGCTAACGATATTTAGCAATGTTGTGTATCTTAATAATGAAACTCTTTGACGGTTTTTATTGTTGCATAGTTGCACTTATCAATCCCTACATCAAATATAAATAAAAAATAACTTAAAATCATTTAACGGAAATTTTGAAGTAGAAATTTTTAGGACTGCGTACATCAGTTTCTGTTCATTTGGCACACCAACCATAATTCACTACAGGACCGGATTAAAGTGAGGATTGAGGAATGTGAGGGGCCGGATTAAACCATGTAGAGGCCCCTAGGTAATTCAAATCTTGGGTCCCCACACCCCTTTTTAATTCAATATATTTTTTATTTTCGTAATCAAAAATAGAGGCACAACGAAGTAAAGTATAGAGGTAATATCTAATTTTTGATGAGCCCATCAGCCTGGCCCTGTTCACTTCAATAGAGGTTTTGTAATTTTAATAAAATTTAGTAGGTACATAGATAGAGAAATTTCGTAGGAACAGCTGTGGTCGCCTGAAGTTTTCTTTGAGCTCATATTCAACCCCCTAACTTTCTCCAATTCCTCTTCAGCGCACACAACTCTGGAATTTTCAGTAGATTGGGGTTTATTCTATGACGGATTCTTATTGCAAATGAAAATCCTGAAGCTATGTTATACTGGTGAAACTATCGATCCGATGCTTCGGTAAGTCGCTAATTATAAAAAAAATCAACAAATACGATTTTGCCTCATCTACTAAGGTGTAAACACTACCTTGATGCCCCCAGTTGATCCGGACGTTATAAGGATGGGTGGTTCTTTTTATTTTTTAATAAAATGGCTCTATTATTACGTGTTATTTCCTATCACAATCTTGGGAGAGGAAATTAAAGCAGGGTTGTTGAAAGATAAAGTGTATGAAGTGGACCCTGCGGCGTAGCACCATGACTTCACCGCTAGACCAGATCCAGCCATAAATAGTTGTCAGGCAGATGCGTACAAAGATCCTAAAAGCTGCTACTCCGAGCTTCATAAAATTTAATGGCATAGAATACTTTCTTTTTTTTTTTTTTTTTTTATGATCTAATAAACCAAGCTCACATGCGTCCGTCCTAAACATAAGCTCAAATCACTTCGGGTTTCTGGAGTTCTATCTATATAGCACCTTATGGTATTAAATATCCTACGGAAATTGAGGGGTATAAATATTTTTTACGTCTATTGTTGAGTAACTGTTAGAACACGACATTGTAAAAATTACTTTATAGTGATTTCATCTATTCTTTTTATGGATTTTTTCAATGTAGAATTACTGCGAATGTACTAATGAAACAAGATGTACAACTTCCGGAAAGAGAAATACTACAATTTCTGAAAATTTGGGATTGATACATTATTTGCCACTTTTATAAAAAAAATTTATTGAAAACTAGTTTCAAATATTATACGTTCATCTTCAGTTCTAAAACACACACAAAAATTAAGCAATTCAAAATATAGTTTGGTATTATTATACATATTAAATTAGATGTAATATAAATCAGTATTATAAAACATTTATGAATTATGAATTTAATTAAGACAAGAAATCAAATGCATGTTGGTACTCACCAAGGTTTAAATGGATTGCATCAAACAAAAAAGTTTGTACTGGTTCCTTCTCGCGTTGTTTTTAGAACTGAAGATGAATGTATAACATTCGAAACTAGTTTTCAATAAAACAAATTTATAGAAGTGGCAAATAATTTATCAATCCCTAATTAGATTGATCCTTCTATACTATCATGCGGATGTCAAATAATTTGTGGAAAGTTTATTGTATTTATGAAAGATTACAAAATTTCTCAAAACTGAGTTGTTTAACAAACTAATCAACGCTTAGCCGATTTAGGCGTCTTCTGTTCCATAACTTGCTGATATTTTAAATTATCATCGGCAAAAATATGAAACCACCAATATGATATTGTTTTATTTTATTTTATTTTTTTTTTAAATAGTATATAGGTATTAGCGTGTGATATAGATATTTTCGAAATAAAAAATTCTTGTGTGTCCACACGACTAGAAAAGTCGTGTGGACACACAAGAATTTTTTATATATAAATGTAAGAAATACCTCTTTGGCTGCAAAGTCCAATACAAAACTTGTTTGCTGAAACTTCGCTAATATGATTCCGACTAGTTTAGCTTTGTAGACAATTTAGTTATCTTTCATCTGAGCATCTGGAATGTTATATACATTCAGGCATACAAACGAAAGACATATATGCTTCGAGTTATTCGAAAAAAAAAATATGGGTTTCTACGCTAAAATGAACATTTTAAAAACGTGTGTTTAAATTTCGATACGATATATCTTTGCTAATGCTGATCCGACAAATAAATAAAATAAAACCCTACAAAACAAATTAAAAAAATCACATAAAAATCAGTCTATCCCTTCAAGAGATAGTTGCGGCACAGACTTACAGACCAATGGCCAAAAATGCGTTTTTTTTTTGGACTCAGGGGCTCTCGAACGCATTGATGCGTTGAAAATTTCACATCCAAATTTTGAGCCGATTACAATATCTTCCTTACATTGGTGGTGAGGAAAGTAAAAACTAACAGTCAATTGTGCATAAAATTTACTCGAATACAAAATAACCTTAAATTAAAAAGTTTTGGACTTACATGGTTTCACATTTTTACCGTAGTTATTAAATAAATTCACTAAGCAATATATTTTTCAGTTTTGTTGAATCAGTGAAGCGTTTACTAATTTATAATTAAATATATTTTGAGGTACTTTAGACTTAAGACGCTGCAGATGTAGCTCCTTTATTATGCGATCTTTTACAAAATTGGGGTTCCTTCAAAACAACTAAATAATATTATTATAACCCGAAAATGAAACGCAGGTACTTTTAAATGCTATTGAAGTTTATCATGTGAATAATGTTTTAAATTAAAAAAAAAAGAAAAAAAAAGATACTATAATATAAAGAAAATTCAATCAGTATTCTGCGAATAGCTCATCTAATTGATCATTGAAATATTGTACTTTAGATTTTTTATTTTAAAAATTATATAGTGAAGTTTAATTGGACAAACCTGCCATTAAACGTAGTCTGGTCCTACGAGCTCAAATTGATGAAGGAAAAAAAATTACTTGGAAAGAAAATTATTTTCTTTTTCTAATATTATTTAAATTTGACCCCTATATATTATTTAAATAATAAAATGGATGTACCATGTCTGCATGAAGTACATTATTATTATGAAGCATATTATACCTTAAAATTCAAAAAGATTTCCTTAAGCTTGTCAGCTACTGATGCTTTTGCTCTATAGCATTATTACATTTTGATGGACAGGTTATACACGTCAAACTAATTACATGTCATTAACATCTGATGTCTTGCTCTAGACACGTGTCAAGCTCAACACGGTGTGTTGATTATCGATGTTTCACGGACGGTGTTTAAACAGTCTACCAGCTGTCTTGTCAAATTATTATATATGTCTAAATTGTTTGTTAATGAGAATTAATGGCTGTTGGCGAAAGGAATACAAGTTGAGGAGCATAATGGCATCTTAATTGATAGCGTCAGCCTCAGTTTGCCAAGAGGAAGTGCCGGATGTGGACGCTATCGCTTGCCTCGGCAGATAGATCTACTTCCGGAACCTCCCTTGCTATTTTTGCGCACTCGAATTTCCGTCGGCCTAAAATTGATGTAGCAAGAATGTGTTACTAAAAACATTTACCCTAAAATATATATATATATATATATATATATATATATATATATATATATATATATATATATATATATATATATATATATATATATGTATGTATTTATTTTTAATTGATAGTACTAAATAGCTTATGTTCATACTTTATATACAAGATAAAACTTAGAAAAATAAATACTGATTGGCAAAGAATAATATATTGATAATAAATAAATAAAAATAATAAGTTAATAACAACAAAAATAATTACTTTACCATTTCTTAACCCCAAAAGTACATTCTGCAGAAGGAGGTTGACCCGTTTTTCTATAAAAATTTAAAAACTATCAAATTTTAAGTAAATTATTAAATTCAGGCTACTTTATGCCAAATAAGGCTTTTATGGGCTTTATGTCAACTAAATCATTAACTCAGTTTCATGAATTACTTACTCATGATACTTTATTTCATTCACTGACATCTTTATAATCTTTATTGTTACATGATTACCATTCTTCCTTATACTTTAAAAAATGAGTAGACGTAACTTAAGCAAATAAGATTAAAATAGGAAATTGATTGGCAACGAAGAAGCGTATATGATTGATATCTTAATAACTTCTTTTATATCTGGTTCTAAAGTCCAATGCCGTGATCAATTAATTATTCATGTATAATATACCAAAATCATACGTTCATAAATGCTTTACATATATTTATAATAATAATGGTTAAGAAGCCTGTAGAGTAGCTTAGCACTGATTGGAGGAACAGGCCTAAAGTCCTCGAGAGAAGGGTCCCATCGCTCCTCTTCCGCTTCCACCAATTACCGGGGTAATAAGGTTTTCATCATGAGGAACTTGGCTGTAGTACCATTATGGAGTCAGCTACCAACAACCAAGTTTTATGACCAGATAATTGCTCTTAATAAGAGATTCATCCTCCTCTGTTTGGCGAATAATTGGGGAATTTGAGTTACGTTACTGAGGAATCTTCCTTGTCTTTTGGTTATTAGTTTCAGAAAATTCAATTATAAAATATATCATTGTATCCTATTCAGAATAAATAATGTTAGCTGTTGCCCGCGACTTCATTCGTGTAGTCTTCACTTTAATATTATGATATATTTAGTATGAGTAATCGGCATTCGTTGTAATACCACTGAAAGAGAGAAAATGTTCGTATTTTAATTGTATGGGCTTTCGAAATTTAGTCCACACAATTGTAGCGATTATTACTCTCGCGTTTTGTTAATGGTCATTGCAAATCCGAGTCGATCCGGAAACTACAAAGGTTCGAATTGGAATGGCATATCTGTCTGAATCATTGGGATGCCTAGACATCTCAAAAGCAGTTCATAACACGACTGCACAAAAATTATTTTATTATTACATTTGTACATGTGCTCCAATCTATATTTAATTGTTAGTAAAAATTCTAGTTTTTAATGAATTTAAAAGTACTGGTAATATCAACTAGTATTCTGGGCAAAAAGTATTCTGAGTAACGAGTACCGAATATTTCCCTCTAATACACTTACTTGCCGGGATTATTACTCTCAATACTCTCACGACTAGGGATGGAAGGGGCCCATCCCCAGTCATATCTAATACCGGCTAGCGAGTGTATTCGAGTAAAATACCCGGAACTCGTTACTCAAGGGTACTTCTCATCCATCTCTAATGTCTACAACAATTTTAGATGCACGTGCAGACTTTAAGTAAAAATCTCTTTTAAACGGTACCTTTCTTTTGTTAATTGGTACAGTACTTCACCTGAAAAGGGGGTCTCTCCAACAGAAATAATATATGTCATACATTCGGAATTTTTTTCAATTCTTTCATGGATTTGAAAGCCGAAATCCATGATTTTAAAAGCTAGGTCTTTAAAGTCCTAGTCTTTGTTATATACCTACATACGTATGTAGCTACATTTTTTAAATAAGTGGATTTTTTTAAATATTTCTATCGTCCAAATTCTTCATCATTCTACTACTTCTCTATTCTGTTAGATATTTTTGTGCTAATTATGAAATGTGTTAACTGAGAAAATATTCGATCGACATTTTTATCCCAAAGTCTCTAAAAGTAGTGTTTCAGCTGTTCTGGTAGGTAAGCTTGCCTGCATGCCGTTTTTAAATTCCATTTTTTATTAAAAGCTCATCGAACGTATTTTTATTTTTCTAATTTATGAGACAACCAAAACTCAACATACTAATTCACTAGCAGTAAACTAAGACCAATAAATGGCTGAGGATTTCATCTGAATAAAGCAATTAGGGAAAATGATTAAAGAATTTTAGGGACTTAGTTTCATTTCTAATAAAATCATCCTAAAAATCATACTAAATCATAAAATTATACTAAAGATAGAGTATACTATTCCGTAAAGTCCCAATAACGGTTCCTTTATCGTCTACCTGTAGGTGTGTGTGTCATCGTAATGTAGGTCTGCCATCTTTGGCTAAGCAATGATAACCTAGTTGATTTCTCGAGGTATCGTACGTACATGACAGAGAATCTCCTAAAATTAGGTAGTTCCACATATCTGTTATATATCATTCATAATTTGTTTTAGAATAGTAAAGGAAGCTGTAAAAATTTATTTTTCTGAAACGACAACATCGGATATAAAGTTATTTTTATGAAGTGAATTTGATAGTCATGCTTTTTTTTTTATATTTCGATGGGAACTTCTTTTTATTTTATTGCACAATTACGTTTTTAGAATGTTTTATTTCAGTGTCTTGAACATGTCTTATTTTAAACATTTTCGCAAGAGTTTGCATCCTGTTTGGAATTCCATTTGTCATGCCTGTTTACATCGAACCATTCTGCCACCATGAGTACCAATATCTGTCAAAAGATAGCTCGTAAAATGTGATTTCGAAAATCCTTTAGAAAATAAACAAAAATAGTAAACATTTTTTTTAAGTTGCCAGTCACTATAATTATAGCATGATTTAGTAAGCATGTGTTTGTAAGCTGGCCAAATTTCGAGCGACTAGTATTTGCGTGTTAATGTCGATCTGTCCCTATGTCTCTATGCCAGCCAATTCATTATTAATAAGCAGTGTTTTATGTTCACTTTCCCAACTAAATCTGTGCAATAAAATTATTGGATCCTGAATGCCCGAGAACCACAAGGACTCCTATCAGGCATTCCTTCTTGTTGAGTCAGGTGCCTGCCTCAACTCATTAGGATCGAGCCCGACTCCCTCCGATTCTGGGATTTTAAATGCACAGGGTGGGGCTGAAATAACTGACACATTTTTGAAAAAAATAAAATAAAAAAAATACCCCAGATAAAAACTGGCTTTATTTCCAAAAAGTCTATTGAAAATAGTTTTCAGTGAGTTTTAAAAATTACATATTCCAAATGTCCGCCATTATTGTCTGCTCATTGCCCAAGATGTTCCCGGATATTTTCCATCACCCTTCGAGTCATTTCTGGTGGAATAAGAGAGATATTTCGAGAGGACACTGTGGGAGTCTTTTGATGACTTCGGTGTTATTGGCCCGTACTTTTTTGAGGAGAACTGTATTTCGGTAAGTATTAGCTCCTATCATTTACGTGCACATGTTGGAGACTATCCTACCCCCTAGGGATTCTGCGCGCTGGAGACTATCCTAAGCTGGATGGAATTGACGCAGAGGGTGTGCGGTTCCAAGGCTCACACATCTCTTTGAGGGGTGACTAGCACGGTCACCAGATTAACTCCATGCGATTATTTTCTCTGGGGATATCTCAAGAAAAAGTTCTTTAAATACCAATCTCGTTCTTTGGTTGATTTAAAGGAGATAATCAGACAAGAATTAAATGGCTTAATTCTACCATAAATGATTAGAAGGGTGATGGAAAATTTCTGATAACGTCAATGGCCGACTTTTTTGGAAGATGTAATTTTTAAAACCCACTGAAATAAAACTATTTTCAATGTTCTTTTAGAAAACAAAACCATTTTTTTTTTTTTTTTTTTTTTGTTAGAGACATTGATTTGTTTTATACAGCCCTTCAAAACGTGTCAGCTATTTCTGTCCCACCTTGTTGCAAGGCTTTGCAACTATTATACATTCTGAAACTATATAAATTCTGACCGTGCGGGTTCTCGCCATTGTATTACTTCCACAATTGTAAAGCTGTAAAACTGTTTAGGAAAATGACAGTTGCCAGGGTATGGCAAGAATGAAGTCGTTAGACCATCGATTTTCTATGTAAATCATGCCACCCATGATTCGCTTAAGCAAACATGACCACAGATGGTGCTACGTCGGCTTTAGTAGTTCAAAGCTACCATACAGAGAGGGGGGAAGTAATTTGCCCAACTTGGTTGGTTAATGAACAGTAACTGATGAAATTTGGGCCGAAATGCTTTGGGCAAACTATCTTGGCGATGTCGTGGGTTCACCAACCTCAATGGGGACGCTTAACGATTGGTTATGGATAGAGTTGATGACGGAAATTTACTTAAAATATTATTATTAATTTGAATTTATTTAGCGTTCTTCTACACATTTTCTTATGATGTTTTTTACTTTACGCTATCTCTAAAGTTTACCTACATTATATCGATGGTATTGTGCCCACATGTGGGATGAAAAAAAGTGTGGAATGTATATATGCAACTAATCTAGTATAAAGAATGTTGACCATAAATTTGGTGAATGATATCAGAATTCTTGTCTTTGAAACATACTGTTTCAAATGCGATAAGTACAATGATTCTATTTTATTTGTATGAATTATGTTTTGATGTTTGGAGCCCTACGAATAAATGAATAGTTCAGATGCATTAATAAAATAAATGTGATCCCAGTTAGCTTAGTGAGTTATAGAAGGATCTTTGCCTTCTCAACAATTTTATGAATGAAACATTCCAAAATAATTTTAATTTCATACAATTTACTATTGCTTTTATTTTACTGTCATTTTAATACCACAGTAGGCTGAAACGTCGAAAACGTGATCAAAATTATTCCAACTCACATGTCGAACTGTATAGCCTTGGGAATAGCATTTTTCACACATTAACCAATTTATAAAAAAAAAAAAAATGTTTTTCTTATCAAATCCATTGGTGAAAACACGCCCAAAAAGAAAACCTTAACTAAGTGGGGTGACTATTAGTTTATTGGAACCTTTGATAAAAACATGCCTGTTTCACTCAGAAAAAAAATGCTGAGAATTGTTGGTAAATATCAATTTTCTTTATTTTTTAAAAATTATGAATAGTATAAACATTTCAATTTGTTTTTTGCTGGTTCAAATTGTTACAATAATTACAAAATTATTTTGAACATATTATATCACTATGAAAACTGTTTAATTAAAAAATATAATAGTTATCGTCACTGATTGGGTCTTCATAATTTTCTTTCACTGCTCCGCGAACTTTTTCCCTGCCGTGAACTTAAGCCCACTGTGGGTCCTACTAGTGCGTAAAATCCCTCTTTTCTTCATCAGCTTTTTATTCTGTTGATGCAGGTACATTCATCCGGGTGTTATTGAAAAATTTCCCTGTAGAGTCTAACTCAGAATATCGTTTTATTTGATGTCTCATGTTTTAGTGAAGTAAATTCATAAAAGTTTGTTTCAGTAAATTTTAATACGCCCGGTATCGAGAAGGATATATTGAGGAACATCGTCTTACGAGGGTTAGGGGGGACGTTACTTCCCTCTCTCGCAATAATTTGAAGACCAAAAACTTTGGGAAATTTGTGATTTGAGAATCTACTTCAAACTGCGAAAATTGTGATAAAATATTTTACTCAAAGAGTTACTAACATTTAAAACCAATAACTACCTTTTATCTTATGATATTGGCATTTTATGAATAATTTTTTTTTTTTTTATATTAAAAGAAAATATTGTTGTCAAATGTTAACATTCACAACAAGGAAGATAAAAGTTAAAATCCAAATGAGCTGAGAAAATTAAAATATTTCATAATACAGTTGGAAAAATTAAAATATTTCATAATATAATTGAGAAAATTGAAATATTTAATATAGTTGGGAAATACGGCCAAAAAATTGTTGGGAAATTTTGGATTTTGCCCTCTCCAATAAAATGTAGTAACGTCCCTGGATATATTTACGTAATTTGGCTCCTTCATCCATCTTCTTTTTTGCAACAATACTACTTGCGTGCTATATGTTTTGTTATTTCATTTGTTATGCTATTCCATATGTTATGAAATGTTACTAGATATTTTGCATATAGACTACTGGATACGTTCCAAGAAAATTATCTGATGTACAACTTTTATCATTTCTAAAAGTCCACTTATGTTCCATACTTCAATTGCCATCAAATGTTTATCTTTTTCATGCCGGGTCGTTTCCCACTTTTCAACCCGAGTTCTTGTTGATGTTTTTAATCAATTTAAGGTTGCATCACCAACGCAACTCCTTGCTCCTTTATTCACTGCATGCCAGCAGAAACTACCCCAGGATTTTCATTTCCGAACCAGTGTGATTAGGCAACGACTGAATAACGAATAACGAAAAGGGCCAGCCAACCCAAAAGTTCTATACCGATACGACCAAAACACATTGCATCCTTCCACTCGACCCCATTACTCAATAATTTAAGGAAGATAATTTTACAAGTATTTTGAAATAACCTCACCGATAAGTTATATGTAAAGAAAGTCGCGATTTTTTTGCTAGATATGAAACTAAATTTAATTCTTCTTGGTCTTCGGTACCATATTTTCCTACCATGGCTCTTACAGAACATCTAAAACAGATATTCAGCTTTTTTTTTCGGCATTCTCCGGTAAGGTTACATACACATGGTAGGAAGTTCTTTTGTTTCGAATCATAACAAAGCCGGTATATGTTTAGAAAAATGGTGGATTTGTTGTGCCAAGAGAGCTCAGCTGTAAACAGGCAAGTCAAAAAAAAAAAAAAAGAAAGGTTTCTGTACTAAGAGAAACTTCCTGCATCAATGGCGGTTGAATATTATTTCACTTTTGATAAAATGAAACTATTGTCTGAAAATTAGTATCCGTACAAAATCATGAATTAAAGTTAAGTAGATTGAAATTTTAAAAGTTATTGAAGGAATATTTAATATTGCGATATTGAAAACTAAATGAAACATTACTAGTCGTGATAATCTTAGTATATTTAATTATCCTGGAGTATTAGAAAAACGAATTGATATATTGTATTTGCTAATCCTTCTAAAGTTTCATTGTAGGAATATGAATTCGTAATGGACACCCACCGCAGGATTTATTGTGAGCCGCTGGCTCCACTTGTCATCTTTTGCGACAAAATAATTCTTCCTCTTGAAAATCCTTCATCTTTTAAAATGTATTTTTAACGGCGTTCCTATTCTTTAAAACCGATTGCCGACTCAACTTGCCATATAGATAACTTTAAACAGAGGCTAGTATATCTCCAGAGGTTGGATCTTTGCAGGAAGAAAATTCTTACAAACCAAATATTGATAACATCTGGTAAACCATGATGACATTTAAAAAAAAAAAAAAATGTTTAATTACCGATTACTCTGCGTAGAAAATATACAATATAATTTAATTATATGTAGGCACGTAAAATATACAATTAAATTTATAATTCCTTTATCAAATATTTTTTAAATTATATATATATATATATATAATTTTCCTTACATTCCGTAATGGACTTGCTGTTGTCCATGAATATGAATCTAAATTCCATAGTTATTGATATGAAACCGCATATCGCCATGTATATAACCGGCACTTGTATATCAGGGTTTTCACTTTGCGGAAGAATTTCTCTTTTTAGGGAATTCCAAAGTTCCTAGGGGAAAAAAAGGGAAGCAGATAAAAGAGGGAAAATTTCCCGTTTTATCAAGCTCAGCCCCTTATCTCAGCACGGAGTCTAGTTTAATTTACTATTCTGAAAAAGTGTTATTTTGAAAACTGTTAGTCTATGTAGATCGACACTAAATTTTATGTGCATTTCAATTATTTTTTATGTAGATATACCACGCCATTTTCGTTTAAACATTTTTAGTCTGAAAAAGTATTATTTCAATACTGTAAGATCGACATTAAATTTTATTTTTATTTTATTCCTTATATGTTTTTTTTTTATTATTTGTCTATATACAAAATACCACTCCATAGTCTTTTATACATACCTACTGTTAGTAACATTTTAATTTAAATTTATTTTCTAGTCTAAAAAGTGTTCTTTTGTCAGCTCCTATTTTCTAGTTTACTTGAAAGAAAATAATCCTTCTTATTTATTACACGAATTTTATTTCTTATTTTTCTCCTTAAATTATGAATTTCAGCCGTTTCTTTAGAGAGATTATTTAAAACCTGTACTGATTTTTTCCCCGCTGATTTATTAGAATTCCGCCATTTTAAGTACTTTACTGACGTATTCAAATGGCTTTATAGTATTATTACTATACCAACAAATTATTGGCTGTTGTAACTAGATAACTCAATTTATCAATTAAAATATTAATAAAAACATTTAATACACAAATAGATAGCATTTATGTAATATAGTATATATTACCTGTGATTTGTATATATTTGGGCTGAAGGGAAAGATTAAGAGTTATTTAGGTTCTGGCTGAGCAAAACAGAGGGAAAACCTGGCCGATTAGAAAGGAAACTTAAAAAATACTCAGTGGAAACGCTTTAATCGACCCCTTCACTCTTTTATATATATACATATATATATATATATATATATATATATATATATATATATATATATATATATATATATATATATATATATATAAGAGTGAAGGGGTCGATTAAATAATTTTGTGATGCATATATTATATATGTGTGTGTATGTTCGTGTATGGGCACAAGTGTAACTCCTGGGTCCTATTTCATAATAAAGTACAATACGTATTTGTTTTTAGAGGTTACAGGGTGCTTATCGTCATTAGATTATAATTGTATTAATATTTTTTTTGTTTATTTACTTTTTTTAATATAACTATTTTAAATGTTATCGTGTTTCAACATTTCACAGTGTAAGTCATAGGTGTAGTAAGTCATAGGTTCACTTGTACTTTTGTACTTTTCTATGAAACAGGGGGTAGCTATAAAGTGTGAAATGTTGAAACACGATAACATTTAAAATAGTTCTGTTGATAAATTTAAAAAAGAAATTGTATACAATTATTATTATCTACTGATTATTTGTAACCTGTAACCTGTAACCTCTAAAACCGGAACCTTCCCACTTGTACTTGTACTTTATTATGAAGTAGGGTCCTAGAGAAGAAATCACTAAGAATAACTAACAGTTTACTAGTATCTAATATTTTCAACCTACGAAGCAAATATTCGAAAAAAAACTTTGAACATTACCTCAAATATCAAATGTTGATTTTTCGAGAATTCATTAAAATATTTATCGACCGTGTAACAGATTTTTGTAATAGGTTTTAAGCATTTGTTTGATTTAATTACACAACTGTGTCCGTCTCCATAACTTTCATTCTAACTGCGCATAGTTTACCTAAGGAATTTACTGCAGTAATACTATTTTTAGTGTCCTTAGTGATATAGCGAATAATTGATTCATCATAAAATTTTGTATTTATATGTGTATGTTTGCTTCCTTAACACATTCTCTAGACATATACAGGTACAATTTTGGTCGCTGTCAACCCGTACAAAGACTTGGATATCTATACCACTGTAAGTAATTATTTGTGCATGTTTTCATATTTTATAGTTTATCTGTATTTATATGAATATATTCTTTAAAAATAATTTATTGTTTATCCAAAACTACCCCCCCCCCTCCCATGTACATTAATATTACCATCGTTTCGATTAACTGGATGCTATATCAGGTTAATAAATTGAAAGCGATTTTAATAGTTTAAATCTCAACTGTCTTACTAAGGATAATAATAATAATCTATTTATGTACTGCTTCCAGGTAACAATTTAAAGTTTAACCGGGGAATTTGAAATTTGCATTTCACGTCCTCTATACATGGTGTACAGGATAAAAACCAGGAAAGTTCAGGAGCTGATTTTGCACCTCAAGAGCAACAAAAAAGTTCATGGTCCGGTTCCACAAGGCAGGAAATTTTGTGTTTTATTTAAGTAAGTCACGTTTTTCGTTGAATAGGAAGCGATTACTCATTACCAATTAAAATTAATTATACTCTAATTGCACCATCGTAAAGTAGACAAAATTCCCTTTAAGAAATATAGTTTAGCTTAACAAACTTCATTTTAAGGGGGCTTTTGGGAGAACAAACGGCGAAAAGTTTAATTTTATTTTTAATGTTACTTGTGAAGGTTTTCTCAGCCCACTGCCTGTCTACAGATAGATACCCCACTTTCAGGAAAACTTCTCCTTTTATCAAGCTTTAATATCGTATGAATGGAGTTATGAAGTTTCTGTTGGGATTGGTCTAGAAATGGCACCTGATTTGCCAAAAAGTGTGGTGTGGAATACAGGTTTCCCCGAAAAAGAAGTTTTGAAAATGAAATTTATTTATTTCACTTTACTTTTGGTCAATCAAATAACACGGAAACGCAGAACAAAAAGCTTCTTTGTGGTATATCGATCGCTTCCTATTTAACAAAAACGCGACTTCCTTAAAAAAAAACCCAAAACATAGATTTCCTGCTTTTCTACATGGAATCGGACCATGGTCCATATGCACTTTTTTGTTGCTCTTGAAGCGCATAATAAGGCTCCGAATTTTCCTGTTTTTTATCCTGTACACCCTGTATTGGAACAGCTTCACTAGATTTCAGCTGCTTATAGAAGATTATACCTCTTCGTGCACGATCAATTGTACTTATTCTTCTCTTGCATATGAATGCTACTTTAGCATGAGCAATCTTGTTTAAGCCACCGGGCCTTTTGAAGCGGTTTCGGAAGTTTATCGATTGCGTATCAAGACTGGATCCCCATCCAGATCAGTATTCGGAACCATGTTGCGTCAAACTTGTCATAAAAAATCCTGAACCCCCCACTCCCTAGGCACGGGAGTTATACCATGCCGCACCACAAATAATCCGCCGAACCGTCTAACTTACAATTAGTTTAACTTAATGTTCTTCGTCGAATTTCCAAGCTCTTTCTTATCTTTTCAAAGTACATATCAGTCGGAAAATTTCATCTGGAATAATTTATAATTTATTTCTGAGTAAAAAATTATACTCGTGTCTGCGCTGTTAGTAGTACTAGGTTGCTACAAAAGTCCTCGTGCAGTAGTATAACTTTATTTCAGGTTACATATTATAAACATTATTGAATGTTCCACTTCAAAGTAAAGTTTATTGTTTTCAACTTCATTGTTTATTGTTTCAATTGTTTTCATCCATCTTTCTGCCAGTAATTGGATTTGATGCCAGTACCACTCCTTTGGTTTTGAGACAAACAACTATTTACATCCAATTTTTACGTCCTCGTAATTATCAAAGATCCGACCCTTTAAAAAATGAGCCATTGATCTAAACAAACCATAATCTGATGGTGCAATATCAGCAATATCGTAATTATCAAAGATGCGATCTTTTAAAACAAATTAAACAAACAATCTGTACAAACCATAATCTGGTGGTGCAATATCTGGACTGTGCGCAGGATTTCCTTGGTCAATCGAGAACGATGTGCAGGGGCATTGTGTTGCAGAATGGCTTGGTTCCTGTTGACCAAAGCGGGATACTTTGCACTCAAAACTGCATTTCCTCTGTCTAGCTGTTCACAGTAAAGGTTTGAATTCAGGAAGAACGTCATCTTCAACGATCAATGGGCGACTTGATCTGGGTTGCGCGGCAGTATTTCGATGGATAATTGACTATCCTTCTATGGCATAAATTTCTTCGGCGGCAGCCTTTGCGCTTAAACCTTTTTTCCAGTAATGTCTCAAAAGACCGCGAATCACGATGTTTTCTTCTGACATTGCACGTGCGTTTTAAAAATGCCAATGACTCCATAAAGCCAAATCAAGTCGCAAGGAACTAGAGGATTAACCAAAGACATTGACATAAATAGTAGGAACAAAAACATTCTTATAGGATTAATTATGAGAGTTGGAATTAAGGGTTGTACTCACGCACAAGGAATTTTGTATCAACCTAGTATTATAATTGAGATACAGCTTTTCCAAAATTAACGGCCCAAATTGCAAATTTTACTGGCTTTTCATAAATTATCACGTTAATATTTGTTTTGGTCCTACTATTTATGTCAATGTTTACTTTGACTAATCTTCAATTCTTAGTGACTTGAGTTGGCTTTATGGGGTCATTTACATTTTTAAAATGCACGTGCAATGTCAAAAGAATAAATGGTCATTCGCGGTCTTTTGAGACAATACTGTAAAAAAGGTTTAAGCGCAAAGGCAACCGTCGTAAAATTTTTTGCCATAGAAGGAGAGGCAATTATTCATCGAAATCCTGTCGCGTAACCCAGATCAGGTTGCATCAGCCCATCGGTCGTTGATGATGACGTTCTTAACAACAAACTATGGATTGATTAAAATTTATTGAATTCTGAATAAAAAATAAATCTCGAAATATAATAAAGTGTAAATCCTAAAAATTATTATAAGCAAATGTTCGTATTCCAGTATTCCATGCAAGTATTTGAGAAGCGAAGACTAATATTGGTTTTAAATAGAAGGTAATAATCATTCATAATAACTGAAAAATCGCACATGGTAATAAAAAATCATCATTCATAATAAACAAAAAATCCTGGAGTAAGCAGATGATATAGCGGTTCTGAGAAATTAATGAAGAGGGCATTTTAAAACTCGCTGAAGCTTATAAAACAAAAGAGGCCTTCAAATGATAGATGATAGTAAGCCAAAGAATCCACCCCAACCACGGAATCTACTTGGATGGATAATCATTCCCGAAGGCCAGCACATTCAAATAGCTCCGCTCCACAACATCAATAAATGACCAACTAACAAAGATAGGCTGGAGTATAACTAGCGCGAATAGAGCCTTCTTATCTCTTTCAACAATTTTGAAATCCAAAAACTCTCTAGAACGCTTAAGGGTATAAATGTTCTGAATGCAAAGCCAGTTCTGATACACGGTTGTGAGACCTGCACTCTAACAAGCACCCAATCAACCAGAATCGAGAGATTTAAACAGAAGATCCCCCTCTTTAACCTTAGCGATCTAAGATCTACGTCTTAACGCATGCAGAAGAGCCATAGGCCAGACAGTAGAGGATTTGTATGATACAAAAGGTGGGGTAGAACTTTTTATTTTTTTAACTTGTTTATATGGGTGCCAACATATAAAAAACAAAAATGGTAACACGGGTGACCTCGGGAGAGAACTTTTGGCAGCCAGAAAAATTTTCGGACTCTTTTGGTTTTTCTTTGCCTATAATTCCTAAACGGTGCATTCAATAGAAAACATTATAGTACAATAAATTAAAGAACATTTCAATCGATCATGGTCTGTCGAGCCAACTGAAAAAAAAATAATGAGGAATATTGTTTTATTAATTTTCCATTAATGTGAAATTGATTTCAAATTTTCATATCAAAGTGACTTTGTACCAAAACAGTTAACACTAACACCTACCTGCACCAGTCATGTTTACAACCAAGATGCGATCTATATACATTTAATTCTTAATCCTCACGATATATGTGAAGTGACTATCCATCTACAACAAAAAAATGGTATAGCAAGAAAGTGCCAATCAGTGTCAGAAAAATTTATTTTGTGATTGCAATTCGACTAAACGGTTGTTAAGAATGAGGGATTGCAAATATTTGTTAGGATGATTGATTATCTGTACCGCGAATCTAGTGGTGTAATGAAAGAAATAGTACTAGCCATCCTGGATGAGGTAGCTACCTAAGGAGCATTAGATCCGTCCGGGGAAGATAACCCTTATTTACAAAAAACCATTGGCTCTCAGGTTGAGCAGTTTAGCGGACGGTCGAATGAACTTGAATAGTGGATACCTGGTCTGAGGAGAGGATACCATACAACTAGAGGAATCTTGGGATCCGTCGGTTATAGGGCAGTATCGGATTCCTTCCCTTTCTCCTCTTCTCAAACGGAATCTCCCTCCCTCTCCTGCGAGGAACCATCAAATGCTTCTTCATTTATAATTATATCAACACCTATTGGAGTAAAGAATTGAGCATAAAATAAATTTATTTGATGATGAGCGTAAATACAGTGGACAGACTCTGAGGAAGCTCAATTATTTTTCTGTTTTATCATTCAAATCAGATAGTTTTTGTATGATGTGGTTTTGGAATCTTAAGAAGTTTATAGCTCTTGATATCCATATTTTATCCATCAAAAGAAAAGTATAATAAACGGCTAGTGATAATAACTCTTGTAAAACCGCTCGCAACTATCGATTGGTTAACATAATTTATAGAATATAAGAATAGAAGAAGAACTTTATTCTGGGACTAGGTCCCTTAAGAATGATAGATACAATTGAACAAATAATATCTGGTCATAAGAATTCAAAACAAAAATCAATTAATGTTTACAATGTTTTAAATGAAATAAAAGACAGACAATATAAATTCTTGTCTCGAAAAATATAATTTATGTGAACAAAAAAATTTAAAAAAACAATACTTCCTTTACTACGTACAAGGAAGTTAAAAAGAAAATGGAAAATACAAAAATAATGAGTTGGCCAGCAAAGTTGAAGCTTGTGCATTAAAAACAATTATTCACTTCTGATCTAGATGTTGAACTTAAGTTAAAATTTTGTCGTTAGCGTGCATCTACCTGGAAAGAAAGAAAGTGTTGGAAAAGGAGTGATTTGAATGAGGATAGATAAGAAGCAGGGCGGATATCAGAAGGAAAGGAATTCCAGAGGGTAGAGTAGCGGGCGAGAAAGGAACGTTCGAATGTTTTCGTTCCGTGGTAAGGGGTATAGAGGCGCGATCTTGTTTCCTGTGCGTGGACTGAGGATTTGAATTGCAGGAGGCTGTAGAATATGTTAAATGTTATAACGGTTTATTGCATCATTTTTCCAGACTTTTTTTTTCTTTTCTTACAAAACCGTTTTCCTGTGAATTAATATTTTACGCATTAGTGATGGCATGTAAAGCCATAGACAATTGTAATGATTGGCAGTGGAAAGGTTATCAAATTATGGATTATTTTTCCATTTTTCCATCAGAAGTACCTTTATTGAATTCCTTACGGAAAAGGTAAACATTGTGAATGAAATCTTTGTATAACCTTGTCATTTCTGTTACCGCTTCCCAATGAACGAAAATAAATTTTAAAAAATAGACGAGGAGGATTGCTATCGTTGGAGTTTCGACTGCGTTTGTTTGCGGCAACAGTCAAACTCATTTCCTGTTTAAGTATTGTAGTACATTATTGATTTCAATTTTAATTAAAACCATATTTTATGTTTTCTTTAAACAAACTAATAAGCCCAGGGAAGAGATACAAGATTAAATTATTCCGATTAAATTACTTGACTTGTAGGCATATGGTGAATATGGAAGGATTACTCATTGCAAATGTGATTTTGCGGCGCTGGGTTTCAGTCTTCTGTCAGATCTGGATAAAACATCTTCTAAATACGAGAAAAATATCAGATTAGTCGAATTGCTTCTAGTTTTTAATAATAATAATAATAAAGTTTTATTCTCAATTTTTTAAAATTAGAAAAACTCTTTGTAATCATGGTCCGGGTTTCACATCCTTTACACGATTTTTAAAAAAATAATTAGGTTTTACATCTTTATATTGTTCCTATAATAGTAGAAGGAAATATAGAAAATCAAAAACCCACATAGAAAAAAGATGTTCTATTCTAGTTTTTGAAATAAAGAAGATACTCTTATA
This sequence comes from Rhaphigaster nebulosa, assembly GCA_948150685.1. Classification (NCBI taxonomy): domain Eukaryota; kingdom Metazoa; phylum Arthropoda; class Insecta; order Hemiptera; family Pentatomidae; genus Rhaphigaster; species Rhaphigaster nebulosa. Next base: position 21,841,791 of record OX411307.1, read on the forward strand.
GAATGAAAAACGAGCGTTTAATTTTTAATTTTTTTTTTTTTAAGGAGAAGAATTATTTAAACGGAAAGACTGTTATTGTCTGTTCATTTAGAGCCTGGAGAAGAAAAATAGTGTGTGTTTCGAAACGTGTAGTAAAAAAATATATAAGATGGAAAGCTCACAATTTGTTATTTATTTATTAAAATGTTCTACAAATTTTATTTTACAAGACCAAGAAAATTATGAATGACAATTAAATGCAATTTAGTGTTGTAAAGTAAGGTGAAAGTAAAAAAAATAACAATGAAATTTTATTGACATTTGCAAATGTCTTTCTTCCGACGTGATAACAACATAAACGGGTTTTTTTGCGAAAATTTTTAGACCAATTTCAATTATCTTCTTCTTCTTTCTCCACCTCCATAATGCCACTAGGCGTGGAGGTTTAGCCTCGGTCCATGTTTTCCAATTTTCGCGACCATTCGCCATATTCTTCATTTCAGCCAGAGAGCAGCCTCTTCCTCTCTTAAACCTGGTTATATAATCCGTGTACATCTGCCTGGGTCTACCTCACGGGCGCTTTCCTTCTGGTTTGGCCTCCACTAACCACTTGATCTTTCGATCATCTCCCATTCTGCTCACAAACCATTTAAGTTGACGCTGCTCTAATATCTCTCTAATTGGTGAGACCCCTAGGTTCTCCCGGATTCTTTCATTGCGAATTCGGTCCCTTCGGGTTTTGCCCTGGATCCTTCTCTGAAATCATTTCCGATGCTGTCACTTTCGCGTGCCGATCCAGGACGGTTCAACTCTTCGCGCCATAGAGCAAAACTGGTAGGAATACAGTTTTGAATAGGAGGAGCTTTGTCTGACTGCTTATTTCCATCCTTCCTATAATTGTGAAACGTATCTGAGAGTATACTCCGCTTGCTTTTTTGACTCTATGTAGTACCTCATGATCTACTTTCCCATCTCTGGATATAATTGTTCCCAAGTACTCGGCATCCACAAATTGAAGAAGTACCCCATTGCAAGTTACAGTTCCCTCATCCTGATCCCTTCCAACCAGCATAGCTTTGCTTTTCTCAGCTTTTATAGTCATTCCCCTGAACTGAAGTTCTTCACTCCATTCCGTTATTGCTACCTGTAGTTTCTGGAGGGTGTCTGCTACTGATACATCATCTGCATAGATAAACGCTTGTACCAGAACTGGCATGAGGTTCCAATATCCTGCAATGGCTCTCGGAGTTCTCCTTTTGTAGACCTTCCATATCTAGTCCATGAAAATAATAAACATGAGTGGGCTAAGGCTGTTTCCCTGTTTAACACTCTTATAATAAAACCTAAAAGATTTTGATGTACGTCCGTTCAGCCTGGCAATACCCTTTCGGTACTGGTACACTGTCTTTATTGCATACATACATGCGCACTGAAGTTGCCTAGCGCTACAGTATCTGCATCCTTCCGGTATTTTACTTTCATGTCGGTTTCAGAAATTTCTTAATGATGTTGTCGAGTTAATGAACAACACGTTTATTTATGCGTCTGGACAGCTTATTCTGTAATTTTATAAACTTAACCCCATAAGCTGAAGCAACTTTTTGAAGAATGACAAGTAGTTGGCCGTTTAATTTTATGTATTTATTCTCTGTATAGTTTTAAAAATATTTATTCAAAATATGATCGTCAACTTGTCTCACAGAGATATGATTATAATAATTGGTGATTATAATATTGAAGATGCATTGAGGATGAGCTACATTACAATATACGAAAGCCCAATGGTCTAAGGACTTCCGTCCAACTTCCATTCTCGTCACGCACCTCGCTTCCGCTCATATACCGTCTCCTAAAAGAAGAGGATGCGTAGTTTATCTTCTAGCAAAGTCCTTCTAGCTACTTGCCATACTTATGTATTAGTATAGTAAGTTTTACTTGAGCTTCAGATATCTTACAAAAAAAAATTAAGGTTTTTGTGAAAAATAAGGGTTATCGGTTATTTTACCTTAAATTAAAACTGATCGGTTTTAACCGATGCGAATAACCGTTTATTGTAAAGTAAATAACTTCCCACTAAACATCTTTTTTATGACGTCACAAATAACAGTTACTGGAATTATTACAAAAAAAAAGGTCATTGGCAAGACCTTTAATTCACATAACTTACTCATTTATCTTCAAGAAATAACGTAAAAAAAAAACCTGTATACAAGTAAACAAATAGCTAATACACTGAAAATAACTGATTGTAAGAAAAATCTTTGATAGTACTTGGTGTGCCTTATCAAAATGACTTTTATGAGCCGGTGAGAATACTAGTGTTATCAAGTTTCCTTTTTTTTGGAAACAAATAATGTTTTGTAAATTTGTTTATTAAATATTACGAAGCAAGATGAATGGAATACGTTTTAATTCTAGTCAACGACGCTTTAGATTTTGAAATAGTAAGTTTTGCTAGTTTCAATGTTTATTTACGTGTATAACATGTTTCATGGGACTCAAATCCATTACGCCACTTTCATTCTTAACCACGTTAAATAGCCGGTGAGAATCATTGTAGTGTAAGTCAAGTTTTTGAAAGAAAATTTGAAATAACTCAGGTGGAAACGCTGGTATATATATACATATATATATATATATATATATATATATATATATATATATATATATATATATATATATATATATATATATATATGTGTGTGTGTGTCACACACAAACACACACACACGCACGCACGCACACACACACACACACACACACACACACACACACACACACACACACACACACACACACACACACACACACACACACACACACACACACACACACGCACACACACACACGCACGCACACACACACGCACGCATACACACACAAACACACACACACACACACACACACACACACACACACACACACACACTGTGTCCTATTTGTCACCAATAGCCCTTTGCTGCCCTGCCATGCAATCATTATGAACGAAATTAATTAAGATCATATGACGAATGTCTGTTTTCTAATTTGCTCCTATATCTCAACCTAATCCACGTTAAGACATCATAAATCTTTAATTGAAAGAACAATGACTTATTGTAGGAAAATTAATTTGTTTAATTAGGATTTGCTAGTGTCTTCTTTACTTATTATTTTTTATTTATCATCAATACAGTTTAAATGATTGAAGTCGTATGAATGGTTACATGTAGTTTACTGATAAATTCTCACTGACATCGTTTAGTAGAAGCTACATTTAAATATGACAAGCTTTAAGTATCAGGATCTTCCAGTCTCAGCTTGGTACTGCTGTCACAGCCATTAACCCCAGCCATATTTCTAATTATCTTTTCTAAATGGTCAACATGAAGTGTCTTTCATATTAGGCTTTAAAAGTAAATCCCAATAAGTAAAGCCCAAGATCCCAGGCTTGGGGTGGGGGGCTTGTTTATTTTAAAATTATTTTATTTGAAAAATGACAGGTAAACAACTTTTAGACAGACCAAGTGCCGTAAAATATACTATTTAAGGAGTTTTTTAAGGAGAAAATCCCAAATATCAAGCAGAAATATTAATTCCAAAAACGAAAGTATATCTATTATTTTTTATTTGAACTAAAAAAGTTATATTTTCGTTATTTGAGGTAAAACGAAAAACTTCGATTAATTAAATTTGATAGCTCAAAACACCGCTGAATTAGTAACATTTTATTCAATGAAATTCAAATATTCAAAATGCCCTGTTTTGGGAGAATCACTCATCTATATAGTAAAAAACTTGCGTGCTTATGTAGGTATTCGTAATCGTTGTCATGACAACTTCATACCTGTAGAAGCAAATTCACTACATAATCTCTATTAGGTTATCTTTAGATTAGCAATTAGTATTCTTATTTTTTTTTTTTTGGGGGGGGTTGTGAAAAAAACGTTTATTAACTTCATTTATTAGGTTATTTTGTATTTTAGGAGGTTAATAAACTTAAAAATATGGGTTATTACTATCTATAATGTCAATTATTTAATTATATTTGTGGCAGCCAAGTTTTGAGGCCCCCTAAGCTTCTTTCTCAAAATTTGAAGAAGTAGCTGTGTGTTTATTACATAATATGATTACATAATAATACAGGGTGTCCAGCAGCCTATACATAATAATAAAGGGTGTCCAGCAGCCTATACATAATAATACAGGGTGTCCAGCAGCCTATACATAATAATACAGGGTGTCCAGCAGCCTATACATAATAATACAGGGTGTTCAGCAGCCTATACATAATAATACAGGGTGTCCAGCAGCCTTCAATTCCTTCAAAATCGGGAATTATGCTTGAAAACGGCCAGTCATCGGGAATTTTTAGTTTGATAATTCTATTTTTCCATTAGTGCTTGGAAAGGAGTGTATAAAATATTGAGAAGAGGATTGATGCCGCAGTTGTTCCCCTTACGATTTCAACCGATTTACACTCATCTTCTTATAATAAGTTCTCCAGTTCGCCCTTGAGAGCGAGGGCGGTGTGATAAGAATAAGGGGTCGCCGTGATTCATTTTATTCCCATACTTATTATTATGATTAATAGTAATAGATTAAGAGTTTTATTGCTTGTATGGACGAAGTTTTGAATCTTAGAAAAATACGCAAACCGTGCAAGATATAATGCAAATATTCTCGTCTAATTATAAATATATTTACTCATACTATTACTCATTTTTAATTCTATTTAGAGTGAAACCCCTCCTGCCTACGGACAACTTTTAAAAGCCCCGGCCTGGAAGTAAAAGAATTTAGACCTCTTTGCAACGGACACCTCTCTAACAGACGTGGGCAACCACATTTTCGTAAACGGACATTTACAAAATGTTGCAAATTAAGAAAACCATATTTTATGGTTTAATGTTTTAGGAACAATACGTTCATTTAAATGTGTACTTCTCTCGAAGTTTGTATTTTTACATCAATTAAACGGCTGTCGCCTTCTAGAGGTGTGATAAACCTGTGAAAGGTGACAACCGTTTTATTAATTAATACCTAAAGCAACAACACGCTCATCACATCGAAGAAATTATTCAGTTGACATCCGCATGATGGTATAGAAGGATCAATCTAATTAGGGATTGATAAATTTCATTTAAATGAAAAAAATCATAAATTCATCAAAGACTCAGGAATTAAATTAATATATCACGTTGAAAACAGCCTCAAATTAAATATATATGAAGCACTTGAAATAATAAAATCCTTCAAATCCAATCCAGATTTTTGCTTAAATGTCCAACTAAATATCTCCAATATTCCACTCTTAAATTTATTCCCATCTATAACAGAAAAACCAATTACTCACCGGCATTACTGGAAATACCCTGACCCTTAAACCGTTACCTTTAAACATCCTACCTACCTTTCGTTCATTGTTAGTTCAATGCGAGCAGAAACCAGTACAAACTTTTCTGTTTGATATAATCCATTTAAACCTTGGTGAGTGCCAACATGTATTTGATTTCTAGTCTTAATTAAATTAATAATTCATAAATGTTTTATAATACTGATTTATATTACATCTAACTTAATATGTATAATAATACCAAACTATATTTTGAATTGCTTATTTTTGAAATTTTTGAGTGTTTTTAGAACTGAGAATGAATGTATAACATTCGAAACTAGTTTTCAATAAAACAAATTTATAGAAGTGGCAAATAATTTATCAATCCCTAAAGGAATTATTATTTTTTATTCTTCTATGTAGTATTTCCAGTTTAATAAGGGATTTATTCTAAAGAGTGATATGGCGTTTTTGAATAGGATTAAATAATTTTCCAGGAACTGTTAACATTTTGTTCACCTTGCCCTTCGGCGGTTTTCACAGAAAATCCCATCTTCTCTGCTCATTGGTGTTTTTTTATTTTTTTTAGTGGATCTATTGAAAGCCCAGACTAGACTATAGTAGCACTGACAACTCAATTACAAGTTGTTATTTTTAAATGGTGAAATTTATTCCAATAAATGAATATTATGTATTTACACTTGAAATCACTTTTTATGTGCTATATTCAAATTCATTCTCAAGTCTGACTTTGTTCATTTTATCAGAAGCCGACCAAATACATTTTATTGTTCCGATTTTGTTTTGAATTTAATGCAATAAATTTACCAAGAGTGCCTTGAATTTTACAGTTCACAGCCTTGAATTATGCTTGAATATTTTCATGCCTTATCGTTGGATATCCTGTAATACAATGTTAGTATTTAATTGTATTACTTCCTACAATATTGTATTACTGCATATAAATACCTTTTGGTATTATATTTTATTGTTATAAAGACCAATTCCGAGGCCCCTCTTGAGCATGGCATTTGCCACCTTGCCACCTGCTAGTTACGCCCCTGTATGGAGACAAGAGTAGCATTTACTATAGATTCAACAGGACTTCCTCCTCCCCCTCCTTTAATACAGTCTTATGTCCAGCTTGGTCGTACTGATAAAACGTTGTAAGAGATGAAGACTGTTGCAGGAGGCGGATAGAAATGAAGATCTCTTCTGTTGATTCAACAACTTAACGTTGAAAGGCACGAAGAGGAAATAACAGAAGAACTTTTCACATGTTTTTTTCTTAGATTTAAGTTGTTATTTTATGCCATTAGAAGTAGTATAATAGTAGCAGTATAACTAATACTGCAAATCTTGAATTGAAAACTATTGACTAAACAAATATATATTTTAGTTATTAGAAATATTTCAACGAATATTAACTTTTTTCATGTGTAGCTTGTATTTGCATATAATATCTTGTCTGAATGTTAGTTTAGTTTTTTTTTTTTTTTTTCAGGAGCATGTGTTTAGTTACCACGGCCAAAAAATGGGATCTCTTGAGCCTCATGTTTTCGCTTTAGCCGAAGCAGCTTACAAAAATTTGCAAACAGAAAATAAAAATCAATCGTGTGTGATATCAGGGGAAAGCGGTGCTGGAAAAACTGAAACAACAAAATTTATTTTACAGTATCTTTGTTCAGTTACAAGTAATGTTAGCACTTGGGTTGAGCAGCAAATATTAGAAGCTAATACAATTTTAGAAGCCTTTGGTAATATTTTCGACTGTTTATAATTGAGGCATATAACATTTTACGATATGATTAATTTAAATTAATTTTGATTAAATTACAACTTTTATATTAAATTTCAGGTAATGCTAAAACTGTGAGGAATGATAACTCTAGTAGATTTGGAAAATTTATGCAGGTTTGCTTTGATAATAAGTGGATGATCAAGGGTTGCATCATACAAGATTACTTATTAGAACAGTCACGTATAACGTTTCAAAGTAATGGTGAGAGAAACTATCATGTCTTCTACCAATTGGTTGAGGGTGCTAAGGTGTGTTAACTGCTAATGACTCCTAATTATCATTTTTTTTTAAAAGACATGATTCTATAATAAAGAATTATTTTCACACATTTTTTAATGCTTTATAGTATTTTCTTTGCTGCTCTGACAAGAAAGAACATTCGGATGGACTTTCTACTTTTTAATTTTGTGATATATGAAATTTAAAAAAAAATATTTGTTGGTATGATGACCTATGGACTACTTTTTCGAAAAACGTTGGCTCCGATAATAAAGAAAATAAAAAATAACTTTCTTATTACGCTTTGTGTTGTTTATTTTATTGTCAAACATGGCCGACCCAGACAAAAAATTATTATTTTCGTTTCCATCACAATCAAGCATCCATCACTTTTAATAAATAAAAAAAGATAAAAGAAACAGTTATGTTAGAATTTAAAATGTTCTTCCTTAAGCCTATTGTTTAATGAGTTAACAGAGTGATTCAACAGAGTGATCAAGTGAATTGCACAAGGTTATATTATTATAGATTTACTATTATAAAATAGTATAATTATAGTAATAAGTATACATTGATTCATACATCGGTGGCTGAACAACCCAGTTAGTGAATCTAGGCCTCCTCCGAGAGCCTCTGTCAGACGGGTCTGTCTTCAGCTATAGCTGTCTGATTTCTCGTTTTTAGCAGGATCCTCACAACAGTTACAACGCCACCCAGCCACTTTACTTTGGATCTTCCAACTTTCCTAGTTCGGTGGAGTTCCTCAATCATTAACTTTTTTGGTATATCATGGCTACTCATACGAGCAACATGGCTGGCCCAATGAAGCCATCTTATTTTAACGATACGAAGATGTACAGATCATAGATTTCTCGGTTTCTCCTTCTTCTCTGGATGTCTGCTTCCCCTCACTGGTCCAAATATCTTTCTCAATACTATCCTCTCGAATAGAAGTCTCGTTTAGTGAGCCTTTGTGGACGACTGAGATCCTTTCTACCAGGAAGAACGGGTCTCAGTTTTGTCTTGTTAGATAGGAACTTGCTCTCAAATTTGGTTGGCATACCAAAACAACACCTGTTGGCTGCTGTGATCCTTCTTCCAATGTCCTGGGATAGATCTTCCTTCGGATTTAGTACTGTTCCCAGATAGACGAAGAAATTCATTTTTTCGAATTTTTATGTTTCGGTTTTTAGGAAGATTCCCTGATTTCATGTGTTTTTCCATCAGCACCCATGTATTTTGTTTTTCACAAGTTATTCACCTCCAACGCAAATCCACAGACAGATTTTTCAAAAGTTACAAAGGCTTCTATTAATGCTCTAATGCCAAAATCGTCTGAAAATCCTAGAATCTGGACTAATCTAGTGAAAATGGTTCCTCCTGTTTATATTTCTGATGTTAAATTAAAATGAAGTTCCTCCCCTTGTCTTATTCCATTGTCAGCACGGAATGTACCTGACAGATCTGATCCCACACGATCAATACACTTGGGTCTGCTTGTGGTCATTTTCACGAGTCTATTGAGCTTCTGTGGGAATCCAAATTCCTCCATTACTTGCTATAGTTTCAACCTACTAACGCTATTGCCAGCTGACCTGAAGTCTATAAACAAATGGTGAGTGTCCATCTTGAATTCAGCGGTCTTTTCTAGAATAGTATTGATCGAAAAGATTTGGTTTGTTATAGACCTTCCTCTTCTGAAACCCCACTAATATGGACTAAGCTCTCTTTCAGCAAAAGGTACAAGTTTCTAAAATAGAATTTTTGAGAGCACTTTGTAAGCACAATTAAGGAGAACAATTCCTCAGCAGTTAGCACATTCTATTTAGTCTCTCTATTTGTGAAGTGAGCATATTATTCCAAGATTCCAGCCTTCCGGCAGCTGCTCTTTACTCCTGATCAGAATTATAAGCTTATAAATACCTTTCATCAGTTTTTCACCACCATGCTTTAACAGTTCAGCCTCTAAACCATCTATGCCTGTAATAATTATAGTGTAATTATTGTCATTATATTATTTATTACAGCATAAAAGAATTTTATACTTACTTACAGTGGCGTGACAACCCGTTGCCGAGTCAGGGGCTCCTTTATTCAGGGCCTTCACCAGTTGTCCTGATCTTGAGTTGCTGCCTTCCAGTTCTGGACCATTAGTAACTTTCGTGCATTGCATGCCACACCGTCCTCCCAACGAAGCCTAGTACGACCAACACGCCTTTTACCATATAAGCGCTCCGAGAATGCTTTTTTGGAGATTGCGCTATCTTCCATTCTCATCAGATGCCCAGCCCACCTAAGCCTTCCCAGACACACTACCTTGACTATATCTGTCTCATTTAGGAGAGCACTTAATTCATTATTGGTCCTTCTTCTCCATTCTCTATCAGCATAGATTGGACCATAGAGGTTGCAGAGGATTCTGCGCTCATGAACTATAAGGTCTCGCTCATTTTTCTTGGTTAAGATCCATGTCTCTGAGCCATAAATTAGGACTGGGTGGATTAGTGTTTTATATAGGAGAAGTTTGGTAGTTTTGGCAAGGATATTGCTCCTAAAATGTCTTCGAAGGTCATAATAACACCTGTTAGAAGCAGCAATTCTTTTCTTAATTTCTGTTGTTGCATCCCCATCTATAACCTGGCTGCCTAGGTAAATAAATTCATTCACCTTATCAAATGTGAATATTCCTATCCGGATCGTCTCATTTTGCAATGCCTTCTGTCCCGTTACCATATAATTCGTCTTTTGTTCATTGATCACAAGATTCAGTCTTCTTTCTGGGCCTTCTAGAGCAAGAAAAGCGTCTGAGATATCTCTGAGGGATCTTCTAACTATATGCAGATCATCTGCATATCCAAGTATCTGAACAGTCCTATAAATATTGTACCAGATATGTCAATGCCAGAGTCTTTCACCGCTTTCTCCAAGGATAAAGAGGAGGCAGTCAAGGCCATCTCCCTGCAGTACACCTTTTCCATAGTCAAACTCTTGAGATAGGTCAGCCTGGACCTTAACCATACATTTAACTCCTCTCATGGTCATTCGGCACAATCTTACTAATTTCTTGGGTATACCCAATTCTACAAGAGCATTGTAGAGTTCTATACTATCATAGGCATTTTTATAGTCTACAAATAGACGATGAGTCTGTATTTTGTGCTCTCTGCCCTTCTGCAAAATCTGACGAAGTGTGAAAATTTGGTCAGTGGTGGATTTTCCACTCCTGAATCCACACTGGTATTGGCCTAGAGCCCACTCAGCATATGGTAGGAGCTTCTGATGTAGTATGCCGGAGATGACCTTATAAGTCGCAGGCAGCAGGGATATCCCCCTATAGTTCTCACAAACTAACTGATCCCCTTTTTGTGAATTGGACATATTAAAGGTTTCCTGAGGATTCCAGGTAACTTTTCTACCCTCCAAATGTCGAGAATAAGATCAGATAATGCTTTGATCAATTCAGGTCCACCATGCTTTAGTAGCTCCGCAGAGAGACCATCAAACCCAGGTGTCTTGTTGTTTTTAAGTTTTTCAATTGCCCTTGTGACATCATTCTCTTCTGGGGGTTCAATATCATCGCCATCTTCCAGGGTAGCTGGAAAATTTGCTTGGCCTTCAATATTCCCTTCCAAAAGAGCCTGAAAATGCTATCACCATCTTTCAAGAATCTGGTACTTCTCAGAGAGCAGAGTACCATTAACATCTTTGTAAGCAGTTGTTCTGGGCTTAAAACATTTTCTGTCCTGATGGATTTGGTGGTAAAACTTCTGGATCTCCTTACAATCTTTTAAAGTTTGTAGATCCTCTAATTACTTCTTCTTCCACCGCATTTTCTTCCTCTTATGTAGTTGCTTCTCCCTCTCTCTCTCTCTTCTGCGCTTTTTGTACTCTTCCACAGTTCCTCTAGTGCGTCTTTGGAACATACGGGCGTAAGCACTGTTCTTGTGTGTTGCTGCACTGCATTCATCATCAAAGCACACGTTTTCGGATTCCCTCTGCTGAAAGCCTAGTGTCTCCACTGCTCTACCTTCAATCCCCTCCGAGAATTTCTTTCATCTATCATCAACACTCATATCTTGAGGTCAGTCTGCCTCTCGTAGCTTATTGTCCACGATGTTGGAGTACCTGGAACTGGTTTCCTCTTCCTTCAGTTTTATGAGGTTGAATTTTCGGGCTCTTTGGGTGCGTTGAGTTTTAGCCATTTATATAAGCGTGCTATGACCAAAAAGTGTCATAGTCAGAGTCAATGTTTGCACTCCTAAAAACTCTTCGAGCATCAATCAAAATGTGGTCAATTGGTCAATGAAGTTCATGTGCCTTTATGAACTGTCTTGTGTGGAAAAAGATGGAAAACCTGATACAAGGTTTCTGGAGGCTGCAAAGTTGATTTACCGTTGCCCATTTTCATTGCTCTCTTCATGTAGGCTGTTTTGACCAATTGTTGGGGAGTAAATTTCTTCTCTACCCACTTTAGCATTCATATCACCCCTTATAACATTTACATCATATCTTGGGCACTCATCTAGAGTTTTTTCCGATAGATCATAGAATTCATCTTTTTCTGTGTCCTCAGAAGCCTCAATAGGAGCATGAGCACTCACAATGGAGATGTTTCTGAATTTCCCTTTTAGTCTAAAGTAGCATATATGCGGGCTAACAGATTTGAATCCTATCACTATACCCCTAGAACGCCCAGAGACATTGAAACCAATGCCATATTGGTACAACCTCTCATGACAGCTGTAATAAATATTGTAATGCCGTTTTTGTATGATGCCATTTCCTGTCCACCGGATCTCCTGTATGACACCAATATCTATTTTATAAATGTCCAGTTGTTCAAGGAGCAATCCCAGTGCTCTGGGTTGAAATAGACTGAGGGTGTTCCATAGTCTAAAATTCACCTGGCAGTTTTTGTCCCTTTTATTCAAATCAGAAACATGACTAAGACCTGGTCCCCCCTCTCTCCGGATCTGATCACGCCCTAAGGGGAATAAACAATTAGTTAACACCTTCATATTTAATAGTTGCCATATGGCTGAGAAGCTAGTTGGCTTCACCACTATGAGTTTTTAACAGAGGATGGACAGTGACACCAACCTCTAGCCCTCCTCCTTTATCCTGGCTTGGGACAGGCCATGAGCTGATGTACAGGAGTATTACCAGCACACGGGCAGAGTTAAAAAGAATTTTATACTTTATTTATTTATTTGGTTTAGTATAATCATTATTGTATCCCGATCTCCAGAATTGCCGCTTGCCATTTTTTTCTGTCCGACCATTCTTCTTCTCGTAGAACTCTAGCTGCCATTCCTTTGTTGGCATCAGCCAGCCACGTTTTGCTTGGCTGTCCCCTCTTTTTCCTTGACTCTGCCTGATATAAGAAAATCTTCTGTGGCCATCTCTCCTCTCCCATTCTCATCAAATGGCCAAACCATTGAAGTCTCCAGGTTTCAATATTGTATAATATATCCTGCTCCTGACTTATTATATTCCTAACAGTATTATTTGAGTTGACATCCGCATGATAGTATAGAAGGATCAATCCCTAATTAGTATTATTTGAAATGTGCTGGAGTCTTGAAATGCCACAAGTTCTTCTCAGGAATTCCATCTCCTGTGCCAGCAATTTTTGGGCCTCTTGATGTTTTATGGTCCACATTTCAGCACAGTATAGTACGGTACCTAGTATAAAGGAATGATAATTTTTTTTTTTTTGTATCAAATGTAACACTTTGATTCCACAATATCGAGTTTAGGATCCCAATCATCTTTTTACGAGAAATTTTCCTTGATATATCTTTATCCAGGGATCTTCATTTATCCACACACCAAAATATTTGAATTCACTGCTGCATGGAAGATTTCAATTCCCAACAGTTAATTATGTGCTCAATGAGTTAAAAGGCATGTATTTGTTATATCAGAATTTTATACTGTTACAATAAAAACTAAACTATAGAAATTTAGTTGACATCCATATGATGGTATAGAAGGATCAATCCCTATAGAAATTTATTTATATATTGTTGGTATTTTTCCTGCTGTCATTTTGTAATGTTAAAAAAAGAACACTATTTACATTCATCACTGTTATTATTTACAAGCATACAAGCAATTAACCACATACACATAACTCTATATCTTAACATATTATTTAAGTATAAGTTTAGTAATTAACACATTAAATTTTCTTTGCCATTAATAAAAACACTAAAAGAGGATCATTATTAACATGTTAGCAAACAATATCTTATAATATTTAGAACATAACTTCTGATATGGAAACACACTATTTTCTGATCAATCTAATATTCATTAATAACAGGTATTCACCAAAGCTATATGACTACTTTCATCTATGATGTGTTAGCAATAACTTCATTAAAATTGTCTCATTCATTAACTAACCACAATTTTTTTTTTCTAGGGAAATAAGGATCTTCTTGAACAGTTTAAACTTAAACCAGCAGAGTATTATAATTATCTGAATCAATCGGGATGTATAAAGATTGAAGGTGTTAATGATGCAAGAAAATTTGATGGATTAAGATTAGCATTTAATGTTTTAAGAATACCCATGAGCATGTGTGATGGAATTTTTTGTGTATTATCAGCAATTCTTTGGCTTGGAAACACAACTTTTGAGGTACCATTTTTATATTTCCTCTCACATATGCTTACTTATATATTAAATGGAGTTTCTGTTTAGTATAAAGATAGTTTCAACCTAAAAATATGTTTCAAGTCACAGATGAAAGGCTAGCTTGAACAGCATGAGAATGGGCAAGAGAGATCCGAATTTCTCAAGTAGCCAGCTGAGTCATCAGGGCTTTTTCCAGGAGGAGCAAGCTTAATTTTGCCGCCCCTTCTTTTAATTCCTCCTCTCTCTAAAAATGTCAACAGTTTTATAATAGTATTTTAGGTTATATATTTCGAAATAAATATCATTATCTTACAACATTAACTCATTTTATTGAATGAATTAAGGTAAAAATTATAATAAAAAAAAAGATAAATAAATATTTCTTATTTAACCTAAAAATAAAATTTCGCTTGATGTTTGCCGTCCTCTAAATTCTGCCACCCGGGGTAAATATTCCCTTTTTCCCTCCCTAGTTTCGGCCCTCTTAGTCATTATCAAGCACAGCCAATTCTATTTGAATTCTACGAATAGAATATTTAATAGTATATATTCGATAGTATTTTCACAAAAAAAGACCCCAATAACTCAATTATGTACTTCAATATCGAGAATATTCGAAAGTTTAAATTAACCGATACGAATACCATATGAAAGCAAGTCACGCTGTTTAAAAAACACAATAATTAAAGTAACCGTAAACAACAATTATGTAAACATGATTTATATTAATTTATTTAAATCGATAAAGGTTGAATGTGTAATGGAAGAACTTGAATTTGAAATTGAAATGGTGGAATTTGGTTTGGAAAAAGTTGAATGTGACTTAGAAATGCTATACTCTACAATATAGGTGTAATGTTTAGAATCTTCTTTATTCATTTTTTATTTTCTTTATCTTGATTTTCTCATTGTGTTGTTTATAAATTGTATTTGAAAAAAATAAAACAGGAGCAACTTCCCTTGAGATCAATAATATGGAAGGAAACAATAGCCTTATTTGTTTATCCTCAGAATGCTCGTTGTAAAGTGTTTCGATTTTAATAAGTTGTAAGCTATTGAACAATCTAGTTTTCTGTTGTTGACTATTTTTTGGATCATTAAATATCTCACTTAATAAATTTCATCTGTGTCAATCAATATTCACTGTTTTACTGTTAATGTTACTGTTCTTTCATAATTTCTAACCCACCACCAGCGCCTATGATTAATTAATTTATTTTAGAATCTTGTAAACACATTTAATTGATTCGTTTTCAGGATATTGATGGTGAAAAATGTAAATTAACTGATGAAGATATGATTGTATTAGACAACATTGCTAAATTATTAGGACTTCAAATTGAAGATGTTGTACAGGTTTGTCTACTAAGGCAAATAAATGTACGAGGCAATATCACTGAAATTCCTCTGAAATTGCAAGAAGTATGTAATAATATTAGATTCATATTTGTGGTACTACAATAGGCTATGTTTGAAAGTGGAATTTTTGAAATCCATACAAAATATATATTTTGTAAATATTAGATGTTACATTAATTGAGCATCATTCAAGAAATGTTAAAACAGTAGTATTCATTTTCATGGTTAATTTGTATTTGTACTCAAACTTTAAATAATTTCATTTCTCTATACCACCAGGTTTTTTAATGTAGCTTGTGTTTCGATCTCTTAATTTTACATTTTTAGATTGATGGGAAACTATTTTAAAATTATTGGTTGTAGTCATCTTTGTAAAATCTTTTTTTTTTCTTTTTAGGCTAAAGAAAATAGGCATGCCATGGCAAAGGCCTTGTATTCTCGCACATTTGCTTGGTTGGTGAACCATATTAATACTTGTACAAATCCTGGTTTGGATTCATCTCGTTTCCTTGGTGTTCTTGATATTTTTGGATTTGAAAACTTTGCTATGAATTCATTCGAACAATTGTGTATTAACTACACCAATGAAAAATTGCATAAATTTTTTAACCATTATGTATTTGCTTTAGAGCAGGAAATAGTAAGTGATTCCCCTTCCAAAAAAATAAATAAAATAAAAATAGTTATGAATTATTCATAATTTGTTTACATTATACTGATTTAATTATTTTTTTTTTTTTAGTACCGACAGGAAGGTATACAATTCTCCCATATACAATTCACAGATAACACCTGTTGCCTTGAGTTAATAGAGAAGCCTCCTAGATGTATCTTAAAACTTCTTACAGAACAATGCCACATGCCTAAAGTAAAATATTAATTTTTCAGTCTCCTTTAAATTATTAAGTTCATTAAATATCCTTAATTTGAACATTATTTTAAAGGGTTCTGATAATGCTTATCTTAATAATTTACATACTGAATTTGAAAGTCATCCACAATACGTGAAAGGTGATGATAGAAGGCGTTGGGAAATAGAATTTGGCATTGAACATTATGCAGGAACTGTGACTTATACGGTAGATGGTTTTGTTGATAAAAACAGAGATGTACAGCAAGATGTTTTTTTTGACTTCATGAGGAGATCTACGAATGAATTTGTTCAGGAACTTACTATGTACCAGGTATCATTACACAAAATATCTATCTATTTGACTTTTTCTTTAAAATAAAAAATAAATAAAAAATCAATCGTTGAATGTAGGTTATAAGAAAATCATTACTTCCTAATCATTATGAAATAAATAACGATTTGTCAAGACTAAAAAATATAAAATTAGTGTATCTTTTTTTTGGATAAAATGTCTTCAACTGAATAAATTATTTATATCACTTAAAAACTATCTTTTAAAATGTCTAGGGCTTGGTTTGTATAACTTTTTGCAAACCCCACCATCATCATTGTTTTCTCTATGTTGTTGTCTTCATTTTTTGAACACATTGATGTTGTGTGAGAGATCCGCAACAGAGGCTAGGACAATTTTCCCTATCCAGAGTCAATCGTCCCCTTCTCCTATGCCAGTCCATATTTCAGGGTCAGAAATACTTCCTGTAAACCCTCTTTCCTAGTCTTCCTTCCTCTAGATCACTTCCCTTCACCTTTGAGTCTCTTATACTACTCTAGCCCATCTTGAAATCCATGCGAATGACAGGGTTGAACCATTGTAACTGGATTTCAGTTTAATTCACTAGGCTAAAATAGTCAGGAATCGGTTACTTATACTTTTCAGCTTGCTATCTTAATTTTTTTTTATAGCTCAACCTACCCTTACTGTATCTCTTTCTTGGATCAGAAAGAAAAAAATGAATAATCTTCAATATCAATACTTTTCTGGTAATAGCAGCTTCTTTTTATTCTTGGTGATACCAAGGATGATAATTTTTGCTCTTTTAACCTCTTCAATCTATCTAATTGCCTTGTCAATTCAGTTTTCAGCTCAGCTTTTATTTATTTTTTTGTTTTTTACGTGTCATATTCTGAATTTTAGTAGTCAGTTTATCAGCCTGATGTGTCCTGGCTTAGTGAAGGAGCGCTGCATCCTTTAGGTTCTCAAGCTAACCTCCCAGCTTCCAGTGTTTAGGGTGTTTTATCTCCGTGGGAAAGGTGTCCCCCTTGTCCAACTGTGTATTAAGTTACAAACATATTTTATAATTTATTTTTATAAATTTTTAATGGATTTTTATTTATTTTCGTAAAAAATAAAGAGATTTTGATCATTATACAACCAAGATCATATTTATTGTATTATAAAAAGTTTAAGTATTGATACATTTTTTAATTTATTGTCATTGGATACCTTCTATTTCAGGATTTATTAGGTACTACAGCTGCGAGAATGGGTAGTGCTGGTACAACAATGGCTAGAGGTACCAGCAAAGGAAAGCCAACTGTAGGTGATACTTTTAGACATCAACTTCAAGCTTTGGTGGATGTATTACAGGCTACAAACCCTTGGTAATTTATAATATTGTGTATGCCATATGCATTTCATCTTTTAAAATCACAAGCTTGTTATGCAATTCAGCTGCAAAGCTTACAAAAATTTTTAGAAACATTGATTAATTTATAGATAAAATAACATGCCTAATATTTAATTAATAGGTAAAGTTGACAAGTATTTAGTTAATTTGAAATTAAAGGTAATTTTTATTCTGGGACATATTCTAAGAATAACATAAAAACAAAATTGGTGGTACATATCAGTGTTTACATAATATAATACAAATTTGAAGGGAATGGACAGAACAAATGAAGATCGTAGAGACATGATGGATGGTGAGAATGAATACCATGGTGGAGGAAGGATACCAAAAAATACTAGGATATAGGTGGTTCGCAGACTTCTTCTGGTTGGAAACTACTGATTTAGTTCATCCCCTTTTGTTCTAATAATTCTAATAAGCAGTTATCCAATGGCATTAAAAAAAAAAGCAAACACTATAAAGCATATCAATTTATATTTATTTATTAATTTGTGTGATTTAGTTTAACTTTAGTCCATAGTATATTTATTTAATCATATTTATTCAAATATGGGTTATTGAATTTATGCTTATTTTTTTAGGTATGTACGTTGTATTAAACCAAATATGAAAAAGACTGCTAATCAATATGATGAAAAGCTTGTGCTAGATCAACTGAAATATCTTGGAATGCTTGATATAATTAGAATTAGAAAAGAAGGTTACCCTATTCATATGAGCATAGAAGACTTCACTGGAAGATACAAATGCCTTAGCAAACAAAGGCATATTATTGATCCACGGGTTACAATTAAGTATGTTTAGTAATATTTGGAATATTTTTACATTAAAAAAAAAAAGTAATATTTTAAATAAAGAAAAGAAGGCTTTCATTTTAGATTGAGAAAAAACTTAATTGATTCTGCTTTTAAACAATCTTTAATGGAACAGTAAAACATTAGACAAAGATTTAATTATTTGGTTAACCCTCAAATTTCTGATATCATTTCTTATTTTATAAGCAAAATATGGTACAACTTTACAATGCAGCTGCCTTATCAGTAGTGGTCTTCACATTACTGCTCTCTAGCACCATTTGTGCTAACTCCTTTCTATTCAATTGTAAAATTTATATTCATTCAGATTATTAAAATTATTATTCCTTTAATTAGATATTATATAAAATTATTAGTGCTGTCAACTTACGATGGTGTCAGGAAGTTGTACTTAAAGCAGTAATAATTTAAATCATGGTAAGGGCCCAATCTTAAGTGAAAAGGATCAGTTGGGGGTTTGTGTAACGGAGCGATTGTAACGAGCGGAAGTTGACTACTGTGATCTAATTAAAGCAGTAATAATTCAAATTATGATATGGCCCCGACATCAACTGAAAAGGATCCATTGTGGTATCACTTATCTGTTGAGCAAGTGTAGCCGGCAGAAGTCGATAGCACTAATAATTTTAAATAATATATAATTAAAGGAGTAATCATTTTAATAATTTCAATTATTACAAATTTTAAAATTGAGTAGAAAGCAGTTAGTTAACACAAATGGTGCTATAGAGCAATAGTGCAGTGACTGCTACTGATAAGGCAGCTGCATTGTAAAGCTGTACCCAAAATGTTCTTAAATACCACCCTTACTTGTCTTAAGTTTGTTAATCTTCAGTCTTAATACTCTACCATAATGAAATAATATGAAAATAATTACGTCTGAGGTCGCAAGTTTGGGTCCATATACAAGGTCTTAATAGTACTGTATAACTTTTAACAAAACATTCCTTTAAAGATCAAGTATTAATTAAGATTAGAAGGTTAAGTATATACAGCATACTGAGTTACTTCAAGTAATTAAAGCATTTTTCTTTCACTCTCCCTCTTAGCAAAATTAACTCTTTTTATCATGAGTCTCTTTTTATGTGTTTTATAAATCAAAGTTGTATCCTAACTTCCATTAATTGACATTTTATATATTAAGGTGACTTATATATGGTAATTACTTAATAGTATAGATATCAACGTAGTTTTTTGAAAAAGGCTTAAGCACCAAAAATTCAAAATTTGGGCTTCAATTGATTATGGGGCATAAACACCACCTCTATTGATTCCTGCTCATGATATATTGAAAAAAAAATTGGAAATGGTCTAAAAATCGAATATTTATGGCGTAAGCGCCAAATACTGATGACTTTCAGTCATCACTCTGGTTTAACCAGTGCTAGAAGCCTTAAAATATATTGTAGTTATGAAGGTGTTGCCAGGTTAATAAACTTCTACTGTAAACAATAAAGAATAAAATTTTAAAAAAATATATAGTTATTTGGGAAAAAATAGTTTCATGTGTTTCCTGTAAAGTTTACTAAATGGTGCTTACACCTTTTTCAAAAAATATTATCTACTCTTTTAGTTATTATCTATGGAAATTATCATTATAAAAAATACTAAAAATTATCATTTTAGTTATCCCATTTAAATTTAATAAAACTATAAAAACAGCTAATGCCTAATAATTACCCTTTACATTTCAGAAATGTAATGAAGATACATAATATTAATGAAAAAGAATGGCAACTAGGTAAAACCAAGGTTTTTCTAAGGAGTTGTGCTCATGAACCATTAGAAGATTCTAGAAATCAAATTGTCTTTGAAAGTGCCATTTTAATCCAAAGAAACTGGAAGCAATATGTTGCTTATAAAAGTAAGTTAGCTGTTGTTTTTGAAGTTACATATGTGTACCTATGCTACATTTGTGTCTGTATGTTAGTATTTACATCCATTCTTTCCCAGATTACCACAGGATAAGAAATGCAGCAATCAAAATCCAGCATGCCTACAGAGGCTGGAAATTAAGATTGGATTTTCTAAGAAAAAGGCGTGCAGTAATAGTTATTCAATCTCACCTGAGAGGCGTATTTGCTCGAGAAGTAAGTAGACATTGTGGCCTTTAAACTTCTTTCCAGGATTGTAATTTTAATCTTTCATAACAAGTGTGTTAGACATAACATAAATGACTTATAAGAGATTAGTAGATACTTTAAAACACCCATTGGAAGCACTTTAGTATATATAATTCATTTAATTTTGGCCCAGGTTTTACCCAATGATGTTATCTATGTAGTTGTAAGACAAGATAAAATCTTGTATTATTTATTTATGAAATTCAAAAACTGGCTAAAGCCTGATCATTTATTTTATTGAATACTGCGATCAATCTATAATTTTTTTTTTTCAGTAATAGTTTATTAATTAAAGAAATGTTATTATCTGATTCATTAATCTTTATTTAATACAACCCAGCTTTTAATACCGAAAGTTTGAATTATAAGCAATAAAAATACTATAAGTTTGCCAAATGAGCAATAAAATGCTACTTAAGCTTAGATTTAATCTGTAAACAAAACAAATGGCTAAAGAATAAAGGTATTTTAATGCTGCTAGGAAAAGCTTTTATAAAATAAAAAACAACAATAAATTGCATATAAGTAAAAGAATAATTTATATTTATAACAAAAATAAAAATTTATGGTTTTTAATCAAAAAATCTTAATTTAATAAATGGAGTAAGGAATATCATTTTATAGTATATCATAGGTTCTTTTTTTTATCGAAGTTAGTATATTTTTGTTTTGAGGAATATGAATGTATATATATTTTTTAATGTAAGAATTACATTTTTTTTTTTATATTTCTTAATTTTTATTAGGTTGCTGCTGCATTACGAGAAATGAGAAGAGTTGAAGAAGAAATGAGAAAGAGAGAGAGAATGGAAGAAGAAAAGAGGCAGAGGGAAGAAGAACTACGAAACATTGAAAATCGAAACGGAAGCACTGAAGAAATTGAAAAGTACAATTGTCTTAATTTATTATTACATTTTCATTAAAATTTGACTTCCAGACAGGATATCTCAGGATAATGACTCATTATCTCTGATAAGATATCTTTTTTGATATAACCTTATTACACATTTTTCACTCATTAGCCACTTCCAGTTCAAAAATAATATATCTTGCCCACTTTTACACCATCTATTAAATTATTAATGAGTTCAAAATTATTTCCAGCAATCACTAGGTCACACAAGCATCGCTATCTGAGGGAGGTACTTAACCTATTCGGGAAGTGGGAGAGTGGTTGGCAATTGTTGGCTTTTGCTTATCCATTAACTGTTCTAAGTCCTTGCCTATCAGTTATTATCTGGCATCAAGGAAATTTGACACATTGCCATCACCTCGATCTCTCTTTTGCCATTATTCATTCTGCTATAGAACAGTCTGGATCTTTTAGTCCTGCTAATCAAGTGTTTTTTCTTTGTGTTTGTGAATATTTTCTATTTATTAAACAAGTTTTTTAAATAATAAATTAGGAGACGAAGGGAACACTATAAATTTATTGATATCTGCTATAAAAAAATCATGAAAAGAATCAAAATAGTGATGAGGAGCTATAGTCATTAAAAGAGTTAAGTGTAAGTTGATTTGTAAATCTAACTGTATCCTCATGCACTTCCTACCTACCCACTGTGCTCGACCAGGTAACTTAGAAATGGTCAAGGAATAATATCTTAGAAATTATTATAAAATAAAATTTAGAGTAGTTTTGGGTTTTTTATTTTCTTCTCGCTACAAAATTTGAAATATTAGCTATTGTATTAAAACATAGTATAATTAATTCCTATGAAACCAAACAAATACACTTTTATAATGATTGTCTGTATGCATATCCATATTTATTTTTTACTAGGAATCCTCAAGATGACCTTTGTGCACTATCACATATGGCTGAGCAGATTAATCCTAAATTAACTGAAAATGCTGGAGACTCTGTAGATCTCGACAATCTATTTGCTTTCTTATCAGATGTTCAGCAATCAGGAAGAAATCCTATAATTGATGAAATTGGAAAAAAGATGAATGAATTAGTATCTGATCTTGATGTAGAGGTAACTTTTTACAAATAATTATTTTCTTTAAGATACATATGATAAAAATGGTATATATTTGTCAAATTTACATTTATTTTTTTCAGTTATACAACTTGTTAAGTTAAATCAATATTTTTTGTTTTCATTGTAAATTGATGTTTTTATTTTAAAAAAATCCTATTTCAAGCTTTTACTAAAGTCAAATTTTTAAATTTAATACAGAAGTTTTTCAAACTTGTTATTAAAATTTACAGTTAAGTTTTAAAAAGAATATATGTTGTAGCTTGAAACTGTTATTCAACAAGAGTTAGAAGGGATCAATCAGGAAGAATCATCTCAGAGAAAGCCCCCACCATTAAAACCTCCATCTCTACCAGAACCAACAGAACCACCTCCTCCACCACCTCATCAAAACCAAGATGGCAATGAACCAATTTATGAATGTGTTCGTCCAAGAGAAGACACTTCACCTCCACCACTCCCAACTCCACCCCACAAAATAAACCCATTGACTCCACAGCATGTTGGTACCCAACTTCATATGGAGTCTCCAAGACCACCTTCCAGCTTGTCAGGGGTATTATTTTTTATATTATTATAACTACCATAACCTAGCATATAATGATATTTTTTTCAGTGATTTATTAATACTACAAAGGTTTTATGCTAATTAAAAACCTCTCTTATAGTAGTAATTGGTAAAATTCGAAAATCCAGGTTAAATAATTAAATGGAATATACTAAAAATGTTTAGAAAAGTAATTAAGAGGATGGGTCGTAATGTAATGCTCCCGCAGGAGCCATAATGAGGTTTTAGTCAACACTTAGTAGCCAACTAACAACATTGCCATGTGTAGTAATTCTTGCACCCTCAGCCATTCATGATGGACCGTCCAATTGCTGCTACCAGCAAGTGCAAAATTTGTGCTGTAATTCGTTTTTTAAAGTTGGAAGGGGTTCCACCAATTGACATTCATCAATGATTGATGGAATGATATGGTGAAATGTGGATGACCGTTCGAAACATTCACAAATAGGAGTTTACAGGCAGCCATAATATGGCCATTTATGATGAAAAACAGAGCGGAAGACCGTCAGTTTCTTGTGAAGACGATTGAAAGGGTGGAGGAAATATTACTCGAAGATCAGGGGAATCACAACGCTCTTTGTGATCCCGAGGTTTTTTCTACCACATTTCAACTGTTTGGCAGCAGATTTTATTGATATGGGAAACAAAAGCTGGAGCAGTATCTGCAAAAATGCTTGGATCGAAATGGTGATTAAGTTGAAAAATAGAACAACGGTTTAGCTTTCAAATGATATATTTTGTTTTGAAAATAAATTTGCAAAATATATATAAATTGGATATTAAACAGTGTGTGAGTGGGTGTGGTAATTTACTTATATTTTCTTCAGTATTTCAACAAATTTAATCTATTTATAAAGTGATAACAAATTTATTAAAAATTTTCTTTTAAAGGGGATACAAAACCATGTACATTGGAAAACTAATGGTCAAGAGGATGCAGAGCGAGAACAACGCAGAAAATACCGAGTTGAAAAAAAAATCCAAGAAATTGAACATTATCAGGAGCATATTGATCCTTTGCAAGATACTTATCATGATATAGTAGAATTTGCTCAAAATTACTTTAACTCTCATGAAAGAACTCCTGAAGGTAAATATTTTAATAGAATATAGTTTTTACTCATAAAATTTATCCATATTTTTGTGTATTATTATATTTTTTTCTGTTCAAATTAACACTTAAGCTATTAAGGCATATAGAAAAGTTTTGTTTATTTAATTTCACCATCCTTGATTTCCATATTCTTTCTAATTTTGTTAAGGAGAAATATAATAGTGGATCTTAAAGTAATATCAAACATTTACTGGACCATTGTCCTCGTGTTGGAGACAAAATATTAATTTATGTTAGCAATATACAGATTGAGAAGAAACGTGTTTTAAAACCCACTACTGAACATCTCCAATTAGAACTCGATGTAACTTCATTGCATTGATAGATCTGGTCATGGAAGCACAACTTTCCCTCACAAGGAGGGAATTCATTCAACAATTTGGCAAATTAATGGTCATATAGTCTACACCCAACTAGACAATGTTCTAATATCTATAAATATTTGCTCCATAAACAACAAAGGATTAGGCTAACTAAGTTTATTTTGATTAAGATACTCATGTAGGATGTTTCTCCAGTGATATGGTTGTATAATTTGGAAACATAAATCATTTAGGAGATAATTGTAAATGGAAGATAGGATAAATATAAGTATACACTTAGTGAAGTATCCTAAGAGTTTTGTGGTGAAGTAAAAAAATTAAGATAATTAAGTAAAATATAAAAATATTAAAATAAGTAAGTAAAAATAATTAAGATGAACCGTGGTTTGATAATGAATGTGGAAGCCACCAAAATAAAGAATGATCCATATCAGCGTCATAAAACTAACTTTCTTTGGAGGAGTATCAAAGGCTTAGAAAGGATACATAAGAAATGTTGAAAATCATTAGATCATATTTTTTAGTCATCAAGAAGAAAAGATTTTTTTTTTTTTTTAACTAGCAAGATCTCTTGTTAGGAAGCTGAAGGAAACCATTTTACAGATAGGTTGCAAACAATGGATTTTAAAAAAATCACATAAAATGTTATAGAACTTTCATTATATAATTTTATTTCAAGTTAACTTTGCTGTTGAAAACTAATCACCTTATTTATATATAATCATTCTTCACAGTTAAATAGTTTACTACAGCTTCTAATTTTATTAAGTACAACCTTGGGTTTCTCTTTATCTATTCGCTATTATTAACCCTTCATTCAACATTCAACCTTCGATTTATACGCACAAAATTGTGATTCCCTATTGAAAGGATTTATTATTCATTTTTTAAATTTGTTTTATATATATTTAATTTTTCTCACAAGTTTTTCTATTTCAGGAACTATAATTGCAACTCTTACAAGAAAAAGCAAATCTATAGAGCTCATGCCAAAATATGAAATGGTCACATACTATAAAGGATCCAGCATACCTACATCTCATATACAACTTTATGATCCTGACAATATTGCAGTAGCCTGCAATATTTTTCGAGTAAATTAAAAATATACATGATAAATTTCAAATCAAAATCTAATTACTTATGAAACATTAAATACATACTTTATTTTGTTTTTAAGGATTTGTGTAAATATATGCGAAGTGAACATAAAAATGAAGTTCAAGTCATACAATCTATCATAGGATCAGGATTAGAAAGGGAAGAACTCCGTGATGAGATATTTGTCCAGTGTATAAGACAAGTAACTAATAATCCTAGTGCAGAAGCCACTGAAAGATTATGGCTTCTTTTATGTTTGGCAATTGTTGCTTTTCAGCCCAGTAAAGTTTTGTATAAAGTATGTTATTTTTTATATTTATTAGTTTTAAAAAAAATCCTGTATGCTTCAACTAGCTATGCTAAATTTAATCAAATTAGTACTAATTTATATTTTTTCATTGCAGTATTTTGTTTGTTTCCTGAGAAAAAGTTTGCAGTGTGAGGGAAAGTTGCGTCAGTATGTACAGTGGTGTATAGACAATTGTAATAATGCACGTGTATCATGTAGGCAATACCCTCCTTCTTCAGTTGAAATAGCAGTTAGTAGAATTATTATTAACTATAAATAAATATATGATTGAAATTTATTTATTGGTGTACGTTATATGAAATATTATTTTCAGGCTATGCGTCGTCTTGGAACTATTGTTTGTAGGTTCTTTTTCCTTGATGGACGCACTAAAGCTATTGATGTTCATCCTACTGATACGGCTAGTGATGCAACTGCAAAATTGGCTGATAAACTAGGTTTAAGAAACTTAGATGGATGGGCAATATATCAGAGTCGCCCTGATGGAGAAGAGCATGTTAGAGCTCATCATTACCTCTATGACATCATTGCAGAATGGGAAATGTAACTATTCCAGATTTAATTGTGCAGTGAACATAAAACATTCCAAAGTATTTTTGAAAACTTTTATTTACTTGGGAAAGTTTAATAAACTTATATATTTACATTACTAATTACATTACATTAGTAAACTCTTTTTTGTCATGGTGACAGTTACTTATTTAAAGTTTGCACATAAGCAATAATGGAAACAAGTAATGTTCTTGAAAATAGTTTATTGAATCAGAAATTTATAAACTGATGTACTAACAGGCATAGAGTTTCATAGAATATTATTGCTATTATCTATCATTTGGGTCCTAAACCTGGGAGAACTCACTGCGTTAGATTTTCCCTCACATTCGGGATAAAATCCTTAGAGGCCGATAACATAAATAGGTGGGGAGATCTCCATTTGTGCTGGAGTGGAGATGTTTGGTTCCAACTTACTGTAATGCATAGTTCACCAGACTCAGTTGTTTTTCAAAATACCTGCGCAATGAGAGTTTTTCTCTTCATGAGAATGCTCCCTTTTTATTTTTCATTTAAATGCTAGTAGTTATTTATTTGTGTTATTTTATAATCTAAAATGTTGTTCCTTTCAAGATTACTTGTGGATATGGCATTAGCTATTCATCAAATAAAACTTGATAATAAATTGAATAATTTATTATTCAAAGATAATATTAATGATATTTATGAAGATTTGGCTAAACCAGATATCTCACATCTCTCACTGGTATTCAGAGCAAGTGTAGCTTTGTCCTTATTTCCGATGACAATACCTTCTTGGTGCCTTTCTTTTCTAATCTTTAGAACCAAAAAACCTGTTTATATCCACCTCTTAATTACAAGATATCTACCAATTTTTATATCTCTTCTGATAGAACTGCTTCCTTTAAAAAATCCTTTATCGCTTGTGCTATTTCTTTTTGGAGTTCTTTACCCATTTCCATTCATAAAGCCTCCTCCCTAACTTCATTTAAACACCATTTATTTCTCCTTTCTCTCAATGATTAATCTTCCACATACATGTAAAGAATTATGTCCATGTAAGTTTGTACAAATATGTATAAGTGTATATCTATTGTTTATAATTATTTATTATTTGTATTGTAACTAAGTTTCAATAAAGCAGCCAGGCAAATGCTGCTTAAGGTTAAATACACTGAATTTTAGTAAGATTTTTTTCAAGAGATCGCAGCACTTAAGGGAAATTTTACAAATTGTCTCATTTATAAATGGAACAATAAATTTCCAATCTGTAAACAGATTTGTTGTCAAGACCATTATTAAATTCATGCTAATTGGTTCATAAATTTTTTAATTAATTGTTCTGTAAATTAAAAAAATGCTTCCTGTCCACATCTATGGACTTTCTCACAGTTTTATTTTCAGTAAATCTGCGGTGAAAGTGGTAGGGTATATCTGAATGTTTGTACAGCATGGAAAGACGTTTAAAAAGCCCCCGCTTTGAAGTGGCAGACAAGTGCAAATGCTGAGCGTGGTATTTTCTGGATGTATGACTACAAGTTTCTTCGAATAGGATATAAAATTTTGCCTCGGCTCTTGGATTAACAATAATCCAATAAAATAAGGGTTAAAATGTTCTACTGTTTTTAATCCAAGTTTTGGCTTTATTATTGATTTACTCTAATTTGTCCAAAAAAAACAAGTAACCAAGTTATAATCGGATTTATCAAAAAAGTTTTGAAAAAAGATTTTTACAACTATATTCTAAGTATTTTTTAGTTATGATCAATGACAAGAAATTGCTTTCTTTGTTGTTTTGCTTCTTACTGTTTGAAAGTGTGAAACAGCCTAAAGAACAAATCTCACCATCCATGAAAAGCAAATAAACAATAAAAACAAAACCAATAATAACACTGATTGACAAGGTTTTCTTCACAAGAAATCTGATTAGTGACTCTAGTGTATTTTTTCATCTTGAATTCAGATATGTAGTCAGATTTTTTTTCTGTCGGGCATAGTTTTCCTGTGACAGCCACTTTTTAAAATCTGGTTTTAGCGTTCTCTTTGACCTTTCATAGGAACCGAAAATCAAAGCCTAAATGTGAATCTTATCCATGGCCAGAAAAATGTGTCATATGTCCCTTTAGTGAATCCTGAAAAATATATTTACCTCCATTGTACATTAAATTAGGAGTAACGAAAAATCTCGTCAAAGCTATGGATAAAATTTCTGATGGATTCTTATACTTTAAATAAAAATTCGCCAAAGTCAGTGATACTAAACTCAAAGAAGGAATTTTTATAGGACCACAAACACGGTCATTAATGGGTGATGAACATTCTGAAGGACTGTTAAATCCACTGGAAAAAGCAGCCTGGCAGACTTTCAAAAATGTATGTTGCAATTTTCTTGAAAACCATATAGCAAAAATCTACTGTGACATATTGGCTGATCTGCATTCTTATAAAGCTATGGGATGCAGCATGTCTTTAAAAATCCACTTCCTGCACTTTCACTTAGACTTCTCCCTGTAAAATCTTGGGGCTGTCAGTGATAAGTATTCTGAGCATTTAATCAGCAAATTTCTATAATGGAAAAGAAGTACCAAGGCAATTGGAGTTCTAATATGGCTGGCTGACTACTGTTGGACAAAGAAGGGAGATGTTCCAGATGCAAAATATGTCCGAAAATCACTATCTACCACTTTCTAGGTAAGTCAGAATGAGTAGTTTATAAAAAATTCAAATGAATATCACACAAAACTCCTGCCCGATGGGGAAAAACTGAAATGATAATTAAATTCAACATGAAAAATACTTCTAGAATCTGTTATTTTATTCTTGTGAAAGAAAAATAGTTATTTTTTGTAGACGAGTGTAATTTATCACTTTACAAATGCAGAAATATCTCGAGAATGCTTTCAATAAAAGAAAACTATTTCTAGTTATTGATTATAAGTGAAAATATCTTGGAATATAGTTGTAAAAATATTTTCTGAAGACATTTTTTTATAAATTTGTGGTGATGGTAGTCCTCAAGGGCAACAAGAAAGTTCATAATGACCCATGGTCCGGTTCCACATTGGAAATCAGGGAATTTAAGTTTTGTATTTTTTTAAGTAAGTTACGTTTTTTGGCCTTTTAGCAACAGGCAACACTGGCGTAAACTAGTTGCATCATTGGAACCCCATCAAAAACTATATTTTGAATTTGTTACCAAATTTAAGCCACTATAAATTAGAATATCGTCACGAATGAACAGAAGGACAATTTATCTGAAATTACAGGTTTATACATATTTAATCGAGAAACATATTTTCGCCCCAACCTAAGTGAAAGACACGCAAGCCGAATTTTGGCCGAAGGTTTTCTAGTTTTACAAGAAGTCTCTGGTGGTAGGACTAAGGCAAACCCCCACTCCTAACATTTGTTTCCCCATATGAATATTATGAATCAGAAACAAAAATTGAATGGCCACGGCTGATCCATTAGTGGCAAATCATCAAACTTTCAGAATAAAGCAAATGAACCTCAGAGGATATTATTATAAGTTGTGGTGAGCGGAAAAAAATAAATAGCAACACAATATAGATGTCAGATGTGGGTACTTACTGTTTTTCATTATTAGAATATTATCTCTTCTTTAGTCCAGGTTTTCATCGCCTAGAAGATAGTCGAAGGTTCTTTTTTCACTTGGATCTATTCTTAAACAAATCTTACTCCACTACTTCATACTTCCCTGTCAATCTGCTCCATTTCGACAACAGTACTGACTGAATAAAAATCCTCCTTTGGCCGAAAAGAGGGGAGAGAAAAATCCTGACTGGGAGGAAAAAACCATTGGGAGAGAAAAACCCTGACAACACTGCTACAATAAATCAAGAATACAAAGGTTGCATTATCAGATGCCCAACTGTTTGTAAAAAAAGTTTTTGCATTGATGTATTTGATTAAATGAAAGCTATTTATTCGGTTGCGAGGGTTGTAAGGTGGCTGCTGACTTTGCTTTTCAAATTTTAAATATTGGAGGGATCAGTCAAAATTTGTGAGGATAAGAGAGAATAAGAGAGAAGTTGATGGGTACTTCAGGGAGGCGAATCATAGGAGCTGCTTGAGGATTGAAATGAATTTTTGGGTATTTTAAAAAATGTAGTTGTGGACAAGAATCATGATTTTCTGTTTACCTATAGAAAATGAAGGTCTTGTGTAATTTTTAATAAAGCTGATTGAGTGGAATAACCAGGGTAGGAACCTGACTGGTTAGGATTGAGGAGAGGTTCTCAGGAGAGGTTGCTCAAAGATAAAGGTTTTTCAATCTTTTAATAATTTCGGAAATGATATCTCCTTGCTTTCCTAATGCACTTCTCTTATGTACCATAACTTGGGGCTACTTGGATTCAGAAGGGGGTTACTTGGACCCACTGAAAAAAGTTTTTGAATTATACCTAGGTCTCTTATTATGAAAATATAGACATAATTCACAATCACTACAACAGGTAGCAAAACTAGATACTTTAGACCTGAGATACTTTACAATATTTCCGTTACATTTTTCGGATTGTGTTCAAGCAACCCCCTAGGGTCCAAGTAGCTCTAACAGTTGCGTAGCCAGGATTTCGTTTCGGGAGAGGGAGGAGGGGGTTCCATCCAAGGATCTACTTTAAAGAAACCCATCCCAACCGTGGATGTCAGGGGGTCCTCTCTATTTATAATATTATCTATGCCTAGGTATATTATTTATAATATAACATTCAAATAGCTTTACATAATTTTTGTATACAGATGAGAATAAGTAAAAGTATTTTGTAATTTCGGAGAGGGAGGGGTCCGGAATCCCTGGACCTCCTCCCCCTCTGGCTGCGCCACTGAGCTCCAAGTTAAGGTACTTCTTAATTGATATTAATATATAAATATGAAGATCATATTAAAATATTATAATATTTATTTAAGATAACTAATTTTTTCTTCTTTTTTCAAGCAAGCAAAACAATCAAAGCTCTACTAACATGTCATTTGCAACAGTGAGTCGACGTAGTAACAGCACAACTCTGAGTTGTGGTGAAAATAGGTTTATTTTCAAACGAAGATTATTTAGAAATACAAGAGAAATTTCTCAAGATCCAGTGGAAGTTAACATGCTTTATGCTCAAGCTGTCCATTCTGTGGTAAAGGTATGTATTTTCACAAAAAAATGTGATTTTTTGTTATGTTTTGTTAAGTTAAATTTAAAAATTGTAGCCATTAAATTTACGCATCTATCTCTATTTCATTTATATCCACTTAGCTATATTATTGGTGTAGAAATAAATGGGTTGAAGTAGAAGGAATATTTGAAAATTATTATGATGATGTTTATTAGAATTTGCCAAAGTTAGATTAAATTTATAATTTATAAAAATATTAGGCTATGCTGGTCTTTAAGTTATTAAATATTATTACTTTATTCTTGTACTGTTTGAGTAGCTATTTATTTTATAATTTAATTTGATATGTCATAGTGTGATGATTTTCCTGTGAGTGAGAAAGTTGCAGTACAGCTGGCTGGCCTACAAGCACAAGTGGCCCTTGGTAACCCCAAAGATAATGGTCATTTAGAATACTATACTGATATTGACACTTACCTTCCATACAGAATAAGCCGAATCAGAGGAGATGATGTTTGGGCAAGTTATTTTTACATACTTTACTTCTTTTTATAAAAGTATCTGGAGCCATTTGATTCTGATGGCCCACTGTCTCCTATATACTTCTGCAGTTTATGACTAAAAACAGCTCTTCTTTAGAATTCTCTTAAAATATACTTTTTCTTCAAGCTTAATCTCAGTAAATCTCTTGTTTGTTGCCTTACTGAACACTTTAAAATAATGAGTTCCAGAGTCTCTGGTCTGATAATCACACATAGAAGATTATCTGCTAGACTATCAGCCTTTTCATTTCCAGGAACTAACCAGTGGCCTGGAATCCACTGGAATAATACATTTTTTGCTTTAATATTATTTAATAACAACCCAATTTCATGTATCCTATGCAGAGCTAACCTGGAGTCAATCAGTATCCAGATATTTTCTGCATTAATCAATATACACACCAGGGTTGTGTTCGATGCCAGTAACTCCAGATTCATGCTTGAAATAAGAGGTCTATTGCAGTTCATGAGTAGCTTTTCCTCTGCTTGTTATTGATTGTTTGTATCATGAGTTAAAATATCCAACAAAACCGATTTGTGATTATTAATTATATTTTTGAATTATATATATTATAATATATATAATAATATATTATATATATAATATATATAATAATATATTATATATATAATATATATATAATATATGCATATATATTATAATATATGCATTGTATATATATATATATATATATATATATATATATATATATATATATATATATATATATATATATTATATTATATTATATTATATTATATATATTTACAATGCAAGTAGTTTGCAGTTTTTGAGTTGCAAATTTATCATTATAAATGTAAAACAAAGTTTGTTTCAAGCGATTCAAACTTTAATTATTTTACAGTAGTACATTAACACACTTGGTGTGGAAGGGCCTCAGGCGAGGTTCGTCAGTTTTTCCCCAGGGACGGTTGGTCCTTAGGTGAGGCCCACACTCCTTGTCTGCCATTCAGTTTTATCCCACTGTCCGAAGTGGGGATTGTTTTCCTATTCTATGTACCAATAGATGGTTTCAGCAGAATTCTAGCTTTCAAGCAATGTATTTCGTTCTTAAATCAACCAATACATTCTTTTCTTATTAATTTTTGAATTTCATCTTTAATTTTTGAAAAAATATATGCCCCACAGCAGAGTATTTTCACAAAATCGTGTCTGCACCGAGAGTGTTAAAAAAAATATTACTTTATTCAATTTTTATTTAAACTGCTTCAAATGATATCTTTATTTTCAAACTGTCATTTCTCTTATTGTTTTATACTTTACAATAATTTTTAATTGCATGAATATATTTTACATAGTAATGCAAAACCTCTATTTTTTATTTTTTTTGCAGGTTCCAATTTTGGCCCAAGCCCACAGGCAGTATGGGTCTGGAAAGACTGACATTATGGCTAAAGTCTTGTATCTTTCGTGTGTAATGCAATACCCACTGTATGGAACCACTATGTTTACTGTTACTTACAGAGGTTATTGGTCTTATGGTAAGAAAATATTTATTAATTACGATAAAACTCTTATTTTTTCACTTCTTTAATATATATTATGGTCTAGAATATAGTAATGCATAATTAATTGATAAATGTTCCTTCAAAAACCCTTTAAGTCCAAGTTTAGGAAAACAGAGGAAATTGTCTCATTTAAAATGGATAAAACCTAATGGAACAGAATGTATAGGATTATCCAACAACTCTTCTTAATTAATTCAGTTAAATTTTTAATTAATAGTAAAGAATAGAATATTTATAATTGCAATGCATCACAAAAACTGCAAATTAAGTTTCCATGTTCTACCCTGTTTTAAAGAAAATTAGCATAAACAATAAAAGCAGCAATGTGATCAAAACTAAAAAATAATTAGGGATTCATTAAATAATTTGCCACTTCTCTAAATTTTTTTTTATTGAAAACTAGTTTCAAATATTATAAATTCATCTTTAGTTCTAAAAATACACAAAAAATTCAAAAATAAGCAATTCAAAATATAGTTCGAATTGCTTATTTTTGAATTATTTGTGTGTTTTTAGAACTGAGGATGAATGTATAACATTCGAAACTAGTTTTCAATAAAACAAATTTATAGAAGTGGCAAATAATTTATCAATCCCTAATTAGATTGATCCTTCTATACCATCAGGCGGATGTCAACTAAAATACATGGGCTTCCTAATTGACTCTAATGATAAATATTTATATATTTTTAATTTATAATTTAAAATTAGAATTTAACTACTTATACTTATTAAATTAAATGTAACATAAATTAGTATTATAAAAAATTTATGAATTTTGAATTTAATTAAGACAAGAGATCAAATATATATTGGTACTCACCAAGGTTTAAGTAGATTATATTATGCAGAACAGGGTTACATTGGTATGTTCTGGTACTGACCTAGTAGAAAGTAACGTCAGGTGTTTGTAGGCAAATGTAACGGTTTAGGGGGAAGGATCGGGGTTTCCCCAGTAATTCTGGCGAGTAATTGTTTTTCTGTTATAGATGGGAATAAATTTAAGATTGGACTGTCAGAGATATTTATTTGGTCATTTAAGCAAAAATCTGGATGGGATTTAAAGAATTTTATTATTTTCTTATTATTTTAGGATTTATAGTTTTCAATAAAAACAAATATATAGATTAGGGAAATCATTTATCAATCCCTAATTATATTGATCCTTCTCTACCATCATGCGTACGTCAACTAAAAAATAATTTGAAATAGGTAGCATTATTGGGTGGTTTAGGCTTTGTAGATAGTGCTAAATACCGATAAAATAAATAAAATTTATATACAGGGTGGGAGTGCTCAAAATTGTCCAGTTTTGAAGGGTGACGGTATATGCTGTGGTGAAGATAGAGAGATGGGGATAGACTTGTTCTGTCTGGTCATTCATCCCGTTTCAGTTCTTATGATGTCAGATGTACACCTTGGCTTTTAGCGTGCACCTATTATGAAAAAAACTGAGATCTATTCAGTACTAGAACGGTAAAGGGAGATATTGGATGGCCTGCACACTCGCCAGATTTCAGCATTTCTGATATTTTCTTCTGGGGATACTTTATAGACAATTTTTTCAAACACAGCCCTCACATCCTAGAAGAGTTGAAAGACAGAATTACAGATGAAATTTATGCCATACCCATCACAGTTTGCCGTCGGGCTGTGAAAAACTTCAAAGAATACTTTTGACAATATGTTGGCATTATTTTACGCCATCTTGGTGATATTAATTTTAAAACTTTTTTTAATGAAATGGGATAATCTACTTTATATAAAAATACAAAGTATTTTTCAGTATTTCATTCCATTAATTGTTTATAACACTTCAAAACCGAATAACATAGAGCATCCTGCCTGCAATTGTTTTTATTCAAGCAATGAAAATAATTTTTGAGTGAGAATACAATTTTATTTTTTTAAATAGAAAGAAATATTTTATTAATACACAAACTGGATAACCTTCTTTCATTTTTCTCATGATAAACTATAAATAATAGAACTCAAGGCAAAAATACGTAATTACTGAAATATAGTTTGAAGGAAATATGCTTTCTTAGTTATATTAAAATTATGCCATGTGTTTCATCTTACAATTTTACTTCCACACTAATTTTATATACTTCTTATTTAAAAAATATTTTTCATGTAAATTTTCTTGGATCATTGAAACGAAAATTATTGTTAAAAATAGTTTGTTTTTTTTCCTCCACTATTTTATATACATTTTTCTGTAAGATAATAATTTTATCTAATTATACTTAATATAATTATGTTTATCTTTGATATGATAGTTGGGGAGAGAGGGGAAGGGTTAAAATGATAGACATAGTGTTGAATAATTATTTAATATATTCCATTTCAGTTCACTCGGTAGTCCTTTTTCAGGACTACAAATGAGGTAAGAATAAATATGATAATCTCATATACAAATATTAAATAGAAAAATAAAATATGAGATATAGTGAAAGTATATAAATGGTAAATTAAAAATCACACAAATATAGAAATGATATAAAACGATATAGAGTTAAAATTGCAAAACTGAGGTATACATGGGATGACACAACATAAGATGAGGGAGGATTGTATAAATTTGAATGTAAAATGAATTTTAACTATCCTTTTAAACTATCTTTAAAAAAAGGTATGAATGAAAATAGTAAAGAGAAGAAAATAGATAAGGATAAAATACATTAAAAAAAAAAATGCATAAAGTTGTTAGTCTTCCTATACTCATGATGTAGTGTGGTCTCTTTTTTTCTCTCGGGCTCCTATTTTAGTGAATCTGCATTTATTTTATGTTATATACGAGAATAAAGTAATAATATTTAATAATTTAAAGACCAGCATAGCCTAATATGTTTATAAATTATAAATTTAATCTAAATTTGGCAAATTCTTATAAACATCATCATAATAATTTTCAAATATTTTATATTATTTATTTATTTTATTTTCTATTTTATGTGTATTACATGTATTTTTTGTTCTATTTACCTGTTTTTCTTTTTTCTTTTCTTATCCCAAAAATTGATGGATTGTAACAGCAGTGGGATATCATAAACCTATGCCACTGCTGTCTATAATACTTTATATATATTATAATTCTTATTATAAATCCGTTTAGGATACTTATAATTGTAGGATAAATAAAAGGATTTTAAACTGAGGCTTTGGGCGGGGTATGGGGTTATGCACAGACCCACACATTTCCATATTTTTCATCTTGCTCCTCTATCCGACGGTCTCATGTAATTGGGTTTTTCTCTATTCCCCGGAGAGAATTGGGTTAGACCTCTGATTTCCTTCCTCTTATACACAAATTCCTTGTAGTACTCCCTGGTCCTTAGCTGAGTGAGATCTCCATCAAGACCTACATTTCTGTTTTCCTTAGAAGTTTGGCCCTTAGTGCCTCATAAGCAGTGCAATTGATTACATGTTCATACGAGAGCCCTCATGCCCTGTGAGTAGTTGAGAGACCCAGTAGTATGGGTGGACCTATCTTGCTTTAAACCAAATCTAACAGTAGGAAAGCACTTCTTCAGGTTAGCCCCTTATAAGATTACCACCCAGTCAGGTTCCGTTCCTCAATTGTATCCTTCTGGATAATCTTCTTCCACCTTATGGGATCTTCATTCATCCTTATCCTCTGCTGATCCTTCCTTAATTTTAAACATAAAGTTGTCTTCTCACAGGAGGAGGTCGAGAGGTACACCTTCTGCTAGAACTTGCACCAAATCATGAGGCACCATCCTGGATTCCCTGGTGACCCGTTGTGAAGTTAACAGCTGAATCAAATGAAGTCCTGCTCTTCTGCCAGTGCAGAAAGTTTTGGTTCCAGGGAATTCATACCTCAGATTCCCCAAAATCACTCCTTTGTAAATAGTCTTTTTCACTGGATATCTGAGGCCCTGGAAGGTGTCCCTTACTCGACTAAATCCATTTGGAGGTTGAGCCACCCTACTTCTAAAGTAGTTCAGATTAGAGACCATGCTGAACTTTTTTCCAATCCTTGAGCCAAGGTATGTAACAATCTTACTTGGACCTATCCTTTATCCTTGTATATAAACAGAAATGGTAAGCCTTTTCAATCATGCCTTTCAGCAAAATGGTCTGGTTATTGGTGGCAGCCATCCTCAGCATCTTCCTCCTGCACTATCTTCCTACTAGCTTGGCTCACTGTTTGATTTGGCATCTTTATCCAATGTTTGAGGCTACAATAGCGGCCAGATTGTCCACATAAGTTTGTTATTTTTTACATAGCTAGTTTTTTATGATAATTAACATTCAGTTTACATTCACATTTATACAGCATCCCCATCCCACCCCCATCTTAAGTCTTACCTCTACACATATACTTTATTTTTGCGACTTCTACTCTTTAGTTTAATATAACTTCTGTATTTGTGTGGTTTTATTTCCTTCTTTTAGTTTTGTTAGATGTATGCCCTCAATTTTCTTTATAATATACTTACGTTTTACTTTACCTTTTATGTACTTAAATTATATTTCATCTAATTTAATTTAATATTTGTATATGAGGTCCTAATATTTTATTCATAACTTGTTTGTAGCCCTGAAGAAGTCCTACAAAGTGGTTCAAAATGTTGGCATACATTCGATAGTTCTTCACTACTGTGTGCTTCATTTTGACCACCTCTCTATCTTATCCTTGATTGTAACTATGGTCTTCTATTTCATTCGTAATAATGATGTTTTGTTATGAATGTATTTTTTTTAAATTGCAGGTAATTCAGTCATACTCGGCATAAATTGTGAAGGAATAATGCTCATTAAAGCAGATGACAAATTTGTTTTATTTGAATTTCGATACCATGAAATTGAGTCAATTTTTCTAGATCCAAGCGATAGTTTTATTACAGTTAATTTGATCCGACATGGAGACCAGAATGCTCAAAGATGCTTTGTTTTTGAAACTCAACAAAAAGCTGAAATTGGATCTTTAATTATCAGCTATTGCCCAACCCTTTCCAATTGGATAACAGATAATGAAGTTCCTGTAAGTTGAGTGTTATAAGATTAAAATATAATATCATAATATAGTCGTCACCCATTGTCATTGAATCTATGGTTAATATAAAGTTGTTTAAAAAAAATACATTATTTATTATATAACTCAAGAGTGACACATTATCAATTATGTAAATTAAAAGGACTCATATATGTATGCGTAGGATATATACATATCATCTTTATCATCCAGTAGCTCAAAAAATGATCACTGAGTCAAGACCTCCTCTATCAGCTTTCTCCTTCTGTTCCAGTCGTATTCTGCCACCCTTTAGCTTTGAAGTCTGATAAGGTTGTTAAGCTCATACTTAATACTATCATTCCACTGTACCTTAGGTTTTCTTTATTTTCTGACAGAATGCATTCACTCTGGGAAGATCTTTTTTAGGATAGCCTCCTGCCTAATCCTGCCAGATTTTCAATCTGCCAAGTCTGATACACTTAGAAACATCCATGGCTCTAAACTACTTGTATAATTTAGGGTTCATCTTCCCACCCCATTCATTTCCTTATAATATTTCCTCAAAAATACTATGGAGGATTTTTCTTCCATAAACTATGAGGGCCATCTCACCAGTCTTAAATAAAACTAAGCTGAGGTTTCTGAGTTAGTGTCAGCACTGGACAAACCAGAGTGTTATTACATCTGGAGTTTTGTTGCTCTAGTTAGGAACCAGCTCCTAAAATGTTGGCTAAAATTGAAGAAATACCACCTGGCTTTTGTAATCTGACATCTTATTTTTCAGGAAAGGTTGTTCTCAATGTTAACAAGACATCTCAAATAGGCAAACTCATTGACTTTTCTGTATTTGAATTGAACTATTTCTACATTCTCTTCCTATTTTGTATATTTTGTTTTAGACTGAATTAAATCTAGGCCCATCCATTTTGGCCATTCCATACAGAGTACGAAATGTCTCCATGACTGCCAGAAGTGATCTACCTACAGAGTACATATCATGAGCTTAACCAAGTAACTGAACCATTCTAATAGGTTGACACAAAAGTTTTGTCAGTGTTTTGTACTGTACAATAAAATTGTATTTAAAAATATCAACTAGCAGCTCAATCCTCAAATTATAACCCCTCATTTTGGACTGTCTTGAGCCACCTATCAGCCAACTCTTGAAGACCTCGCAGGTACCAGTCTTTATATTTTGATCCAAAGAGCTCATGAACACTGTTTTCGACTTCTTCCCGATTATTGAATTGTCTCCCCTGAAGAAAACTGAAAAACATTGAAATGAAAAAGAATTGAATGAATGGTCAGAGGAGGCGAGGTCAGGACTATATGCAGGATGTGGTAGAAGTTCTAGACCATCAAGTTCTTCAATTTTATTCAGAGTTATTCTAGGGTATGAGGACGAGGATAATGTTGTTGCAGGAGAACTCTCTTCCGATTGAGTAAGACAGGATATTTCTGAACCCCAAGAATAGTTGACAGGTGGGTACTGGTTGACGGATTTTCATTAACTGCTCTTTCTGTAGCCTCAATGTTCCACTCAGATGGGCGCTCAGAACGTGGTTTATTTTCAAAGATGTTCCTGTTGAAACGCCCAAATCAACGTTGTGTAGTCCTTTCATTCACAACACCCTTCCCCTCCACTTCACATATATTTCGAGCAGTAGCTTTCAAATTTCAAAATTTTCCTAATTCATATTAAAAAGGTATTGGTTTGAAAGAGATACGATAACTGAATAAGCAATTGTTGTTTAAAAGGATCTCTTTCTGATAAACATGGCTAGTTAAGGATTAAAGACTAATGTAGAACAGGACAGATAAACAAACAATTCCATTCAAGAACTGGCAAAACTTTTGTATCATCCTAGTATTGATTATTGTGCCCCCTATTTGGATTGATGAGTCTATGATTTACTTCTCAAGTCCCCGATAAAGCAAGAGACTGGCAAATGTATCTCCTTTCCCGACATCATTATTTAGGATGAGACGGATAATCCATTAAAAGGATAATCCAGCTTGGACCCTGATATTCATATATGTGTGTGTGTGTGTGTGTGTGTGTGTGTGTGTGTGTTTGTATGTTTATGGACAAAAGTATCGCATCATTTGTGTTTCTATCTCTAAAACACTGCTACAGTCCAGTTCAGATAAAACTTTATTTATTTACAGATAAGTTAGATATGATGAACTGTTTCATAAGGTAAACACGAGCTGATACCCTATTCTATTAATTCAGTACATTTCATATTTTTCACTGGGTGATTAATTTCTGCTTCAGCTAATCGTTTCTTTGATTTAAGTATTTTTTTAAAAGTGGTTTTTATTCTTTCAAAATGAATAGACAAAACACTTTGCAAAATTTAACAGAAAAACTAGAGATTCATCTGATTATGTTGCGTGAAGATGGAATTAGCCAATGCAATATTTCCAGACACTTGGCAGTAACCAGTCAATGGTCTCCATGGCAGTAAAGCGTTAACGAGAGAAAGGCAACTCCTATCAGGTGGCCACACCCTACTACAGGACAGGATGATCTGCTGCCAGTGAAATAAGAAATTTAATTGAAGGAGTCTGA
Source organism: Rhaphigaster nebulosa (assembly GCA_948150685.1). Taxonomy (NCBI): domain Eukaryota; kingdom Metazoa; phylum Arthropoda; class Insecta; order Hemiptera; family Pentatomidae; genus Rhaphigaster; species Rhaphigaster nebulosa. The sequence goes on from OX411307.1 coordinate 21,883,262, forward strand.
GGTGTCCATATTTTTTTAAGAACTGTTAAAAGGTTGGATGAAGTTGGTATGAATGCCACAAGACTCACAATGCTCCATTTCTCACAAGGGCACATGAAGTTCAAAGATTTGAATTTGCCGGGGACACATTGATTGAACAAATGAAGACTGGTGCCATGTATTGTTTGCAGATGAGTTGGGATTCACTTTAAACTCACCTGATGGAAGGGAGTTTGGAGAAGATGAGGTAAATGATATTCATCGTGCAATGTGTCCCCTAGAGTGAGTTACCATGGGATGTCCAAATGGATGGGCCTAGATGTAAATTAGTCTTTTTTAGATAAAAGTTTTTATTGAAAAATAATACAAGCTGCCACATGAGACATATTATAAGAATCCATTCATACCATATTTACAAAGTAAAAGAAAAAAAAACCATAAACAAATAAAATAAAATAAAAATAATAAAATATATATAAAAAAACTATAAATAAAAATATGTGCATCACAAATGAAAATAAATAGATAGACAAATTAAATAGTAGCAATTTTAGTATACAGCCAACATAAAAAAATTATGTTAAGTAAAAATAAAATAAATCATCTTGAACACATTCATACATATATACAATATTTACAATCTGCCTAGGGAACTCCAAACCAAGCTTTGTCTCTCACATGTGGAAAAATAAAATGGCTCCAAGAGAAATAAAACTTCAGGAATGTTGACGAGTTTACCTACTTGGGATGCCTTGTTAACATTGGGAACAACTATTCCTGTGAAATAAGATGTCAGATTACAAAATGAAGGTGGTATTTCTTCAGTTTTTGCCACTATTTTAGAAGCTGGTTCCTAACTATAGAAAAATAAACTACAAGAATATATAATACCATTTGCATCATTCATTGAGGATCATTTTGTGTTACTCTATGATAATGTGATGCCTCATTCTGTTTGACTAATGTCTGAGTACCTTAACGAGGCTGTGTTTTCAACCTAAAAGTCCATACCTCAACCCAATAGAGAATGCCTGGGATATGATGGGAAGATGTGTGAGAAACCATCAGGAACTCTCCCAAAGATTCTTCAAGAACTCATGAGTGAGGCATCATATTCCAAGAATCTATGAAATTTAATTTGTTCTATGCCTCAACTACTGAATGAAGTTATCAGAGCTAGTGGAGGTGTTACTGAATACTCTTAGTGCACTGTTTTTACATTTAATCTGTAAATGTTATTTTTAGGTATAAATCAGAATTTTATTTTTATATAAAAATCCATATTTTATTTTGAACAAGTAAATAGACATTTTTTTTATTATTACTACCCCTTTCTTTCTTTTATTATGTTTATATTCTTTGCTTATGATAATCCTAAACTAAAATATTCCACTCAGCTTTTCAAAATGACTTTTTTAATGATGCCATACTTTTGACCAGTAGTTTATATATATAACCTAATTAATGTATAGTAGTCCATTGATTATACATATAGTATTCTAAATGATATAAAACATGTATTTGTAATGAGAAAGAGAGATATTAGAACAAATTGACATTAATACAACTAACCTGCTGATCAATGACCAATAATTTCATTATATCCTTAATACCCTTTTATTATCCTTTGCGGTTCCCTATAAAATGTAATTTACAAAATAGCATTACAATAAATATCTTTGAATCACAAAAAAACTTAATAACCAAGGTATCACTCTTTACTTGTTCCCTACAAACTTCTTGTATTGAATTATAGTTCATCAATAAATATACAACACTTAGCTGTTAACATTCTCAGTGTGACTATTTATATTTTGGTCCCCTTGAGGTCATCATTTATATTAAATCCACGTTTTCGCTCATACAATGGTAACCTTAATTATTTTTTTTTTTTTTAATAGTTTGGTAAATGGTAGTAGAAGAGTTAATAAGGTTCTAAAAACCTCACTTTTGAATAATCTTAATTTTCAGGTAAAAGCTATAACTAATGAAGATCGTATTAGGCTGTACCAAAATCTAGTAAATTGTCGAAGAGTGTTAGTAGACAGTGATATTTTCCGAAAAGCACCTGATTCAGGGGGAGGATTCATCAGGAATACGTTAAGAAGGTGATATTTTCTTTTATGTTAAATGAAATGTAATTTTTATACCTTCAACATAGAAGAACAATTTTATTTAAAATAAAAAAAATTTGACCAATGATCCATGGGGTTGTGGATCACACATTATACTTATCTATCACAGGGAGACAATTTTTTTAGTTTTTATGAATTTTTATTCTTCTCCATATCCTCAACTAATATGGCAGAGAGAACTAATTTGTTTAAATTAACCTTTTTGGAGGTATTTTAAAAATCTTGGACTCCATATGACCATTAATATGATCAGCTAATCAGTAATAACTTCCTCAGCAATATTTTGCAATTTTTTTGGGTTGGTACCATGCTCTATAAAAATTTTGATTATACTCATATGCCAGCATTCGTTGGCAGTCCAACCATTGACTTCATGCTCCTAATTATATCATTTTATATCATTTTAGCATTGCTCAATCAACTTTCAATGACGAAGATGCTTTACTTGTAAAGGGAAATAGGAGAAGAAAATATTTATTAATTGATTAAATGTATTTTTTTTTATATACTTTCAAGGGATTAGATGTAGTTACATTTTTTGAATTAAATTACAGCACAATTACCAACAACAAAATCAATATATCTATAAAAAAAAGTAGTTTAAAGTTGATTTTAATTTATGTATAGATCATATTTTATATTAAGGTTTAGATAAGTTGAATTATGGTAAATAGACCAATCAACTTTACAAACCAATAAATTAAATAAATATTTAGTGCATTCTTTTGTTTTCAATAGCTTTGACTGGCTCCATTCAATGAAAAAATTCTTCAGTAATTACTTAATTACTAAAATGAAAGTACAGGGAGTGCCTATAAAATAAAACAAATAAAAAAAATATTCTAGAAATCAGTGAATTTTTATATGTATTCTATTCATAATTATTCATTATAATTGAAAGGAATGGTGATTTTAATGGAATATCAGGCCCCATTGCTGAAGCCATAAAAATTTAATTGTGTTATAAAAATTGAAGCTATCAATGACATCATTTTTTTAAATGTCCCCATAATAATTTGATAACATTTTTAAAAAATAAAAGTTTGCTCCTTGACATTCATATTTCTCATTGATAATGAGAGAATTTTTTTTTCATAATGAACAGTAAGCCTATTTTTTTCTTTCTTTATTTAAATTTCAATTATTTATTTTTTCTTTTCTTAATTCTCTTCACCCATTTTTCTATTTATTTTTTTCAACATATTTTTTTCTCCTATATTTTTTTTAGATTGATAATCTGTGCTGGCCTGTGCCTCAGCAAGTTCTGCATTGTAAGCACAAGAATCATCTTCTATGTTTAGCTACAAGAATAACAGCATTCATGTTTTAGAAAGTCACTTAATTTTAGTGCTGCTTACAATCCTATGTATCATTTATCCAAATTATATAAATTTTATATTATTATTATTTTTAAAATGTTAGTTTTGGAATTATCTCAATCGGCAACTATAATTAATATCTTCAGTCAATATCTTGTTACAGTAGCATAGGCAGGATTTTATTTCGAGAGGGGGTCCATCCAAGGATCATCTTTGAAGAAACCCACCCCAACCGTGGATGAAAGGGGGCTCTATCTCTATGTAATATTACCTATACCTAGGTATATTATTTATAAATTCAGGGATGGGTGTATTCATATTCACAGCTTTGAATACAAATATATTCATACATATAAGTTCATATTTACAGGTGTAAATATGAATTTTCGTATTCACTCTTATATTTACTCTTATAAATGCAAACGTGAACATATTCACACTTATAAATGTGAATACGAACATATTCACACTAATAAATGCAAATGCGTACATATTCACATATATGAGTTCATTAAATGTTAAATTTTTATTATTAGAGTATGAATATAAACGTTTTTCGAATATGTTCGATATTGAGGTCCATTATTGGGCTATAAAAGGTGCTTATTATAAAAATATAATCGATTTTAAGCAGGGTTTAAAAATAACTATTATTTTTCTCTTCTAGTGAATAAAAGTCAAGATATGATCTTCATATTTAGCATCTGAAAGAAGAAGATGACTTCTATTTTTGACCTTGAAAAATAAGTCATGATTTGATTTATTTTAACATTTCGTATTTTCTTGACATTGAGATCCATTTTTAGGTTATGACTTTTATTCATTAGAAGAGAAAAATAGGAGTAGTTTTTAAACCCTGCTTAAAATCGATAGTATTTTTATAATAAGCACCTTTAATAACCCAAGAATGGACCTCAATATCGAAAATATTCGAAAAACTTTTATATTCATTCTCTAATAATAAAAATTTAGCATTTAACGAACTCATATATATGAATATGAGTGTGAATATGTACGTATTTACATTAATTAATGTGAATATAAGTGTGAATATGTTCGTATTCGCATTTATAAGTGTGAATATAAGAATGAATATGTTCGTATTCGTATATATAAGTGTGAATATAATAAATATAAGAATGAATACGAAAATATTCATATTCAAACCTGTAAATACGAACTTATATGTATGAATAGGAGTGTGAATATATTCGTATTCAAAGCTGTGAATATGAATATGTTCGTATTCATATTCATAAAAAAATTATTATTGATAGCTTGATAGCTTCAATTTTTATAACACAATTAAATTTTTATGGCTTCAGCAATGGGGCCTGATATTCCATTAAAATCACCATTCCTTTCAATTATAATGAATAATTATGAATAGAATACATATAAAAATTCACTGATTTCTAGAATATTTTTTTTATTTGTTTTATTTTATAGGCACTCCCTGTACTTTCATTTTAGTAATTAAGTCATTACTAAAGAATTTTTTCATTGAATGGAGCCAGTCAAAGCTATTGAAAACAAAAGAATGCACTAAATATTTATTTAATTTATTGGTTTGTAAAGTTGATTGGTCTATTTACCATAATTCAACTTATCTAAACCTTAATATAAAATATGATCTATACATAAATTAAAATCAACTTTAAACTACTTTTTTTTATAGATATATTGATTTTGTTGTTGGTAATTGTGCTGTAATTTAATTCAAAAAATGTAACTACATCTAATCCCTTGAAAGTATATAAAAAAAATACATTTAATCAATTAATAAATATTTTCTTCTCCTATTTCCCTTTACAAGTAAAGCATCTTCGTCATTGAAAGTTGATTGAGCAATGCTAAAATGATATAAAATGATATAATTAGGAGCATGAAGTCAATGGTTGGACTGCCAACGAATGCTGGCATATGAGTATAATCAAAATTTTTATAGAGCATGGTACCAACCCAAAAAAATTGCAAAATATTGCTGAGGAAGTTATTACTGATTAGCTTATTACCAACCCATGTTATCAAATTATTATGGGGACATTTAAAAAAATGACATCATTTTATAAATTAATAATTTCTTCCTTCTCCAACTTTCATAAATAATTTGTTAACAGCAAATAGGGCTTGATTGACATTCATTTTTATTTAAATTATTGGATCTTTCAAGTTTTTAACTAAGCATAACAGTTTTTAACACTATACATTAAGCTGTATGCCTTCTTAATATTTTAGCACCCAGCTATGATAATATATTAAATGTTTTGTATAAATTAAATTCTTTGATGAAAACAAATTAACATATTTTACATATGCTTTTATTACTTTTATAATTGTGTTTAATTTATTTTTTTCTATATATAGACTGAGCAGACATCGATTAGATAAGTTAAGAGCTGAACATGGAAATATCGATCATGGAGAAACTTACAAAGGCTACAATACTACTTTCTGGTCATTTAGTAAACTAGGTTTAACGCAGAGTATAACTAAGCTTCAAGATGTTGATGATCAAGTTGCTGTGCAAATGTTTCATATTATTTTAACTTATGCTGGATTAGGACAGAATGGTAAGTGTTAAGGCAAGTGCACTATCTATTTTAAAGTTTTATCTCATTGGTTCTTTTTATTGATATTAAGTTCTTGGTAGCAAATATTCTGAATTCTTAAAGTGCTCGTCTTTCCTTATTACAAGCAAATCAATTATGGGTCTCAATAGTTTTGCATTCTGGAGCCGTATATATCAATTATGTTTTTACATCTGAAAAATCATGGAACTCTTCTTTTCTACTTCTACTAAATTTAAAATTTCAATTATTTTCTTGGCCAGGAGAATTGTCATAACTTTCCAATTAATTGTATGCATTGTACTGTGGGTCTCCTTTTAGATTCCTTTGATTTAATAATCCCTGGTAAATAGTGTTGGAAATAAATCAAATTTATTTATTAAGCAGTGAGGTGACCATTTCTAATGTTCTTTATGTGCCGAATTTATCTGCTAATTTAATGTCAGTCAGCAAGATTGCTGAAAAGGGCTTCAAAGTATTGTTTGATGCTGAAAAGTGTATAGTCTGTCAGGATTGTGAGGTGAAAGGTGACATCTTAGTCACTGGAAGCAATGTTGATGGTATTTACAAACTAGATCAAAATGTTGAGAAGGTAAACTTAGCAGATAAAACTAAACATACTGAAAAATTACCCAGAGAGTTATGGCATCGGAGATTAGGTCACCTTAATAGAAAAAAAATGTCAATTTTGCAGAAGAAATTATCAGTAGGTATAAACTTTAGTGACAACAAAGATAGTGACTGTATCGCGTGTATTAAGGGAAAACAATGTAGAGAACCATTTGGAAAATTTAAGGGTATCAGCTCTACAAGAAAACTTCAACTTATTCATTCAGATATTTTTGGACCCACATCTGTTCCTAGTTGGGGTTGGCATCGCTATCTTATTACGTTCACTGATGATTTTACAAGAAAAACATTTTGTTATCTAATGAAAAACAAATATGAAGCCTTTGATAAATTCAAAGAGTTCAAGCAATTAGTTGAAAATCAAGTAAGTGAAAAAATTAAGATATTTAGAAGTGACAATGGAGGGGAATATATAAATTTTAGATTCAATAAATTTCTAAAATAAAATGGAATTATTCACCAGCAATCAACACCACATACCCCAAGTCAAAATGGAACTTCTGAAAGAGTCAACAGGTCCATTATTGAGAGAGCAAGAACCATGTTGGAGGATTCCAGTTTAGATAGAAAATATTGGGGCGAAGCTGTTAATACTGCTGTGCATCTGAAGAATAGAAGCCCTACAAAAGCTCTTCAAGGAATGACTCCAGAAGAAGCTTGGACAGGAAGCATAAGAAGAAGCATATATGGAATTTATATGCTTGGTAAATAAACTTGTTTGTAAAGATCATAAGATCGAGATGGCATTGTACCCCCCTCCATCTTTGCTGTGCTCTGTTCTTTTGTTCTGTTGTATGTAATGGCCGCCTGCATGATGCTTAGAAGCACTGTTTATCATTATAAATGAATAAACTTGTTTATGCCAAACTTGGCTTTGATATTTCATTATATTTATAACCCCAACAAATAGTGGTTATATATTCATTTCCATAGAAATATTTTATAAAAGTAGCTTTTATTAGATTTAATTGAAATTCTTTTTACTAATATATAACTATTAGCGGAAATATCAAAAATATCCATTGCTTGAGATAGTTTTATATTTTAATAAATTAAAAGGGTAATAAAAAAATTACATATAAGAAAATATTTCATTTTAGATCGTTTTACATATTTTTTAAACATATGCCTATTATGATTTATGCATAGCATATGTACATATAAATATATACACAGCATTCTAACAGGGCTACTCTATGAAAGAAAACATTTATATATATGTATATCTGTTTAAAGAAATAAAAAACAGAAATGTACAAAATTAATTCATTAAGAAAGCTAAGCAACATTAAAATCAAAAGGGACTTTTTAACCTGCTATAAAAATAAAAAATAATAATATGAAATAATATTTGATCAATTGATTGATAAATTACTAGAAAAGAATATTTTCTAGCAATTTCATAAGTAATTTAAATTTTTCTAATTTAACTAATGTTTTTAGTGAAAAATTTTTGCCTCTATGGTCTGAATAATGATTTCCTTTAATGTTTGTCTTATTTCCTAGCGTGGTAAGGCTATGATAAGTTTAAGTATCAAGCTGTTACTCGGTTTTTCCCTTTTTCATTGGATTTCTGTTATTCTTTTCCTATATACAAACAATTCAGTTGATGGCCTAAAATGAAAGATAATGTATAACTTATTAATTATTGTGAAATTCCTATCAATAGTAGTTTATAGTTTCAATGTAGTTGATAAATTATTTTTTTAATATAGTCTAAATAAAAGGTATAGAAATATAAAAATAAAATTCAACTGTGCACACTTATTATATTATGCATTATAACTATTTTTTGGTTTTTGATATTAGGTGAAACAGTAAAAAAAGCTGAAGATGAGCACATTAACTTAATTCAAAACATAATGGAAAGAGCAATGCGCAAGGACACGCTATTAGGTGAATTGTATTTGCAATTAATAAAACAAACCACTGAACACCCTGATCCTAACTCAAGAGTAAACTTGAGGCACTGGGCTTTACTCTCACTTGCTTGTTCAGTTGTTCTACCGCCTCAAAGAATTATTAGAAAGTATCTAATAGCTCACCTGAAACGTTGTTCCGGGGATTGTATAACAGAAGAAGGAAAATATGCTCGTTTTGCTGAGAAGGTTAGAAATTAATATAATAAAGTATAATGCAATATCATCAATTAAAGTTACTCAATATTGGTATTTCAATTATGTTTTATTTATTTAAATAAAAATTATTTATTCCAGTGCCTTTATAAAACACAAGGGACACGTAGAAGGCAGTGGCCTCCTTCAAGAGAAGAAATAATGTGTACAATAAACAGGAGACCAATTTATGCAAAATTTCATTTTATGGATGGCCAATATCATGCTGTAGAATTTCATCCTTCAGCAACTGCAAAAGATGTGATTGAACTTGTCAAAGATAAAATAGGTCTAAGAAAATCAGCTATGGGTAAATACCTAATATGCTTATCTATATTTTTTTAAGCTTTGTATTAAATATAATTTCCTATAAATATGTTTGCATAAAGTTTTTGAATAAAACCTTCTAGCTATTTTATAAATTAAAACCTAGGGAATTATATTCTTAGCTAGTTAATAACTAAAAAGTTGACCGCTAACAAAATATGCGAAATGAGAATTGATATCTTTTAACTTCATGTCACATATTAAAATTCCAAAAGGTGAATCTAATGAATGTGTTAGCAGAAAAATACGTTAAAAGACTTGAAAATGGCTCTAGATAGCCAAAACGTTGTGCAAAAATAAATGAACATAAAAATTGTTGGTTACTATTAGCATTTAATTTAATAAAAAAATATCACAGCACCAAAGAAAGAAATACAAAAAAAAATATATGTATAAAAAAAATAGGGGAAAAATATTCATAGAATCTGATAAAGCAATAGTTTTCTTAAACTCAAGTTTAAGTACTTAAAACTCATTTTTACAAGCCTGAATTAGTATTCCTATTGAACTTTCCAGAGGTTTACACTATATTTCTGTACAAATGATTTTGATGATTTTAATAAAAACATTTTGAATTTTGTTAGACTGCATGAAACTGAAACTAAGCTTAAAATTTTTCTAAAAAAATTAAATAAGAATAAAAATGATTTTATCATTTATGATTGATGATGATTAAACTATTAAATAATTCAACTGTTTTATAAATTTTACCCAGGTTTGTTTCATATAACTGTTACTTTCGCCCTATTGTTTTTTGTTAATAATAATTTTTTTTAAAATAAACTTTTATTTGGAAAATATTCTAATCTGCCACTGTTGATCCATAAATAATAATGCTAAATGGCATAAATGTTTATTTTATATTTATATTAGTATTATACATTAATCTTAATATTCTAATTTTAATATGTTCCATTGTCAGGATATGCCATTTATGAAGTTCTCGGAAGTTCAGAACGTAGTTTAGTAGCAGAAGAGAAAGTTGCTGATATAATGTCTAAATGGGAAAGATACAGAAATGCTAACAGCCAAAATACCAATCCAAAAACAATGCCTAGAAAACAGCACCACTTCTTCTTATTCAAAAAACATTTGTTCCTTGATCAGTACATGGATCTTGATGATCCAGTTGAAAAAGAGTTACTGTATCATCAAGTTTTACATAGCTTGAGAGCTGATCGGTTTCCTGTTACTGAAAAAGAAGCTGTAAGTTAATGAGATTGAATGGTTTCCAATTTTGTTATTTTTTTACTTCTCATTTTTTTTTTTTTTACAATAGTTCTTATTCAACTAATTTTCTTTAGATGATGCTTGCTGCACTTCAAGCTCAAGTGGAATTAGGTGACTGTATTTCTAATGATATGGATTACAGATCTACTGCTTCTCATTGCCTGCCTTCACGTTTAGTGCCTATAGTCCCTCATGAAGGAATAACAATTCACCATCAGAGTCTTCGAGGTATGACTTCCCCAGAAGCAAAGAAAGCTTTCCTGAATTTGATTCGTAGTTGGCCTCTACACCGAGCTACCATATTTGATGTCATGGTAAATGAATTTATATTTTCTTTTTTTATTTGATTTCATTAAAACTATCTAATCATTTATAATATTCTCCTTTATCAGAGAAGATAATGAGTTCTTTATCTTCTAAGGTACTGAGGGAAACCACTCCATAAGGAATGACAGTTATTTATTTATTTTAACCTCCCATTTCCAGTATTCCTATACAATGTCATTAGAAATAGTCTCAATAATTAATTAAATTATAAATTACCAAAAATATTCACTTTGGATTTGATAAATCATTGATTTTTACTTTCCTTATTGTTTATGATATACTTCATAGGATATGAAAAAATAGTGAATGCTATGAGATCTCTTATAACGATGAAATTTGAAGTCTGGTAGGAAAAAATAATTAAATGAAGCTTTTTCTCAGAGGCTTTGTAAATAATGATACTGTTTTATTTTCTTCTTTTTCTGCACGATGATAGTAAGGTATATTTTTTGGCCTCTTTCAAATCATTGCTAATGGAATTTATTACTTTTCTATTAACATTGTTGGTGCAGTTACATATCCCACTTTCCACTTATAAAATGATTTCGTAGTTTGAAAATGTTATTTTGTGGGCTTTATTTATTTTATATTTAAATAGTAATTATATTTATAAAAGAAAATATTAAAATTATAATTTTGTAAAGTCTATTTTATATTTAAATATTATTTATATTTTAATGTTTCCTGAATAAAAATAATTTGAACTGTTGTATCATTATTAAATATTTAAAAATAAATGCCTATTTCAATTGTCTATTCTGTATATTTCAGCAATCTTTCACATCTAACTGGCCAAGAGTTTTGTGGCTTGCTGTTGATCAAGTAGGCTTGCATTTACTTGAGCATCGTTCTCGAAATGCTCTTTGTAGTTATGAATATGAAAGTATTCTCAGTTATAGTCCTGCTCTTAATTGCTTGATGATTATAACTGGCAGTGACAAGAAGCAGAGTAAAGTCATACTAACAACATCTCAGGTGAGAAAAAACTGCTTTATGCAGAATTCAATGTTGTCTAAATATAATATATTGTAAAAATTATACTAATACTTAAAATTTAATCTGACACATTGCTTTTTAATCACAAGTTAAAAAGCTTGGGTACGACTGTGTAGGTGATTTAAAGTAAACCTTTAATATTCTGTCTTTCATAGGCTGGAAAATAAATGATGATAAAAAAAGGATATAAATTGGAATAATTCTAAAACATAACATATTGCTGTATTATATTTTTCTAATATAATAAAATGAAAATACAAACTAAAATTTCAGAAAGTTTTAATTAAGAAATAAAAAAAGATAGTGTGGGAGAGAAAGAGATTCTTGTATTCCAGGTGTCTTGCTATAATTCTAGCTCTAAACTGGAAATCCAATCCTTAGTCTGTTTCTAGCCAGCTAGTACTGTATACACATTCATATGTAAATATGTATATACTCACTCGTGTATACTTTATTTATCTAGTACGCACATGTGTTACATTACTAAAGTGTTACTTTAGTATGTACTAAATTAATACATTAATAATGGATTATAATTTCTTTTTTTAAAAAATGTTAATTCAACATTGAGCTTATTATCTGATTGTTATTAATATCAATTGCAACATTTTTAAAATTTAATGTGTATTTCATTATTACGATATTTCTTAAGGAAAATATATTACCATTAGTATTACGATTTTATTGCCATTTTATTAACAGAATGAGTAACTTTTTGTTAAAATACGTATTGAAATATCCCAAATATAAATATTGACAATTTAAATATAATATCCAGTTCATTCACTCAAAATTGTTTGGTTTATGAACACTTTTTCTCAGATAAAGTTCAGCCAGTGATAACTTAGGAATTATATTATCATTAATCATAGTTTTATTATCATTAATCATATGATTAATTCATTCTATTATTTATTTATTTTTTTTGATAGGAGTGCTATATTTCTACAAACTTTGGCATGCATAGCTAAAACTGTAATTATAATTGTTCAAAAAATGAATTGTCCAATAAATGAACTTAGTGATTAAAGAATCTTCTCCTTAATTTAAACAGGAGCTGAATATTTTTATGATTAAGTTCTTAACATTTATTAAAGAAAAAAAAGAAGCTTTTAATTTTAATTCTTTGTATTGTAATGTTTTCAGGCATTTCAAATAGCTACTTTAATAAAAGAATACACAGAAGTTTTGCAGACTTCTCATGATGTACGAAGAAGAGATGTTAATGGTAAGAAAAAAAATGAAAATAACAGACCTGTTAGCATACTTCATAAACCTGCTCCAGTTCTTGAGGGTCACCTCAGCTAACCAGATTTACCTTGAGTATGTATTGTCTCTATCATAGCCAATATTATTGGAAATGTTTAAGATAATTTCTTTTGTTTAGCAATATTATTTTCTTTAAGTATAAATGTGCTCCTTAGTTTCTGCATGACTACTTATTTATAATATAAATTATAAAATGCCAATTAGCTGTGCATGGTGAAAAGGGGTTAAGCCAATACTTAAACTCTTTGAGCAATAAAAAAGAGTTGTCAACTTTACTCTGCTATATCTTGGTTAGGTTCATTTTCTTGATTATACAAAACACAATACAATAAAAAAAACATGATGTGAGCCTTTGCTTCTCTATCAATCTGCTTCAAAACTAATTACCAATTATTACCAATTTAATGGAAATTACCAATTATTACTTACTCCAATTGGTTTCATATTCTCCTCAACATCACTAATCCACAATTTTGGGTGATTTTCTCTTCTTCTTCTTTCATTTACTGGACCTTTTTTTATTTTTTTGGGATCTAGTATTTCCAAGAAGTGGTGTTGTCACCCAAAATTTTGACCTTTTATGAATTTTATTACGTGTTAGGTCAACACTTGTGTTCTTATATTCCAAGTATTGACATTTATATCCAAGATAAGATTCCCTATATTTCTAAACCCCTTCATTTCTAAAAAAAAACTTATACAGCTCTTTATGGGAAAGATTAGTGCCCATTTTTCAGTAGTATATGCAAGAATATGTCAAATAAATGATTTATAAAGTCTTACTTTAGTTGCTCTCAATATTAGTGATTATTTTAGCAATAAATATTGCTTGTATTTATTTGTAAGCAAAATATTTATGAATGGAAGCCTTAATTCTTTTATTTATTTTAGGCTGCTATTTAGATCCATTATTAATTTCCGATCTTAAATTTGAACATCATTTTACACTTTTAACTTTATGACCTTCAACTGTTTTAAGTTAAACTGTTTTTAAAGTATCTCAAATTTCTTCAACTTACTTTTCTTTATAACTTACACTCTCTTTCTGCATAACACTAATTTATTTGCAGTGATTTTCCTGGTGGAATGGTGTATCACAACCAGGATATGCTTATTCCTTCTAGAATAATACCAGTTGTGGTGAATTAAGTGAAACTTCATTTTCTTAGTTGGGTTTTAAATTTGCCCAAAATAATTTTTACATCTTAATTAATAGTCCCTTGATGTACTATTTCAAATTGGTGGTAGAAATTGAGTTTCTCTATACCTATTTTATCTTCTATAGGAGCAACAGCAGACATTAAAGTTAAGTTTCTAACTCTGTCTTTCAGTCTAGACCTATCCTTGGTCAGTCTACCGCATTTCCCAAAAACCTACTGCACCAATATTATATATTATACTCTGTCCAGCTATTTCAGCTGTTCTTTAGCCTGATGGTCCAGGTGGTAATTGTTTAATCCATATTCTGCTCCCCCTCCCCCGTTTATTCTATCTATCATATTGTATATGGGAGAAATGGATTAATTTGTAAGTAATTTATTTTATTTTATTTTTAATTTAAAAAAAAGAATTAACTATTTTTGAAAATTTTTAAAAGTTATTTTTAAAAGAAAATATTATAAAATTTTAATTATTTTTAAAAGAACTATTTTTGCACTGTGTATGTGTGCGTTGTCCTGTTGGAGTCTCTTCACATAAATCACTGAAATTAGTTTTTCTTTTTCCACTAACTTTTTATGATATTCAAAATTAACATTTTTTGGAAGAAAAGAAATATTACCTTTGCTATTATATCATATATTCCCCAAATCATCAAAGATCCATCACCCATTTGGCGCCGTGACTAAATTTTTTCTTCTTTCGTTAAATCTTGAAAATGTATCCATCTGAGCCGTCTAAATTGAATTCTTTTTTTTGTCAGATAAAATATCTTTCTGCCACTAATATTAATCTTTCAAAATGTGTATTTCTGCAAATTTGACAAGGGCTAGTTTGTGATGGGGTTTCAGAGCTGGTTTGCATTTCAGTTTTCTTCGGACTATATTTTCTGCTTTTTTAAGGAATCTCTGAACAGTGTAAACAGAAACATCAACACAGGCCTTTTCTGCAATGGCTTTTGCAGTAGAAAAGCTGTTTGAAGCAACTCGCAGGAGGTCCACCTTATCCCTTCTGGTCAAAGAAGATGGTCTTCCAGAGCTATATTCTCTGCTGTTGTCTTCACTGATGAAAAACTTTGTTTCATGCTTTGGGAAATTTTTGACAGCTCATTCCTTCCTCGCTGAGCTCTTGTACCAGCCGTTGCTCCTCATCTGAAAATCTCTTTCCTTTGGGCATTTTAAAATATTTTGAATTCCTTCAAATAAACTCAGAATAAACACTATACTTAATCACTCTATAGCGAATACTGAATAATCATTGAGGGTTACAATATAAACATAAAAAATGTGTGTTTATAATTCTGTCACAACTAAATCAAAACATCAATCACTAAAACATTTTTTTTTTACTCTTGAAACAGTGATTTTACAGTGTCTATAATTTTGTCACTGGGTTGTATCTCTATTCATTAGTCCAGTTGTCACCATGGAGTGAAGCTTGAACTACCTGAATTCACAGCTATCCTACAATATTTGCTGGTTGTTTCACAATCCACTAATTATGGAATTACCCAGTGATTAAGTTTTGCTATAGATCTTTGAGAATATTAAAATATCCAACTTCATGTCTTTTAGAAATTCAATTGGCACAAGATTTCTTATAAATTCTATTTTTCTAATAATACTTAGAAAAGACTGTACAAGGTAAGTAACAAATTCTAATGAGAATATGTTACTTACCTTTGCATCACACTAATTATTTTTTTGAATGATTCTGCTTTTCGTAGCAAAATTTTCTTAATAGAGAAGTCTATTTCATTATAGCTAATGTGGGACTGTTTTATAAAAGAAGATAACAGACATATTATTTGTGTTTATATCTTAATTTTCATATGATTATTGATTAGGCACTTTATCTAATTATCTTTATTTTATGAAGGTTTTAATTATTATAATAATTAGTTTCCTTAATTTTGTTTTCAGATGAAAAGATGTGCAAATAACACAACCATTTGAAATAGTGTCTGTAAAGAATTGAATTATTTTAGGCAATGAAAAAAAGAATTGTTGTTGTATATAACTATGTATATTTGTTTTTAATGGAATACTGCTAAAGGTAAATTATCATTTTATTTACATTTCCTTGTAAACATTAAAAAATAATTAATTAAAAAAAAAAGACTACTTAAAGTTAAGGTTGTGTGTATGATGTTAAAATGAGGATAATATTGTTCTGTTATATTTTAATATAATAATTTTAATTTATCTTTTTCAATATTCAAAATTATTTTAAAAAGTGAATATTGAAAAGATATAGCTTCACAAATTTAATGATTTAAATTAATAATTGTTTTGAGTTACCTCTGTTTAAATTGTACTATTTAGACACATAACTGGGAAGAAAAGAAAAGAATGTAGATAATTTCATTATTAATAGTATAACCAAATAAAATAATAATATAATAGAAAAAATCAAGAACTAAATTTCATTAATTGATAAATGTATTTAATCATTTATAAGTAAATGAGAAGTGTGGCTATGTTTGTTTTGCATGGTTGGAAAATCATTTGCAACTTATTTTAGGAAAATTAATTTTATTTAGAATGAGAAACTTCTCTCATTTTCATTTGTTTTGAAAAGATTTTCAAAACATTTATTTTCTAGTCCTGTCCTTTCTGTTCTTCCCGGACAGTTAAAATATATGTGTGATAAAGATTTAATTGTTATTTTGTATATTTTAACATGTAGTTTAAAGCATCATTCTTTTTAGTTTGAATATTTTAGAAAGGAAAGCCAAATTGTATATTTTTATATAGCTTTGATACTTATATGGCTCTGTTAATATGAACTTAAGTGCATTGCTAGTTAATTATATAACACATAAGTTTTGTGTAATATTTATTTATTATTGCTATTATAAGTACTTTTTTATTGATATTTATACTATGGCTATACTGTAAATTCACAATAATGCTGTTTGAAAGATAAAAAGAAGTAATAAATTTCAAAAATAAAATATAATCTAATCCAATATTTTATAAACATTTAATGTCTAATTTGGACAAGATTGTTACTCTTAGACCAAGGAATATTGAAATAACTCATATTTTATATTAGTTGAACTACTGAATAATTTTCTAAATCTTCTTCATTAGTATTAGAAGTATTTCAATATTATTAACATTTTGATGGGTTTTAAACATTTCAAATAATAATTTAATATTATTAAATAATTTGTTTTCTGTTTATGAAATAATATTTTTAAAAATACAATAGTTATGGCTTTAGGCTGTTTATACACACTTTGACAATAGCCAAACTGTATGAAATTGATTATATGCTTCAATTCATGAATTACTAAATTAAAAAATTATGCCAATACTCACTAAATTATGCCAATACAATAACAAAATGAATACTAGAAATTTTGCATACAATTTATACAGAGTATTTTAAAATTAATAGTAAAAATTAAATAATAAATCTTTGTTTGTTTTTCTTTCTGATCTTCTATGACTTTATAAGAATTCCGTCTTCCATTGGCATCTTCCATTCATTATATTCTTTATGTTTATTTTAATGATATAAAATTTTGAGGTTTCATCTTTGATTTTTTCAATATTACTGTTAAGCATGTCTAAATTACAAATTCTCAGGGTTATTTAACTCTATTAAATTTCCTTTATTTCAATTAAATTTGTAAATATGGCAAAACAATGAAAGTCGTAAACCTAACAATTAAAACCTATATTTTTTCGTTTGCTTTTTTGTAGCTTACCACATTATTGGCTTTTAAAATGATAGATTTTTACCTGGTTTGCTGAAGTTTTTATGATACTATTGACTTGTCTTGAAAGAAAATAAAAATATGCACAATGCTTTAGTGACTGCTGGTTTTAATGAAAATTTATTTATAATTAATAAATTCACATTGTTCTTATATTATGCATACAATTATATAATATAGCAAACAATTTGAAATTCTAAAGAACATAATAATTTATTCGATTGATCAGACTTTTTAATCTAAATTTCATTGCTTTACGATGGTCTATTCATTTTGAACTGCAGAAAAAAATTAAAACAATAATTCATGTTTTGAAAGAAATATATTGCCTTAGTAATAAGAACTAGTCAATGATGCAATTTTCATTACTTTAAATTGTATCTTATTGCTTCATAGTTATTGATTTTAGCTTATTGCAAGTTCCTTAGAATTCCATCTAATCCTTCTTTCTATTGGCACCTGCTTTACATTTAATTAAAAAACCAAATAAAAAAAAGTGTTTTTTATTTTTTTTATTTTATTCTTCTCCAATTTAGTGATTATTAAATATTTTGTATTAAATTTGATTCATTTTTCAATTATTGGCGATGTTTTCAACATATATTGATTACAGATACATATATATATATATATATATATATATATATATATATATATACACGTGAAATATCCGCTTTGTTATAATTTATAATTGAAATATTATAAAGGAATGTTAATATTAAATTTTTATTCTTCTTTACTGTGATATTAACTAAATGGAGATGAGGTTTGAAAGAAAGTAAATATGTAAATTTTAAAAATGACATGTCTTTAGAAAATTATTATAGTTAGATCTATCATGAAAAGTCTACTTTATAACTCCTTAGGTTATCATTACTTTATAAATATAAAATAAAGAAATAAAAAGAAATAAAAAATACCAAATATTTCATCACTTGTTTTTCTGTTTTGTTTTTTTAAATTAAAGTTTATTTCCAATTTAAAATTGTTATGTAAATCAATCCAAAAAGCGTTGTTAGTGCTGAAGTGCCATAAAGCTATAAAAAAATAACATTTAATTACACAATGAACTTTACAAAGTTAATCTAAAATTATTTTATAAGCTAAATTGCCTCACTACAGAGATAAAATTCTCATAATTTTTTTTTCTCCTAGACATTAAATACTTTAAGCTCATGAGCACACACACACACACACACACACACAAACACGCGCGCACGCACACACAAACACGCGCGCACGCACACACACACACACACACACACACACACACACACACACACATATATATATATACACACACACACACAAACACGCGCGCACACACACACACACACACACACACACACACACATATATATATATACCTAAATAATGCAGGATAACAAAAGTAAATGAAATAAAGATAAAACTGTGTAAGGTAAAGAACAAGAAAATGTAAATTTGTAGTGAACCATAGTACCATTTACTTAATAACATATTATTTTAAAAAGAAACCAATAATTACATGATATTTATACAAATAAATTTGTAAAATATAATTACTACTTTAATTTAAAAACTCAAGCTTCAAAATTAATACACCCCATAACATTAGTTTATATTAAATGTTATTAATTGGATTGCATTATATATTATTATTAAATTAACTTTTTACTAAAGAAGAAATTTTTATTTATTTATTATTATTTGTCTTTTTAGTCAAACAATGTTTGTCTTTTTCTGGATCAAAGATATTGACTGTTAAGGAACACATAAATGTAATTAAAATAAACATTAAATGTGACTAACATATTTAAAAAAAAAAAAAGTGTTTTTAGATTTAATAAATATGGGTCATTTAGCATCGATTTTACATAATTATATTATCATAAGAAATTCTAATTCTAATGAATATTAATGAAAATGCAGGGACTACCAATAAATTGATGAAACCTTATTAGTTGACAACTGAATATTGTGATTAAAAGACTGTAAGAATATTTGTATGGATGTAAATTTACCAAAGACTATCAAGAGAAAGATTTTTTTTTTCTTCTGAATTTAACAGTACAATTGTTTATGCTGTACATAATAGTGAATAGTAATATATTTCTTCTTGCTGTGTTTATATGACTAAATTTAAATTATACTTAGTTGAATAGTACCACATTTTCAGTTATTTTTTAATGCTAAACTCTTTATGATGTATAATTTTTGTTAGTCCTTTCATTGATATTTCGTATGCCTCGTATATTTTTAATCCATAAAAAATCTTCCTTCAGGCAATTATGAATTCTGTTTAGATAGAATGAATTAGTGAACAATACGTTTAACAATACTAAACCATCATTCAGGATAAACTATTATATAAATTAAAATCTTTAACATTAGTTTTTATAGATCAAATTTAAGTAGACTTAATGTTTATTTACAACTATCACGTTTCTATAACTTAATAAAGACAACTTTATTTCATATTACTCTTATAACATTGGAATTAGTTGTATATTATAAATTTCTGTAAATAATTTAATTTCAGTAATTAAGAAACCAAAGTTACTATATTCTTTATATGTTAAAAAATATATAATGTACAGTTTTATTTAATCTACATTAATGAATGGTATGCATTCTATGAATGACTGCTTAGTGAGATATTTAAATTTTAATTGCAAAAATAATTTATTGCTCGTTGTATTAAAGCTTCAATGTTTATGGGCTGTTTACAATGCCTAATAAACGTTTTTGTAAATCTATGTATTATTGCATTTCCAGAGCAGCTTTAAACTGCTATGGTTATTTGTAAAAAGACTGTTAATATGGGAAATATTAGGTAAATGTATGTTTTGTTTATTATGAAATTTTATAATCATAAATATACTTTTGTTACTTAATTCATTGTGTAAATAAAGTATATAGTTGTTTCAAATTTATTTTATTGTACCTAATAATTACATCACTATATTGAAAATGTAATCAATCCATATTATATCTTTTATTTTATTTGTATGAGATATTTGAAAATTATTTAGCGCAGATTTTAATAACCTAATTATTGATGTATTTTAATATATTGAATGAGAGTAAAAGCCAAATTAGAGACCAATATTATACTTATGCTATTTTTGGCAGATTACAAATAAAAAAATAATCCTAAATTCTTTTTAGCCATAGTTAATTACTAATAGGTCAACATTTAGCTAATTTAGGCATTATCAGAAATATATTCCTACTGTTTAATGATATCATTGAATACAAGTCTTATGAAATAATTTATCATTTGCTGCATTCCATGTAATTGGTAACTTAATTACTCATTTACCAAGCCAACCTTACTTTTTATATCCAATGTCAATCCAAGGCCTCTCCATGCATCACAGCAAAATATGGCAAGTTTAAATGTTTTCCTTTCCTTACCATATTGGTAAGGAATGTATTGTCTTCTGTTTTCTTACAGGATCAATCAAAAGGTAATTAAATTCCATACAAAACAAAAAAAAAAACAAAAAAAAATAAAATCGGTCAAGCATTAGCAGAGATATAGCATTTTGAACTTTATACAGATCTTTTTAACTAATTTAATCCTATAGACCGGTGTGCATTTTCAACCACAACACACACACACACCAGCATGATGAAGGATCTGAGAATCTGTGTTTAATCTATTTTAGAAATGCTCTGCTTTGTTGAGTAAAGAATTTGAGAAGTTCTGTGGAACGGATATGACTTCTAAAAACTATACTCATTTTTCACGCTCATGTGTATACCGGGTCGCAGTGCAAAAATATGCCTTAGTTGCTTTGAAGAAATTATGAGGGAAAGAAAGGACTAGGAAAGGAATGGTTGAGAGAGCTTATCACCTGCATAATGTAATGTATCATGACAGTCCCATAGAGGATAAAAAGAGAAGAGATGGTTTATAGGAGAAAAACAAGTAAAAATAATAGTATTTTTTATTTATTCTCTGACTTGTCTTTTTGAAATAAGGGAAATACATGAATTATATTAGTAAATCATACTTTACATATTACAAAAAGCTGAAGAACATAATTTTATGTATACATAAATACACATAGACACACATTGTATATATATTTATATATATATATATATGTACAAGATGAATTAATATACAAATATTTAATTTAATACACTCAATGTTTGTTTTAGAGAAAATAGTCGGTTCACAAAAAATGAATCAAATACTGATTCAATGTAAATAATAAGTAAATTACATAGTAACATAAGTTGGTGTTGTCATTACTCCACAGTTATTGTTCTTTGAAGACATTAAAATGTAGCCATCATTACCCCAGTAATTGGACCAAGAATTTTTTACTAGCCAATAAGAATTTCCATTTATTTTGCCATAGCCTACTGCTAATACTGCATGATCTAAACCATCTGGGGAGTTTTCTGAAAAAAAACAAATATTAATTGAAAAAGAATAATTACTTAATAACATAGGATTTACCAAATGGTATTTCTTTCATTCCAACAAAAACAGAAAACCATTTTTTTTAGTTATGCAGTTTAAAATCAAATGTTTCATTTATTTTGATGAAGCTATAAGTTATATTTTGTTCATAATAATATATTAATGCTTAAACATGGCTATTAAAATAATAATAGAATGATATAATCTTGAAAAATGATATATGGAAAGATATGAAAATGAAGTGAATTTTACTGTTATTTAATCTATTTGTTTTTACTTCAAATTATTCTTTGTGATTGATTTGATTCTTATATATATATATATATATATATATATATATATATATATATATATATATATATATATATTTTTTTTGTGTTGTCATTATAGACCATCTAGATCTTTGGCCGCGCGATGTGGTCTTCTTACAGACAGTTTATCGCTTGCATGAGCTCAGACAGCCTGGAGGAGTTCACCCAACCTTACGTTGTTGCGAACCATGGTTTCCATGGTGCAGCGGCAGGCTACCATTGCTCCATAGCCAGTCCCTTTGGGGCCAATTGGGCAGTGTCCTTCCCACCGACACTCTTGGATTCAAGGACAGTGACCACTTGGTCTAGACTCACGGATTATGGCTATTCGGGGTCAGCAGGCGCACGAGGACCTATATTTCTTTCCCCGAAGCAGACCGTCCATGGACCAAACCTCCGGGCGGCTATTTAACATCCTGGAAGACCACACCGCGATTCACAATTTAGGTACATGGGGTAGGGTCATCACTCCTAGCCCGGTCTGTGTGAGTTGCCTCCAGTGGACTGACGGGCCTCACATACCCAAGGGGAGGGGTGATAAATTGCTTGAATTATTAGTTTAATTAAATTAAAGTAATGCCGGTCCCGGGATTCGAACTCACAACCTTTGGGTTTGTGAAAAGGTGCACTTTTGCAAGCGCGTTGACCTGTTCGGCCACCCCGACCCCTTTTATATATATAAATATATATATATATATATATATATATATATATATATATATATATATATATATATATATATATATATATATATATCAAATATTGGGTTTTCCAATTTTTAACTGAGATGTTCTTATGATCACTGAAATATTGAGTAATTACCTATAATTGAAAAAAAAAAAGTAAAACAGAAAATAACCGTTGTATTTAGTAATTTTCAGAATACCTATATCTAACCCAAAACACACCAAAATGTATGTTGCTAAAATAACTTTTATGTATTTATATAATTCAGCAAAACGGAAAATGTGGTTAATATTAGTTTTTTATCTTGTAAATGATATGGAAATAATAAAAAATGATTCTTACTGCACTCAGGATCGTAATATACTCCATTACTGTAGAAGGAAAAGGTCTTCTGGGATGCATCAATTGCCACTGAAATAGGTCCATGTTTAAAGATGGCTAATTTTAAAGCATCTTCATCACCACTTGTCACATTTACATAGCCTGTGATTTTAGCAGTTAAGTTAGTTTTGTCAATATGACAATATCCATCCTGAAAAAACATGAATTAAATAAAGGTGTGTGTGTGTGTGTGTGCTTATAACTAAGGAACACAATTTTTTAAAATGTTTATTAATTCATGAAATAAGTACCATTTATTAAACTTAGTATTAATTTCAATAATTGATACAATTAATTCAAGAGGTTTGAATAATTTATCCATATAACCTGTATTGGTTTGTTTCTACTAGACTAAACCTTTACCTGCCCAAGGTATCCACCATAATCAGATTCAAGAGGCAATCCACCATACTTCATTATCCATTGATATGATCTAAAATCTTCTCCACCATCACAACCATTATTTCCATATCCCCAACTGCAGTCAATGAGAGCCTATCGCAATGATGATAAATTCATTATTATTTACAATATTATTTTTCACATCAACTGTAAATATTAAGTGTTTAAGAAATGAAAAACTCTTTTCAATCAGAATTGTAAACTCTGTTCATTGTATATGCATCGCAAATTTATAATAAGGTGGACTTCATTTTTATGTACACAGTTAATTTGTCAAAAAAAATTACGTGTGTTAAAATACTGTTACAAGATAATACAGCTATGGGATCCGTTTATGCATCCAAATCATGAATCAAGTACTTTCTTTCTCTAAATTAATTTTCTGAACCTTATCACTGTGACATTCCAATATTTTAATTAGTAACTTAAGTTGCAATTACTGATTTGAACACATATAAAAATTTCAGCTGAATAGAAGAGATTGTATACTTAAATTGAATTACAAATTAAAAATAACTTCATGCTTCGTTTTCGAATATAGATAAGAACTCCTTTTTTGTTATTGTTGTATACATTATTAAAATAAGTTTTTAATAACCTAATGCAATATTATGTTTGAAAAGTATATCAGCACAAAATTAAATTAATCACTTTGGGAGTGATTCTGGCTCAGATTATTGAGGTACTTAAAGGGAGCTAAATAAAGTTGGAAAATATGGAACAAACTAAAATTTATGAATTAATAAAAGAACACAAAAGCTTATTAATACTGACTTGTTGAGAAAGTCTCACAAGTTTCCCTGTTTTTACAAAGTAAGCTCCTTCTACCGCCCCAGTAGTGCCGAAAGACCAACAAGAGCCACAAACTGATTGATCTGAAAAAATAAATAAATTGGTTAGTCATCAATATGTGTGTGTTTTCAAAAACACAGAACTATAAAAAATAAATAATTTTTTCTTAAATCATAATTCTATCTTAGATTGTTAATTCATTTTTTCCATGTTCAGTCATTATTTGAAAGAATCAATTATTTTGTTTTTTTACTTTCTTTTTTTTATTATATGCTGTTCGTTATTTGGGATTGTAAAATTTTCTCAAAAGATTTGGATCTTTCTGAGGTTTTACAAACATATATGTACATGTTTATGTGAAATTTCAATATATTGTATCTTGATAATACAATTGATAATATTAAAAAACAACACTAGAGTAGATGAAATCTGTTGCTATTTGATTTTTTTTTTCTTTATTGCCTGTACTTTTGACATGGTACATGTGTTTGATCAATAAAAATCTGACTAAGCTGAGAATTAAGATGAAATAATTTTCATATTTTAATAAAATATTAATAACTTGCTCAAGCTGATAAATTTGTTTGGTAAAAATATTTAATTATTTCCATTATGATTTAAATTGATTATTGTTTTTTCACTAAAGTTCTTCATTAACCTCAGAGTTTTAGACTAGGTCATATTTTTCCATATAAGGAATATTCTTCAACTGTGAGGTCTGATAAATATTCATCTCAATTGCAAAAACAATATTCGGAGTAGAATCAACTTTCCATTACTCTATTTTTATTCCTCTGAAGATGATTCAAAAAGTATAAATGTAAAAAACTGTAATTTCCATTTTTCTGTATTATGTTCTTGTAATGAATTTATTAGCAAAAATAGATTCTTTGTACATAAGATGTTTCTTATTTATTTTTCAGCCATTGCAACTTTAATAGTATTTAAAGCTCTGGAAACAATAATAAACTGTATTAGTAAATATAATGACGGGTATTGATGACTTTGATGTTTTTATGACTTACATTCAGAACAACAAACCAAGCTAAAGCTTTCTACTTGATAAATTTAATTTACTTTCCTAAGTAAGGAATGATATAGTTCTAATGATTTATATGTATTATGTATCCAATATATGTATTCAGACATACTAGTATTCATAGGGGTTAAACCAGTGTCATACCTCTGTATTACTGTACAAGTTTTGTTTATAATCAAGGATTATGCATTTTTCTCGAATGTTAAATAAACTTCTCAAGGTACAAATTGCTTCACGAGATATAGGAAATACTAATATATGTATCACTTTAATTATCAAAATGGTGATCTTAAAGAGACTAAATTATATAAAATATTCAACTAATATTAGTCATTAGGGGTTTTATAATTATAGTATTAAATTATTTTTAATTATTGAAATCATTTCTAAATAATTATGAAAAAATTCAGTTCTTTTCAGTGATTATTCAGTTATTTGAATGATTATTCATTTATTATCCATCACTTGTTCATTATATTAAAATTTACTCCAAAGATTAATTTCTTGAATATTATTTTTTTAAATTCATATGTATATTAAAGTAATATAAATTTTTGTATTTTCTTCTTATTTTACCTTTTACTGGAGTTACAGCTCCATATAACCTCCAGTCATACTGATCAGGCACAGTAGCATTAAGGCTTTTAGTAGCATAAGGGAATGGTGAACCTCCATTATAGCCTGGAGTATATCTCTTCCCCCTCAGTACACTTAGTTCTGTTTCAGTCTTATCTGCTAAATGATTAACTGATAATTGATACCCTAAATTTGCACGATTTTTAGAATGAATAAACCTGAAAACAACAAGAATTTGATTAAAAATTCTTTCTCCCACAATGAATTCTATAGAAATATCATTATTTAACAGTTGTAAATAAACTATAAATGTCAGCTATGGGTTAACCTCCTATTTTAGAATCTGCTTTATGAATGACATTATCTAGATTTGTTTCAACCATCATTTGAACATTGTTTTATGAATAGGATTATGCATTTCTCACTTCTCTCTTCTCAGCTTCATTTTGTAAGCTATATACTCACGTTTTGAGTTTTTCATTTTTTATTATATATATGTATTTGCTTTATATTTTCTAACATCAACTGAAAAACTTACAGCTGTTTTCTTTATTAATGACAAACATGAACTAAAATTATATTAGCAAGTAATTGCTTTAAAATCAAGCAGCTTAAGGCATTCTAATACCTGACATTTTGCCTAAACACCTCTTTCCTTCGGCGGTGTTCATGACTGTTTTCCTCATAGTTCTTTCCATGATCACTTTTAAACTCTTCCCAAGCACTCTCAAAATGTGCATCATGATGATCAATAAATTCTTTCATTGGATTAAATGAATAGATATGGTTCTTTCCAGGACCAGGAAAACCACCACAGCTTACATCTAAAACATGACAGAAGAATTTAACTTAGCTTTAGCACATTTATTTTATAACTCAATAAAATTGTGTATGGATGGCTAAATGTTCTGAATACTTATTTTACAATATTATTTTATGTTATTCAACAATTCTGCAGAAATCTTATACACAAAACTACTGATTCAAAACAAAAACATACAATATTCTCCTTATTGAAATTCTGTTAAGCTCCATTCTACTATTTTGTTAATACAATTTTCTTTAAAAAATAATAGTGTAACTGTAGGATGATGTGAATAAATTAGCAAATATATATATATATATATATATATATATATATATATATATATATATATATATTTGCTGTATTGGTATATGTGGTATATTTGCTAATTCATTCAAATCAACCTACAGTAACATTATTATTTTTTAAAGAAAATTGTATTAAGAAAATAGAATGGAACTTAAAAGATTGTAATGCTAGAATTACAAAGACTAGGAGATATTTAGAAGATAAATTATATATTTTTTTAAGTCAATTAGGAGAATATTGTTTGTTTTTGTTTTGATCAGTAGTTTTGTGTATAAGACTTCTGCAGAATTGTTGATTAACACAAATAAATTAACTTAATAAATTAGCAAATATACACAATATCAGATATATATATATATATATATATATATATATATATATATATATATATATATATATATATATATATATATATATATGTGATGTTTAAAATAAATATTAGTGAAATTAAGTGTGCAGTATCAAACTGTGTATTGTGTTCGGAAGAAAGTTGAAAAATAACTATGTTTTTGATGAATATGTATGAAATTTTCAGTTGACATCCGCATGATAGTATAGAAGGATCAATCTAATTAGGGATTGATAAATGATTTGCCACTTCTATAAATTTGTTTTATTGAAAACTAGTTTCGAATGTTATACATTCATCCTCAGTTCTAAAAACACACAAAAATGTTGGGGAGTCTAACATGTATTTGATTTCTTGTCTTAATTAAATTCATAATTCATAAATGTTTTATAATACTGATTTGTATTAATCTAATTTAATATGTATATGTTTAAAATACCAAACTATATTTTGAATTGCTTATTTTTGAATTTTTTGTTTGTTTTTAGAACTGAGGATGAATGTATAACATTCGAAACTAGTTTTCAATAAAACAAATTTATAGAAGTGGCAAATAATTTATCAATCCCTAATTAGAATGAAATTTTGTTTAAAAACAAATTATTAACTTAAGAATAAACCATATTTAAACTAAACTATTATGACAAATGTATATGTGTGTATATGCGGGTGGTTCTCAGATTGGGCAATTTTCATGATAAAATTTTTAATAATTTTGACTGCATTTTAATAAAAAAATATAAGTACCTATACCTTCTATTAATGACCAGCTATTAATCCTAACAAATGACCAAGATCAAAAGTGCTTTTTTTTGTTGGAAATTTAAAATTTTCAAAAGTGTGATAATGACTGCGTGAGTAATAACTATCAGCTTGATTAACTTTTTTTTTTTTTTTTAGGATCTAGAGGTAAGGAAATAAGTATAATTGGGCAGAGTAAAAACTGTATGTTATGACCCTCTATGTATAGGAAATTATAAATAGCCATTTTAACAAAAATCGTTTTATTCATAAAAATAATAATTATTATTTTATCAAAAATTTCAGTTATCCACATCTTTTTATGTCAGGACTAGATTAAAAGTTTTAAATATACAAAGATAATGCTTAAGTTATCCTTTTTGAGTAGAAATAAATTCTACTATCATTTACCATTAGTTAGGAAAGAAAAAAATACATATTTACTATAAAACTGAGTGTAGGGCAGTGCGTGTTAATGACATTTTAGTACCTTAAGTAATTATAAAATCAAATTATTCTTTAATCTTTTTATTTTTTATATTTTATTATGAAGAAATGTTTCTTCCCCGTATAGCAGTGGGAAAAAAATTCAGGTTTGAATTAACTAAATCAGTAAAATTTGTAATGGACTAAAACTTGTCCATAAAATGAGAATCACACCCATAAATATAGTAATTAATGATAGAATAGATAATAAATAAATATGTATTTAACATGGTGTTGGTCATAAACTTTCATCATTACATAATTTTATGCCACAATGATGCTGCGGTGCATCTACACCAGAAAAAAAATAAAATTACTTGCAGTTTCTATGGCAAATTTATAAATTTTAATTTTAACAGGAAATTTTTAATAATTTATATGATCATGTAATAAAGATGTACTAATCAGTTAAATTTGTATTTTATTTTAAATACTGGAAGAATTTACCATGTTTTTTTTACAATAGAAAGTAAAAAAATTACAAATTAAAGTATTTGAATAAAATTACTTACTTTGTTTCAGTTTAAAAATATCATCTGTAGGCTGCTCTATATTAAATGTATTATAATCCAGATAGTAATGGTCATAATGGGACCCTAATAATGAATTATAACCCCTCATTTCATAACGGACAGGAATAATAACTGAGCCAGTTTCAGTTTTCTGAAATTCATTTATAAATCATAAAATGTTTATTTGTTATTTCAATTAAAAAATATTTAAGAAAAAATACATTTTATTTAAAAAATACAGTAACACCTAGAGCATTATATTAAATGGAATATTAGGATTTCAAAGAGGATCTTTTTAGAAATTATTTTGCTAGTGAATATAAAAGAGATTAAAATAAAATTGAACCAT
Organism: Rhaphigaster nebulosa; assembly: GCA_948150685.1. NCBI lineage: Eukaryota > Metazoa > Arthropoda > Insecta > Hemiptera > Pentatomidae > Rhaphigaster > Rhaphigaster nebulosa. The sequence continues at coordinate 21,913,202 of OX411307.1, forward strand.
CTTTAAAACTGTATTGAACATCATAGTGGTGTCATAATTCTTGATTAATACAGATGCAGGACATAATATTTATCTAGATGTAACTAAAGTATGTGGTGTGGTTAATTCTATAATTTTCTTTAACATAATTTTGCTTGTAATAACAGTAACAAATAAAAGTTTAGATTGAAAATATAAACAATTTTATTTAAGAATTCTTTGGATTCTTATCCACATTATATTGCTTTTAATTTTTAGTGATTTTTTTATGATATTGTTTGTTGAAAAAAACTTTAATAAATATGACGATTCTTTATAATAAATGTTGTTATTCGTGTTGAAATGTACAGTGTATTTTGTACAAGTCTTTTTGGCTGAATGTTCATAGATGCTTATTTAAAGTATCTATTTCATTTTTCTTAGCATTTAATAATTGATGCAATTGCTGTTCTATCATTAATTTGTAATCAATCTTGTTATGTTACATCTTTGGATTGCATTCCATATTTATTTGATTTTGCTAAGTGTTGATAAAATATATTACGACATACACAATATATTTAAAAAATCATTCAATAAATAAATGCAAAAATATGGCTTTACCTTCCGACGAAGATACATAAGATACTTGTTGCTTTTTTCTCCTTTGATAGTCTCAAGGTGCCATTTTTCACAGTTGAACCCATTTATCCATTCCTTCCCAATACACTGTAATAAAATTAACATTATAATTCAGTATCCTTATATATTTTGTCTCCAAATTTAGTGTCTGAATTCGGTTATTGTTGAAATTACTGTATTATCAGTGTATTTTGTTCAGTTATTAAAAAAAAAAAGTTAACCATGGAAGCAAATTGGTTTGCCAAATTCAATGAGGAAATATTGGTATAAATAATGCTCCTGAGATGTTTCTCCCTTTTTGGTGCAATTCATATTACACTAAAGATGGGAGCTGTTCATATTAATGAATGACTAAAACATTAGATTGCTAATGATTATAATAAATCTTATAACCATAAAAAAGTTAATAGAAATCTAAAATGACTTATTTATCAACTCAAAGAGTAAATTACTGTAATAAATACATACATACATATATATATATATATATATATATATATATAAAATTACCTAAGAGAAATTGTGTTTGTGTGAGGAATCATTCTACCGAGAAATCAGGCAACAATCAAAGAAACAATCCATGTGAAAATGTAGCAAAAAATAAATTGAAAGGAATAACATTTCTTGGTGTATCCCACCAGATTACTATTCCCAAGTAGGCTTAATTGTTGGAGTTTTCAATTTCAACACCATTGAAGTACTGATGGTCATTTCTTTTATCTTCTTTGGAAACTATAATCACTTTGCTCTCTGCTATATTAATTTTCACAAGCTTGCACAGAAGCTCTGTTACTCTACCACAGCCAGCTGCAGTATCTCTTTATCATCTACAAGGAAAACAATACTATCTCTAAATCATTGGCATTTTACCAGGATAGTTCTAAAATTCCATTTTCCAATTACAGTCCAATTGGAAATTGTATGCACTTTATCCAGAATAATAATTAATAAATGGAAAGTCTTAGACACTTGTCCATACATATGTGCAGCACATTTTAGGTTTTGGCAAGTGGACTTAATTGTATCAATCAAGGTTACAGGGATAAAGGGCCTCCCAAATATAATGCCTAAAAACAGAGTCAAATGCTGCTAGTAGGCTTTAGAATGCAAGGTGCATGTCCTTATCTCTTTCCCACATCTTTTCCGATATGTTTCTGAGGACAAAGATGCTATTCTGTATATCCCTAGATGAAAGGCAGCCTGTTAAATCTTTTTTAAGCAGTTCTCTGAGGCTATATTGGAGGATTGATATGTACTACTAAGAAGAGACATGGGTTTGCAATTGCGACAATCTCTTTGTGTTCCTTTCTTGAATGAATAAGAATGATATTAACTTTTCAATTCCTGAGCATTCTCATGCACTCGCTTACTTTCTAGAATATGATCTGTAAAACTTTTACTGACTCATGCCCTTTGCTTTAATAATTTCCTGTAAGGTCAATTGTATGGTTTTTGCAGTCTTGATCCTTTCCATTTCTTTCTATATAACTTCCTTCAAAAAAGTTTCATTTTCACTGTATTGTAATCTTTCTATTGTATTGTATCATTGTTTAATGACATGTTTTGATCAGAACACACATTTTGATAATGTCGCCTCCATCTATCTAGGATTTTCTCATTTCGAGTGCCAAGATTTCCCACCATCTTCATTAATTACTTTTCTTTCTCAATATTGTCTCAAATTTATTAAAGCGGATCATTTGAGTTATTTAATAGACATAAGACGCATCTTGTGAGGGTTCTCCTTTTTCAAAAAATGTTTTATCTTAATTTCTAATCCATGCACTTCTTCAAATTCACGATTATTCTCTAATAAATCTAAATAACTTCCTTTCTTAAAACATCTGACATTATTTTCAGCTCAGACAGTATAAATAGCTCAGATATACTGTGAGGCTTATCTACAATGAATAATTGAACAAATTGAATAAATAAATGAAAGGTAGATGGAAAAAGGAAAAGAAGAGAAAAGAAGAAGAAGATATTGGTTCAAACTTGGTAAGAAGAGAAAAGAAGAAGGAGATATTGGTTCAAACTTGGTAAGAAGAGAAAAGAAGAAGGAGATATTGGTTCAAACTTGGTAAGAAGAGAAAAGAAGAAGGATATATTGGTTCAAACTTGCTAAGAAGAGAAAAGAAGAAGAAGATATTGGTTCAAACTTGGCAAGAAGAGAAAAGAAGAAGGATATATTGGTTCAAACTTGGTAAGAAGAGAAAAGAAGAAGGAGATATTGGTTCAAACTTGGTAAGAAGAGAAAAGAAGAAGGAGATATTGGTTCAAACTTGGTAAGAAGAGAAAAGAAGAAGGATATATTGGTTGAAACTTGGTAAGAAGAGAAAAAAAGAAGGAGATATTGGTTCAAACTTGGTAAGAAGAGAAAAGAAGAAGGAGATATTGGTTCAAACTTGGTAAGAAGAGAAAAGAAGAAGGAGATATTGGTTCAAACTTGGTAAGAAGAGAAAAGAAGAAGGATATATTGGTTGAAACTTGGTAAGAAGAGAAAAAAAGAAGGAGATATTGGTTCAAACTTGGTAAGGAGAGAAAAGAAGTAGGAGATATGGTTCAAACTCAAAGAAGATAACCTTTTGTTTGTTTTTCAAACTGAATAGTTAACTGCTAAAAGGAAAAAATACTTAAAAAATAGCAGGTTAATAATTAAAAACCCATTAGCACATTTGAAAAATTGAATAAGAAACAGCCCCATGAAATTTTATTGAATACCTCAAAGCCAGTGAGATCTGGAAGAATGGCTTGGGCTTTTATTTTGTCTTCTAGTGTGCCATTGACTTGGAAACAGGTTTCTACATTCAACTGATTATTCGTAGTCATTGGAGCAAGTTTTAATGATGTTCCATACTTTCCCTGATCGCTGATCTGATAGGTCTTTACCATGCCTGTAAAAATAGTATTAGATATTACTAATGACTTTTCAGAGGTGGAAAATATAATTTGTTCTATTTTCTGAATGTGGATCAGTATGCCTTTGTTGGAATCCTTCCCAAAAAGTACCGAACCTTGTGCGGTTCTTAAAACAAAATAAATATAGATTCTCAAGAATTTTAAAAGAAATACAAGTATTTCAAAATAATTGTATGGGTTCGCTTAATAAGTCTTTACTGTACGTAGCTTAATTAACTACCTGAAAACAATCTTCATTCAATCAGAACACTTTTAATAAATTAATGATGAATTTATTTAACCTAATCAATTATAAATGCTTGATGATTTGTCACAATAAATGAAACATTGGTCAGGTTTTACTCCATTATATTCATTGAATTATATATAGAACTATTATATCCAATACTCTATTGGTCTTTTTCTCATTGAGTCTATATTTTTAATTTTTTAGTTTTGTTATGGCTTAATTAGAAATCATAACTGATAAACTGTCATCATTAAAATCAAATTTAAACAGTTATTATTTTTTAATTACTTTGAAATTATTTACATACCATTGTAATAGTCTATTCTGCTTCTTCCATTTTCGGCATCATACCAGGCTTCAAAGGGCTCCGTTAGTTCTGCATAGGGGATGCTGAGCCTGCCAGACGTCGAGTAAGCATTGCTCCAGGTCGGGGGTGCTTGCCCGCAGCCCTGCCCTATAACACATATAGAAAATCCAGTATAGCTTTCAACTTTTAGAGGGTTTCATCCTGGAATTTTAAGTTATAAAAAGTTTTCTTGCTTTTAATGATTAGGATTTTGAAATTGAATTTAAACTCACATAGAAATATGCTTTATTTTAATCCCTAAAAGATTTTAATTTTTTTATCTACTATAATTTAGAAAAGGATTGACAAAACAATATAAGTAAATACACTTTTTTTAGACTTCACTATTATTGAAAATGATAAGTGATTGTTAATAATGGAATTGTGGATGGTTACAAATGGTTAGCTGAAAAAACAGTTTTATATTTAAAGTAAAAAGAGTTTTTGATCAAGTTTATAAACTGAATTGAATTTAATAACCTCAACTTATGGGTTCTAAAGTAGAGCAGTTATTATGCTTTATTTGGAGGGCTCAATCAATGGGGATGATAGTCCACTGACTTTTGAAATCAAGAGAAGCTTGGATAAAATTGTTGGAAATATTTAATGATTTTATCTAGTCATGAAGGGAAAAGAAATTTGTTTAGAAGAATTGTTTTAGATAAAAGATTAAAGGGAAGAGGTCTAAATGGTCTACATTAGAGCCCCCATACCTCCTTTAACCACTCCAACAATCCCTTTATCTTAGTTGAAAATCTGGTTATCTCACTTATGATAGAATTCATTAATCAAGTTTCAAGAATTTTAATGGGCAGTTGTATTGCTCCTGATTTTTTCACTATAGTCCTCAACAACCTTCTTGATACCTTAATACCCTTATTTCTGAAAGACATTATGAGATGGGTACATATAAGTCTGATTGTTTCTTATAGTACTGAAAATAAAAACGAAAGGATTTTTGTGATATCACCAAGGCTTCATGAGAGTATGTGATAGGAGCTTAAAATGTGATATTTCGGCTTTGATTATTCGGTTTATTTGTAGCAGTGTTAAATGGTCTTTGATTTTGCGAAATCTGATCACATTAGGTATAAAGTCGAGCACTGGCCGATTCAAAGGAGGGGAGGCTTTCGGGCTGAAGACGCCCTACCAAAAAGTAATTTTTTTTTTTTACTTTGGTCCATTTTTGTTTCCACGTATGATCTGAGCTAGGGTTGGAACATCGAAAGAAAAATATCGATATTCGATATTTTGATATATCGCGAAACCAAATATCGATATCCACCGATAATCGGTAGAGAAATATCGATATATCGAAAGTAAATGGACGAAAAAGCAAAGAAAGCCATGCATTAAATGAGTATAACGTTATGAAATTTATGAGAAGGTTATGAAATAATATAATTATTATTTATAGAACAATATTTTTACTATCCATGAATCATTATAAAAAAGGATAGAAAATAATAATACTTTGGTAAAAAAAAAAAGTATTATAATACATTTTTATCTTGAAGGTTTTTTTTGCCATATTTCATATATTATATTATTCTACAAATTTTTCAAAAATAAAACCTTGTTTTATTTTTCTAAAAAAGTTTCCTTGCACACATTGGGCATTCTCAAAACATTTCTCTAAAAACATGTAATTCATCATATATATATTTCAGTACCTTCACTATTTATATTATTACCTGCTTGTGTTTACATAGCATTAATTAACAGTATATGTGTTTTAATCTTATCTACTAATTATTGTTTGGCAATTATAAAAAATTATTGTTGTTAATAATAATGTGTCTTCACTATCTAGCCAGACTTATGGTAGTGTTCACTTTTCTTTTTGTAATTCTTCTAGATCTTATTTTTATTTTAAATTTACTATTTTCATTACAATTATTAGTTCTTTCATTATATATCTATTTTATTTATTATGTCTATGTAATGATTTTCAATTTCATATCGATTTTGAAACTAAGCACTTCTTTTATATTTCTTTATTACTATTAGGATTTTTGGAATTTGTCTTATGCTGCTTTGATCTTGTTTTCAAATTTTGGGACATTTTCCCTATATAATACTTTTCATTGTATTTTTTTCCAGTGTAGAAAGGCAGAGTATCCTTACAGATAAAATATAATATAGCATCATTAATTTTTCTTCGTCGTTCGCCTCCCTCTTCAAATGATGCGATATTTTGGAAACTACTTCTTATGTCAGAAGCTTTTGACGGAGGAACTGTTTCATTTGGTTCTGATTTAGAAGTAGATGGTGTTGCAGAAACACCTGACATGGAGAAGAAAAAACGTGTGAATGCGAAGCTTTGAGATGTGACCGTAGGTTTGTTGTGTTTCCCGATGTCCGAAATATTTTGTGACAATATTTGCACTCCGCACTTTTACTATCTCTCGATTTAAAATGTTTCCATACTTCACTTTTTGGTGGCGACATTTTAGTTTCTATTTTCGCTTTAATCACCACATTAACAACAACAACAATGAACAACAGGAAACTGGCCGTTAGTGACGCCTATGAGTTATATACAACAGTAAGGAAGTTACAACAGCTCAAAGACAGCGTCCTAGCTTGATTAAATAATTAAGCTATAATGTAAAGTACAGCTCACGGATAAAATTAAAAATATGATAAAGGAAAAAGGAAATTAAAATAAAATAATAAAGTTTAAAATATCAATATCACCGATATATCGGTGTAAAATATCGATATTATCGATATATCGGGAGTTAGGATATCGATATAATATATCGGTTTTTCAAATCCGACAGGAAGAATAAACCACCGTTGATGTGCAACGGAAACAAATTTAGGTATAAATAAATCGGGGAGGGCGAAAAGATCTAGTGACATTTTCACACTCGCAATAATATATTCTACATAATGTGTATAATTTTGAATTATATTATACTGTCCTGTGATTCCGTAGATAAGTCAACAAATTCAATTTAATATTGAAACTAAGGTACGATATTATATAGTACATGAACCAGCAAACAATGAAATATTAAACATATACACGAGTTAAACATATATAAGTGTCACAGCAGCTCAAGCGACGCCCCCTTTTTCCCCCTAAATTTTTTGGATTCTATTTTTGAGTGACATGAAACAAAACTCAGAAATCGATGCCGCTGATCAGTGAAGCAAGCCGAAAACTTTTAAAGATTTAAACATTTATGTTCAATGTGCTTCTATTGTGTAAATATCTTACAATTACCATTATTTGAAAATATATTAGTTAAGAGGATGTTTGCGTTTAGTATTGCCACCCCGGCGATAAGATTGTTGCGATATTGGTTGGAAAACAAGGAAACAATATCACTTCACTATAATCTCTGATTTGATGTATCAATCCTTTTTCCTTATTATTCATGTCAATATTAGATTTATCGTTAGATTCATTCACTGCACAGTGTAAGTAAGGGTTCCCCAGAGGGTTTTTTATTATTGTCTTCTTAAAAATATTCCGTGTCTCTTATCGAAAAAAAAAAATCAAAAAGCGTCTAGTATTTGTCTGCGTTTATTTTGCACATTTATTAATGTAGGTACAAAAACTTTTGTAATAATCTTTTTAATAATTTTACTAATTAGCAATCGGTGAGACGCATGCACCTGATGATAATTAGCAATATTTGGTTAAGAACGAAAATGTTTATTCTTGGATCGCCTCGGTATCCCACATTCAAATTATTTCTTTGTTTGTTTAAGACAGGTGGTTCCCAGACACTGATGGTACGACAGAAAGCAGGTGGCACGCGAACTAGAGATAACAATTAAAAAAATAAATAAGTTGAATGCATCAATCACAAAATGAATAAACATGATCTACTAATAATAAAAACGAGCTTTACTGTAGTAAAGAAGAAAGCACTCAGCAAGTGAAGAGGACTTTAGAATAGAGTTGAGGATATCTTAAAGCCTAATATATATATTGTTTTGTTTCTTAAATAAACTTTTGTAAACCAGTTTGTATTTTTTTATGAAGACCAATCTTTAATGTCATAAGATCAGATAGTGTTAAACAGTTTGGGAACCCCTGGTTTAAGATAAAATGAACGCGACTGAAACCAATTTCAACCATACACGAACATGAGAGTTCCAACAAGAAAGAATAAACCATATACATTTTTTTTTTTTTTTTCTATTTTGTATTTTTATTATAATTATGTTCATCGGAAAATTGATCAAAGATATATTTAAAAAAAAAAAAGCGCTTTTAATTTTATATTGTATTAATAATTCAATAAGTTCATCCTGCAAGTTGATTTCTGGAGGGCGGATTTTGATTAATTGCGCATTTTATTCACTTAAGTGTAACACCTGTAAAACCGATTATCTATCCCTATTATTAATTTTGTCTATCTGTTGCGATCTATAGACTGATATATTAAAATTTATTATTGCACGTTTGAACCAAATTGACCATCATATATATATATATATATATATATATATATATATATATATATATATATATATATATATATATATATATATATATATATATTTATTATTTTTTTATTATTTTATTTTTTCTGTTGGCACTATAGACGATGAAGATCTTTGGCCGCGCGATGTGATATATTTATAGTCATCGCTCTATAGCCGGTCCCTTTGGGGCCAATTCGGCAGTGTCCTTCCCACTGAATCACTCGGGTTCAAGGACAGTGAAAAATCGGTGTAGATCCACGGATTATGGCTGCACGGAGTCAGCAGGTGTACGAGGACCTATATTTCTTTCCCCGAAACAGACCGTCTATGGACCAAAACCTCCAGACGGCTATTTTACATCCTGGAAAACCACAAAGCGATTCTCAATATAGGTACACGGAGTAGAGTCATCACTTCCACGCCCGGTCTGTGTGAGTTACCTCCAATAGTTGACGGGCGTCACATAATCTTTGGGTTTGTAAGCAGGTGCACTTTTGGAATGTGTTAAACCCGCTCAGCCACCACGACTCCCATATATATAGAAAGCTATGTATGCAAATATTTATCGTTTTTAGTTTTATTTTATTTTTTTCCTTATTAAAACTATTTTAAATTTATTAGTTGTTTCTCTTTCATCTAGATTTAGGTTAATCATAATTTATTATTGTATTAGAATTAGTTTTTTTTTCTCAGGTTACTACACGTTAATTGGCTAGCATTGGGTTAGAAAAAAGGCAATTCAATTCAAAAATTATTTTGAAGAAAAATTCAAGATAACAAAAAATTGTTTTATTTAAAAACAAAGTTTTTAAATAATGCATAATATGTTGACCTTAAAAAATAGGACAAATTAAACTGAATGCTTAATGATAAAAACATAAGGAAAAGAAAAAATCTGACAACAGACGAAATCTATATAACTACAAAATTTTATACATATTGGGTTCTCACTGCTTGATTTTGCACATTTTGAGTTTAGGACTGCACGTTTTTTATTTCACGAAAATCCGGTCTCTATTGTTTTCTTCGATGTTACCGATTTGAGCGGAAAGTGGCGCGATAACAAATGCTGGGATATGAAAATATTCTGGAATGTCTATATTCTCATAATATATGTATACCAAAATAGAATATCGGTATAATCTGCGATAATATGCTCTCGGGTATTCGGACACCCAAAAGAAACTTCCTCAGCCGTTGTACGGAGTATGCTAAGTTGTCCAATCTTTGTTGGTAAACAAACTGGTATTTAATTCATTGAGCCTTTTAAAAATCGTTAAAAAAAAATAGTTATATTAGTGCTTTTAAATATTCCAATCGACCTCCAATGATGTTATTTGGAATTGAAATCAGTAATATGAATCTGCTAGTATATGGTTTTGGTTTTACTCTGAAAGCTGACACCTTTTGACACATATATTTTTATATTTATATTTGTATATATATATATATATATATATATATATATATATATATATATATATATATATATATATATATATATATACGGTCATATGAAAATAAGAGAGATTGAAGGCAGGAAAGGAAAATTCTAGAGAAAATTTGCGGACCAGTTTTTCGTGAGGGAATTTGGCCAAAGAGGCCATCAAGAGAGATATACAAAAATATAGATACCACAACGAATACCTATAAAAGGAGAAGGATGAAATTTTATGGACATATCAGCAGGATGAACAAGGAAAGGCTCACAAGGAATATCTTTGAGATCGCTAGCATTATTGAGAACAAGATAAAATGGATGACGGAAACAATGAAAGAAAGAAAAAATCATGATTGCTGAAGTTCAGTCGCTCTCTAAAATAGGGAAAAAAACAAAATAATAATAATATATTTTTTTTTGTATATATATATATATATATATATATATATATATATATATATATACTGAAATCATCAGATAGGAGTATGAGATGCATTCTTTATTATCATTTTTTTAAGGACCAATTTCGAGCTTAAACGTTTAATAGTTTCAATTTTGCTAGAAATATACTTTGGGAAGGTTATTCATGCAATAGAATAAATTAATACAGCAAATATTGTTTTCTACATCCAAACTCAACTTAGTAAATTAATTTAATTTTCAAAATTTGAGAATAATAACGATAAAATACTGTTCCAGAACTATTAAATAACTCCTAGTGAACATTACTCTGGAGCTAATACAACAGAAAAGCGATTATTTCAGAAAATGGATTATCTTTTATCGGATAGTCTATATCTCTTTAATGACGCGTCGTTGTTGAAGAATGTTTCATTATGGAGTAGAGCAGTGGCTACAATTTTCAAAACCGGTTTCTGACCAATGCCTATTTCTTTTTCATATCTACCTACAACATTTACAACTTCATCAATTCAAACATATTTCTCTTCTATTAAGCCTATCACATATTCGGAAAAATAAAATTAGTGTTATTTACTTAAGGGATAAAACAGCTACCCTTATTCAATTTTTTGTACCTTATGGTCACTACCTTTCAGGTTAATTCACTTCATTTTTATCATTTTAATTTTATCAAGCTCTCGTGATTTCACAAATGTTTAAGAAAAGAGTAATATTTATAAAAGATACGTATTGGTATTAATAAATTACATATTTAATAAAATTTATAGTTAAGCTGTAATGTTTGTTACATTATATTATTAGTATTATTATTTTGTCTATTGTCATATTCAAATAAAATCTTTAAAATTTCTATATAAACTGCAATATTATCATCTCCTATTTCAGCTTCATGTACAATGCTTTAACGTTTCTTAAATGGTTTGAAGCAGAGTTTGAAATCGATAATTATTTTTTCTAACAAGTCATGATACAATCATTATTTTTTATTAATAAATTAAAAAAATCATGCCTGATTCATGCATAAAAATCAATCTTTTTGTTTTATCAAAAAAATCAATGAATTTCTCTCCATTTGTTATGTTGTTTACATAAATAGAAATTATGGAATATCAAATAGCGCTAAATAAAAACGAAAATTCTATGAACCTCTCACTTATCACGAAAGGGTCTTCCTCACCAGTGATTTGCGCTTTCGGCTGACACCAGACAGAGCACATCGAAAGGGTGCTGATTTCCAAACTAAATTCTTCCAGTTCTAATATGGATGAATATAAATGTGCTTTAATCAGAAACCATTTTTTTCTTTACAATTAATCACTCCAATAGGCCATATATTTTACGAAAAAGAAAAAAAAAACCTAGGCCCATTGATCTGATAGATTTTGTCTGATGCGGTAACAGGCAAAAAAATATTGTTTCAGATTTATATTATTATAAATATTATTAAGTAAGATAAGATTTAAGAAAACATTGCACACAAATGATCATTATTATTGATTGAAAAGATTTTCTCTGAAATAATGGTCAAGATATGATTTTTTTTTTTGAGTGTTGATCCAAAATTAAAATTACTCTTGATAAAAAACATAAAACGATTTATCAAACTACCAGATAAAAATTTCGATGGGATTTCACTTTTATTTATTTATTTTTAATTATCGATTTCAAAACCTGGTTTAAAGTTCCAATAGTATTTATTATTATTGTGCATTAATCTATATTTTAACTATGAATATTCTATTTTAACAATGTCTTTTTATTATTTTAAATAAGGCAATATTTTTTTAGATAAAAACTATTAATTTTCTTACGAACATGTGTTATTGATTAATAAATTATATATTTTTCTAATATGGCAATAATTTTCCAACGTCATTCTTAAGTAACAAGAGAATTATATAATGGTGGTCATTTATAATCTCAAGAAAAATATGACTGTGGTATTAAAATAAGTAAGGGATATAATTATTTTTCTAGTTCTAAAGATAATTAAAAAAACTGAAAAAAAAGGAAAATAGGGACGAATCTCTTATTTACCCAGTTCCCGAGAATTGTAAATACACTGACACAAAATTATTCGTAATTTGTTTTAAATTCTTCAAATTATAAAATTTCATCATTATTCCTTTCGGTTTTTTTTAATATATATATATATATATATATATATATATATATATATATATATATATATATATATATATATATATATATATATATATATATATATAATATTTTAAAAAAACCGATCAAATTTTTATAATTTGAAAAAGTTATAACAAATTACAAATAGTTTTGTGAGTCACCGTATACTTTTTCCATCTCTAGTCCTAATTTGTAAATACGTTTATATACATCAATTTATTATTATTATTTTAATTTTTTTGATGTTCTTGTTGTTATTACTATGTATATCTTTTTAATTTAATTTAATTTTTATTTTATGGCTCCAAAACTTTATAATATGTCGGGTTTTTTATTAATCCACTGGGACTTGCCCAAGAATAAATAAAGAATATTATTATTGATTTTTTACGATAAGTTCAACCGAATCTTGATCAAACCTTCATGTGATTCGTGGTAAGTTCAGCATTTATTAATTTTTTAGTTGTTTAATCCCTAGTCGCGACAAATTTAAGTGACCGGAATACAATAATTCGATACTATTTACTGAGCACAGGCTCTAGTGAACGGCTATTCGTTCAACTTATTTTAATTCGGACAAGCAGCTCGACAGTTGATAATTTTGTTAGTGGATAAAGTTGGACTTACGGGACTTAGCGGCGAAGGCGACAGATAGGACAGTGTAGAATGCCACTAAGAAGGCTGATGATGCCATGGTGCCACTGAGTTCTGTCGGCAGCGCCGAGCTAATAAATAGCCGGCGATAAGAGCAATCTGAGCCCAGGGTCAAACTCCGGCCAACCGATCCCCCCTCCCTACCACCCCTATCCCTCCGTAATAATTGTATTAGTTAATCAATCTTTTCCATTGTTCAGTTGACAAAATTTATTGCTATCTCTATGGAGCTTCGATGATCAGTTTTGCATTATTGCAGCATTACTATATTTATCTATTTATTTGATTGTACCTATTTTGGTCTGCATTTATGCGAATTTGAAAGTCTAACATTCGATTATTTTTTTTTTTAATTTTTGTATTCATATAAAATATTTAGATCTATTTGCGGATTTAGTGGGTGACTCTATAGGGGCTACAATCCAGGGCGGCAATTCAGGCATTGTTCAGAGGTGACAAATTTCAATAAAATGGAGAAGTTTTATTAACAAAAATTGTAATTAATAGAAGGCAGAGGGGCTACGCTGCTGTAGCCAATATACACATATAAGGTTCTTCGATCCCACGGTTACCCTTGGGCTTAGAGTTATTTTTCCCTAAAGAATTTTCTCGACGTAGGATAGGAAGATTGCTACTAGCCCCTAAGCGACAATATCATCCGCCTCTGGGTATGAAATTGTAAAAGATCACTGGAAGAGAGAAACATGTGATGGATGAGAGTGTAATTAAAGGATTAAAATAAACGAAATGAAAGAAGAGAGATGAAATAATAATACTGTATTTAGATAAATACAGTGTGTTTGAATCACACTGCTTGTAAATGAAGCACTTTTATCTCTGGCCCCTGCATTTTAAAGTAGTGCTACATTGTAATCTGATTGTTTTTACTTTTTTTTAATTTTTAATGGATTTAAATTTTTATAAATACAAATTTTTCACCTTATTAAAAATGGCATACAGAAAATATCTTTTTATTTAAATATATTTAATTCTCAGGGATGAGTTGACCATAAACAAGTCAATATTATTCAGTTCATCTGCAACATAACATTTGTAACAAAAAAAAAAAACCCAATAAAATGCTTGAGCATCAGAGCTTTGTCACTAAGGACGTTTTGAATGGCGAGGGTGGTAGAAAAAAAATTGGAACCTCTGAAAGGCATTTTTTAACACAAACTCAATTCACATACAAATTTTCAACTCTAGCTAAATTTTGGGGGCTCTTCTGTACGCAAAATCTTATAACCGCGAAAAACCTTTAAACATGCCGAAATTTGGACTGAAATTTACCTCCACTTCTATGACATTGTTCTGCCTTCAGTCATAAATATCGAATTTCAGCTTATTTGATCCAAAGGAGGCTGCTGGAAGTGCCCAAATGGGAAATATAATATAAAATATTAATATATTTATCATGCGAATTAGCTTTTATTAATAAAGATTTTGTGGGATTAATAAGGTAATTTTTCTTTATCTGATTTGATTGATAATATATAATTTTTATCACTCTATTGGATTCACCTTTTTGAACTTCTAAAATGTGACGTCGGATTTGGTCTTTGTGACTTAAAAATCCCTGCAAAATTTGTTTCAAATGAGTCGGCTGATTTGAAATTTTATAAGCCATTTTTAATCACTAAATTATGATTCCGAATTATCTTTCAGAGACCCGAAAAAATAACCCGGACACCGAACGAAAATGGAAATGTTCGCTATCAGTCTGCCAAACTATTTTTTTTTCGATCACATTTGGCGCAGTAACTAAGCCCTCCTCCATATTAGATTTTTTTAAAAGGACCAATCGTTGAGAAAATTACAGGTTATGAACTTTAAATTGAGACCTTAAACATGTTAATAGGCCATACTTACTTTCGGACAAGAAGGGAAGGGTAGAATTAGCAAAGAATATACTTTAAAAAAATAAATAAAAAAAATATGCAGCAGTCCACTAAGGGTCTTGGGTGTAGTATTAGCTAAGGGTATTCTAATTGTAGACCAATTTTCATTGCATGTGATGATGTCATTCATTATCTTCTCCCTCCAACCTGTTGAAGGATCAGGTCCTAACTTAGTAGAAGCTGAGTGTGTCCCAAGAGGGCTGGTTATCCGAAACCTTATATTAATTAAATACAATGAGTAATAGCCCAGCCTAGCCCGTCTACAAAAGCTCTCATTAGGATCCAACGACATATTACATTTAAAAAAATTGTCTCAATAGCTTGTACATACGCTTAAATTATTCCAACATAATTCTTAGTGTAGGTATTAGCAACGCCCGATTGTGAGTTCTAATATGAAATTTTATTGACCTAAATGAGATTAAATAGAATCGTGTAACAGCTTCTGGAAAGTATTTAGGGATTCGAAGCGGTTCGTAGGAATTAAACTAAGGGGACAATGGATGTTGTACAATTCTAGAAACAACGGGTGTGCTGACCCCAGAGCACCGTTACTCGGAAAACATAACACTGAGTGGATTTATATATATATATATATATATATTTGCAAGAGCAAAAGCTCAAAACGAGACATAAATAACTGGAAATATCCAAAAAAGAGGCCAAAATTCTCAAAAATAACAGAAATAAATAAAAAAAATCATCTGTTGATATTTCGCCAATTCAGGCATCACTAGGACAGTAGGAGAGAAAGAGATAAAATATAAAGAAAAAAAAAACCTAATAAAGAACAAAATGCAGCACATCTCATATCCAGAGCCAAAAAAGTCACTAACCAGAGACAGCACCCTGTTATACATAAACTTATATAAACTTCCCTTTCCTGTTGTATTTGGTTGATCTTTTCTAATTTTCTTATTTAATTTATTTTTATGATCTTTTATACATTTTTGGGTTTTTAGTATGAGTATTTCCTTCTTTTTTTTTGATGGTCAGCTGTTTGTAATTTAACTTTTTCCAGCTGTTGTCATGTAACCTCCCTTTTCCCTCAGGATGTGCCTGGGTGACTTGGTGTGGGGTGCTGTCTCTGGTTAGCGACTTTTTTGACTCTGGATGTGAGGCATTTTGTTCGTTATTAGGTTTATTTTTTTCCTTTATATTTTATTTCATTCTCTCCCACTGTCCTGATGAGGCCTGAATTGGTGAAATATAGACAGATGATTTTTTTTTTTTTAATTTTGCTATAAGGTATATAGGGGAGAATGTTGTACTTTGGATCACAAGTTACATTTATGTTTTTTTAAAAGACATTTTTTAAATTATAAAACTGAAAGAGTCTCTATTGATAGCACCACTATCCCTACATATTATGCATTTTTTGAGAGTTTAAATATTAAGTAGTTATAGAAAAAAAAATGAAATTTTATTGATATTTGATCAGTGGTACAAGACCTCAAACTACCGTTGACCATGGTCTAGTGGATCATTAACATCTTGTACTTATAAGGAAGTTATTATGTATTAACAATTACATTTTTATACAGAAATGTGTATTTTATTGTTTCATTACAAAAGGAAATAAGATTGTGTAAAGTATAACACAATTTTTGTTTGTAAACATGTGCAGAAGGAGTTGCAATATGAACTTCCACTCGTGGCTGCCAGTCAGCCTGAATGAATGAATAAAAACACAAAATGCAATCGTCAACTTGTAAAAAAATAGTAAAACCTAAATTTCATACTTTTTGAGCTAAAAAAGTTTATTTCTAGTTTTATTAATTTATAATTCTAATAGATCTAATTTATTTAATATTTATTTTATAAATGTATAAATTGATTAATTTACACACACACACACACACACACACACACACACACACACACACACACACACACACACACACACATATATATATATATATATATATATATATATATATATATATATATATATATATACATACACATAAACACACATATCAACTTATCTTAAACTTCGTTTTACAATTTTCTTTATTAACATTTGCTATTTCTATAGTTTGTTGAATGTCCAATATAAAATTATATTAATTTATTTGTTTTATATCTATTAATATTTGCTATCATCTCTATACATCAGGCACTATAGATCCCTTTTCCCCCTCTTAAGAGCAATGGATTTTGATTTGAGGTGCCAAAAGACAGGGAATTTCACGGAGAAAGTGACGAATCCCAATTTAAATTCTCAAATTCTTACTAGGGCTTAAATAAAAGTGATGGAAAAAATGAGAGGTTTCATAGCTTTGACGATGGGGTCTTTTCGAATCGAGACAAAATAGGTGGCGGTTTGAAGATTTTGACATGGGGATCAAGATCAGATAAGTTCCGTTGGAAGGTGTTCTTCAGCGCTTTAAAACCCTAAAACCTACCGTTTTTTATATAATGCACGATATAGGCACCGGCCTTATGCCATCTTCCATACGTGCCGTTGTCATGACAACTCCGTATCTATGGAATCAAATTGACAATGTATGCACAGAAACATTTTAATAAGAGTGAATACGTTGTTTTGTAAATAAAATGGTGTTTTTAGGTTTCTGTGAATGATAGAGAAGATTATTTATATATTGTTTCCTATGTCTAACCATAAAGCACTTTTAAATATGAAAACTACACATAGAATATAGCATAGCTGGGTCTTATTGCTTAACTGTTCAACTAAAGGGATATTTTCCTGGGCCAGATCATTAGTTACTAAGTAAACTGCTACTTCAACAAAGTCGTTATAAACTACATAGGTTCACCAAATATGTGTGCCAGATAAACTTTCTTGGTAATATATTGTTTATAAGAATAAAACTATTTATCTAATATGGCTTATATTTCTAATGTATTAGAAAGAAGAAGGATAGATATCTAATGCCAGAGTTCTCGCTCGGGTAGTCTTCTTATATAAGTAGTACATTATGCTTATCACAATTATTGCATAACGTATTTATATTAATTTTAAAAGCTAATGATGAATTATAAATAATAAAAAATAAATATATATATATATATATATATATATATATAAAATATATATTAATGTTTTTTTTATCTCAATTGATGATCGATCATTCTAATATAATTAAACAAAAAATAAAAATCATTAATTAATCATTTAAATGGTTTTAATAATGCATTGACTGCCAATCTACTCCATCAGGTACACCCATCAATTCAGTGGAATTTCATTTTTTTTTTTTTCCTCGTTAAGAAAATTAGGAAAATTGATAGCAATAACGAGGGAACACGATCAGCAATATAATTAAGGAATCTGCAATTATTGTTGCTGACTGGCTGGTGTCCCAATAAAAACTAAATTCTATTTCCATGCAATAAAATAACATGAGCAAGTTATAATTCATAAAGCAGCTTAGTTATGTCAAAAGGGATTTTAACAGCATGGAAAAAAAGCTGTATTTAATAACCTTAGATTATTTGGTTATTATAATAGTAAGTACTATAACATTAAAATTTAATAAGTAATTTAATACTAAGTACTGTAATATTTATTACTGTAACCGAAGCAGATCACAGTATTATTTATTAATTTAATTATTTATTTTTAAATTATTGATTGATTGAGACAGTTATGATTTAGTCGTTTTATACTTTAATAATAATTTAAATTAAAAAAAAAAAAAAGCATTTCCACAATTGGCGCAAATATTCATAACCATATTTAGCTTAAGGGAACGGTCATAAATTATTGACTTTAATGTTCTCTATATTTTAATAAATTATTAATAATCATAAACGTTCGCATTCAAATTATGAATGAAAATAAAATTCTACCAATAAAGTCATTTATAACAAATACTAATAATTTAATAAATACCTACCGCAGGAATGGAGTACTCAAATTTGGAACGTATCATGACGGATTCTTGTAGGGAAATAAATTTTAAAACGACTTCGCACTTTTACGATTTAGCAAATCTTTTCGAAATTGCCATATTTCTCATGTACTATTCCGTCTAATGCTAAATAATGACTATTAATCAGTTATTGTTACTTTATATTCTGTACACAGGCTAAATCTATTAGTATACTTATGAACAATTAAAATGATTTGTCTCTGCATATCAGGATTAAAAATTCACTTATAGTAATTATTATGCCCTCTGAATTTGTCTTAGATAAAGTTTTAAATATTTAAACAATTCGGATATAGTTGAGGAGCTACCAATGATTGAGTATTACGTAAAAAGACTATCACGCCAGATGAACTCATAATACAACTGTGATTTGTAATAAATAGATTACTTAAATATATATATATATATATATATATATATATATATATATATATATATATATATATATATACACACACACACATATAATAAGAGAAAAATTGGTACAAGAAACAAACATAATCATTAGGTTATTTCTGTAAAATTCCAAAAGTGCCAAGTCTTTGAAGTTAATTATAAGTACTTACCTGTCAACTCCAAAGTCAGACATTTTCGGGACAAAACATTTAGTATAACTTTGTATTTTTAAATGTCAGCCTTGAGAAAACAATCCCTCAATTACAAATAGCAAAACTGACCAATTAATTTCTTATGGTTGTCATTTAAGAATATGAAGCAACAGTAAATGTTTGGCCTTGATGATGAATATGTTAGTAAATAAGTTTGACTTAAAACCTAGAGTTTTAGTTACTAGATATTTCTCTTCAAAATTAATAGACAATTAGGAATGGGCAAGATGTCGGGCTATTTTCTTGATATCAAAAAGTTTCGTTCAGCGTACTTGTCATATGGAGCCTATATTCCTTCATGAGAAAATAATATTATCATTAAAACATTCAGTGAGAGAAATTTCTTGGTGATGTTTATTCGATCCCAGTTTTCAAGATTTTCATATTGATTGTAAATTATTGATAAGATTATCCAAGACTAGAAAATTACGGCGATCTTAAGCGAAAGCGGATGGAAAAAGGCAGTGTGGAAGAAGACAGAGGGAGAAATAGAGACGACGGAGAGGATTGTTCTTATGTTCATTACTGGGGAGTAAATTGATATGCCACAATAAGAAAAAGCTAACACCTCTAAGATTGTGAATGGTATAGAATATTATAGTGTAATGGTATAAAGCAGTATAGTGTAATGGTATAAAGCAGTATAGTGTAATGGTATAAAGCAGTATAGGGTAATGGTATAAAGCAGTATAGGGTAATGGTATAGAACACAAGAATCCGTTACAGGTTTTTCAAATCAATTTGATTTTCGAAGACTGAATTTTTATTTTCCGATTTCGAAAAATACAATTACTTCATCACAAGCAGGGTTGAAAATAGCGTAAAATGATAGGTATTAACTTGAAAAACAAAAAGACAAAACATTTTAATTCGGAAATTCGCATCTGTATAGAGGCCATTGGACAAATCAGCGAAGATACGTTTCAGATTAAATTGTTTGGTGAGGGTTCATTTCCAAATATACTTAAATAAATTGTTCTAATAAAGAATGCAATAAAAACCATCAGATGCAGAAGAAAATAATTATGAATAAAAAGTATGATTTAAATAATTGAGATTAATGAAGCCGAAATTTCCATAAATGTTGTTAAATTATGTTGAGATAATAAAATAAAATATTTTAAGAGCGGGTTCTTTTTATCTTGCCCGTTCATTTTTTTACTGATTCCAATGCTTGTGTATATATATATATATATATATATATATATATATATATATATATATATATATATATATATATATATATATATATATATATATATATTACGAAGAATTGAAGTGGCTTTACCCTTCCTATCGTCATAAGTATATCCTGGCATCCTTCCTCTACGAAGTTATCTAATCCCGCCGTCCATTTCTATATTTTCGACCTCCTCCTATTCAAATCCTCTGTTCATTCCAGTCATACCCGTTCTCAACCTTCAGATTTATATACAGCGGCCCACCGATCCGCAGCTTTCGACAGTTCTTTTCTTGTCCGATCCTCATCCTTATGGAATTCCATTCCTCCTTCCATTCGTCGCTCCAATACTCTTATCACCTTCCAATCCCGCTTGTTCAATCACTTATTTTCCATCCAGTTCCAAAAAATATTTTAAATAAATTTTCACTTATTTCAATCAACTTTTGTAAATATGTTCCTTAATTTATAATTTTGTCATATCTTATTAACATATGAAGTTCGTGTGGTTTTTGTTTTAAGACGTAATCAATTAGACTATTAATACCTATTTCATATGCTAGAAGTTATTGCATTATGACTTGTTATAATTTTCATTTGTATTTATTTTCTTTTTTAAATATCTGTTAACGCATATGTTCCTATATCATCTACTCTAAGGCTCTGAAGCCCTATCACTGCCTGTAATTGTTATTCTAAAGAGACTTATCCCAGAATAAATAAAGAGTTTATTATTATTATTAATATATGCATACATATACAGGTTGTTGATTTTAAGACGGCTTAAACTCATTTTACGGAAAAACGGTCGGTGGTTCGGTAAAGGTAAAAATTGTAGAGCGTAACGCTTTCTTCCAGAGCATGACCATTTTTTGACACTTTGACGCTGCCAACGGGCCTGTGACCCCAGTCCAAAATGTGAGCTTCGCATATGACCCCTTAGTTTATGCACATCGTTTTAAAGAGTAATCAAAATAAAAACGATTAGCGCAAATCGCATTTTAATATATTTAATTATTTGTAATCAATTAATTAGCATTTATTTGGAAAAATACTTCCCCCATCGGCTAGATCATATTTTTATTAAAAAGGGATTACAAAAATACGCCAGGATTGTGTATCGTGTTTTTTTTTTTTTAACCCGGTTTGTAATCAGTTTGAAAACGGGTCAAAGTGTCAAACAACGGGCCATATTCTGGAAGAAAACAATTTTTTTTTACAGATATTCTTTTCTCTCAGACCAACAGTTTTTCCATAAAATGCGTTTGAGTCGTCATAAAATGAGCAGCCTGTATATATTAAAGAAAGAATTGATTTTTCCGAAATTTTAAGTTCGTTATGTCTGACATTTGATCATTTAATTGAAAACGCATCCCGTAAACGTCTCTAACAATTTAGCGAAGCATCGTTTTTATTTGAATGTGAAATGGTCTGGTGAGGAATTTTCGCCAGTCTGCGAATTAATATTTCCTTAGTCACTCACTACCCACCATTTCGTACTATTTTTAACCTTACTTATTGCACTCACTGGGACTCCTCAGTGGCCAGAGTTTTTAATTTTGCGCAGTTTAAAAGTGTTTTAACTATCCAAAATCAACTATTTTGGTATCAGCTGTACCTATCAGATAGCTGTTTTTATTATTCTAAAAATAACGTTTTCTCTCTTTCTAATAATAAATGTTTTTCATGGATGATATCAATTCTCGTCAGTAGCTTTTAGAACAAATTTCATATTTTATACAACGAGGGACCTCAAGACAAAAGTTGTAAATGGGATCCTCGCTATAGAATTTAAGACAAGAAGATGAAGAGGCAGTTGAGTCAACTCTATACATTACTAAGCAGAACCCTTTTATCTTGCTCAAGATAACACCACAATAACTCGAGAGATGACTTAGCCCACTAAATAAATTATTAAACAGATACAGTTTATCTTATATTAGATAGTGTACTTGGTTTAGCAATTTCAAATCCAATGAGGCCAACGGGTTCTGGAAATGGCTCCAACTCAGGTTCCAGTCAGAGCTCTTATGGCTCCAGCAAATATTACAAATGTAGTTATTCTAGAACTGTCATTAAAGTACTGCAAATCGGTGGGACTTTACAATTTTTAGTTATGTATTTATTCATTTATTAAGTAGCAATTTACTAATTGCATTTTTTTTAATAAATAAATTTTAAGAGAAAAAAGTTGTTTATCCAAACAAAGATTCTTCAGTATGTAGCGAATAATTACAATACGCTATATTTGTCATGCCACGAATTTAAATTATTTGTCTACTTTTTACTAAAAAACTAAAAACAGTGTGATTATTGATGATTGGTCGGATTCACTCATGATTATTTCATTAATCTGATTCAAACATGATCGTTTTTATTAATATGATTTAATTATGATTATTTATGATTAATACGACTTAATTATGATTATTAATGATTAAACTGATTTAATCATGATTTTTTATGATTAGTCTGATTTAATCATAACTTTTTTTTAATGAATAATGCAAGTTTATCATTATTTTTTATGATTAATCTAATTTAATTTTTAAGAACCTACTTCAAACTGCGAATATTGTGGTAAATCATTTTATTCAAAAATAAGTAAAGGTTTGATACTGTAGTCACATATGTCCTAGACATAGACATCATATTACACCAAGATCTTAAAATCCTAACTATACATTCGTTCATAAAAAAAGTTTCAGACTCATCTACAACAAAATGATAAAAAGCACCAACCCACTAACACAGGAAATCTTTACAACAGAAATTCTTCAAAACTCTCTGCACAGACCCAAATGGACTTGAAAGAGCAGAAACAAAAAGTGGAGATATAGTGTACGTTGTTACTGGTATGGTAGGAGGGTAGGGGAAGAGTTGCAGAAACAGACTTATTTGAAAAAAGGTTGTATAATAAAAAAAGAAATCTAGAGTACATTCGAAATTATTGGAATAAAACACTAAGAATAATTTTTTTGTCACCCAGGGCGAAGATATAGGGACGTCGCCATGTGAAGGTTATGGATATATTATGTCCCCTCAATAATTTGAGAGCCTAAACAATTGGGAAATTTGAGAGCATCCATCAAACTACGAAAATTGTGGTCAAACATTTATAACCAATACCAATAGGTATCTTTTAAGTTAAGAGATTGGGATCTTATCGATACTATGTTGTGTTGGAATAGAAAAGAAAATTTAGACTGTCCCCCCCCTCCTCCCTCGTCCCCCAATTAATTGTTGTAGCAACATTGTTGGGTGCATGCTATAGCTCTCAACCTCCGATGATGAAATATAAGATTAGGATGGGTTTTGAGGATTAATAATATTCAAATACATTAAGGATGGTCGTGCGATAAAAAAAAAAAAAAGTTTTTCTACAAAATATTTATTTACAAAAATACAAATATCTGTAAAATATATAAAGGCATATGTAACAAGACAAATTGTTTTACACATTAAACGATAAAATTACTGAGTTGCACAATCATAAATAACAATTAGAAATAAAAGAATTGATTCAATAAAATTATTAATTAAAATCGCAAGTTCATAATGAAATTCATATACATATATGGCTCAATAAATATTCAAGGTAAATTATAGTCGAACAAAATGCCACATTTAATGAAATTCTTTTTTTAAATTGTTGTCGAATTCAGTAATTGCCTTTAATACGGCGAAACCATCTTTCAGCATTCATTTATATCAAAATTATCTATATTACTGATGCCAAATAGTAACCCGATATGAGCTGTAAATATTAGATTTATAAATAAATTAGAATAAAAAGTTAATTTAAAAAAAAATAATTGTCCATCCACTCATATCAACAGTGAAAGTGAACAAGATTGATTTTTTTTTCAAATGCTATGCCATCAATATAGCCATAATCAATTAAGTATCTTATTACAAATGTCAGTTTAAAATTCCAAAGGAGTTAATGATTTGTCAAATTGGCTTGCAAGTTGAGAGTCTCTTCACTGATACTGAAATCTTTTGCTAATATTTGCCAATGATGAAAGATAAAGCAAGGGAATATTTTAAAAAAAAAACAAAGGAAATATTAATAATACAAACAATGATAACTAATTGAGTATCTCTAAATAAACATGTCAACAAAAAATGTCGACTAGGTAAATTTATAATTTGACTTAAAATGCAATTATTTTAATTTTCAGTCAATATTTGAAATTTGATTTAAAATATATTTCGAATTTGTTACATCAATATAGCGTACCATTTGACACGGTTTGGAAATCAAGAATAAATATGATGAATGTACTACATCGTGTTTTCATATTTTCAATACTGCTCAGGGATTTTCTATAGGAATTTGTTCCTTGATTACCGATTATTATTTATTTAATTTGTTATATTTGTATTAATTTTTTACTTATAGGACTCAATTCAATATATTTAAAAGAGCTGATTCGCGTATTCTAATGCGACTCTGAAGTATAAAAGGTGACTGGTTAATGAATAAAAAAGGAGAAATGTTTGGTATGAGAAAAGTTTAACATTAAATTTATTTCGCAAATGAAATGGGAGATTATATAGAAAACAATTTAATTATATAGAAAACAATTTAATGCTTATAATGCTGTCAGACCGGGGAATGAAATATAACTATCATGCATTATATAACTACTGCTTAAATTTTCTTCAAAATTTAGCTGCGTTACATTGTCGATTTTGTCATTAGTTCTTAGAGATGTCAGTATAATGACTTCTTATAAAGATTGTTATCACTTTGCTAAGAATAAAAAAAAAAAAACGAAAGTAAACAAAAACAAAATCTGAAATTATCTCGACGATATAAGAAGTTATGATGTAAAAAAAAAATAACAACGGAATGCTGGTTATAATTTATTTGATTAATTGATTAACCAGATTGATTGATTAATCATATAAATGTTTTGTTGATGTGTTTAAATTTGGGTTTTAAACGAAAATTAAGTTTGACAAAACTGGCTTTAATCACAAATCTACAGTTTCTGACCAGCTCCTTGGTGCAAGTATATTCATTCTATAAATTCTCGCTGGTTCATTAATCAATTCATTGTTAGCAATCAGTTGATTTATAATCGGTTCCTTTAATCAATGAAATGTAAAACGAGAGGAATGTTATAAGGGCTATGGACTTGTGCTCTATCTGCACTTTCACGCGTTATCCTTTTGTAATGCGTTTACTCCAGTGCGTGTTGGCTGCGCACGGTTTCACAGAAGAAAACTCTTTCCTTTGGAAGCAGGCGACCCGTGGGTGTGGAGATGTTGCTCTACACCATCCGCGACAATGAGCCTCACGTCCCATTCACCACCGAGTTCTCAAGATGTCTCAAGTCCCCCGTCTTGGGAGAAAGTCGTCTTCCCGACGATTCTAGCGGCATTATATTTGGTAGGTTTGTTCGGGAAAGACCCGGCGATTTCGATCTTCTGTGACTAAAAGGAAAGCCAGTCCCCGGAGGAAATGTAATTCCGAAAGTGTAATAAATGGTACATTCCTATAAATTAAAAAAAGTGGTACTTTAATAACCGAACTGGAAAAAATAAAATGTTAGATATGATAATACTTAATGCTGATTATTTTCATATAGCTTATTTTTAAAGACTCTAACCAATCAATTTTATTTTATTTTGAAAACAATTTCATGGAAACAATAGATAAGTAGTTGTTTACAGTAATTTCTTTCATACAGTGGACAAAAAATGTGTTCATACACTTAGTTTTTCGGGTAAAAATATGTTTAATAATTTATTGGACAGAAATTAACTGATGGATATAATAAAAAACAACATTCAACATTAATTTTTACATGTGAAAGAAATTAGAAACCCGTACAACTTAATTAACAACAAAAATAGAACAATTCATTTTTTCAGGTAGAACTTGATCATTTCGATTTAAGACTCATTTTGGGGGGAATGGGTTGTTAACCTCATTAAAAACAAAAATTGAAAATTTATCATTCAAAAAATGCATTCATACAGCAACAGTTGTCGTGAAAATAGCAATTCATCTTTTCAGGTTGGACTTAATCATTTTGATTTACGAGCCATTTTGGGGGAATTATCTTTCAATTTTTCTTCATTAAACCTAGTTGGTACGACGAAGAGTGTAAAAGAGCCACCAATGGGAAAAACGAGGCCTATAGACGAATGATTACCGGAAGAAGAACCAGGAATCTGGTGGAAGAATATAGAAGGCGACGAAGAGAAGAAAAGAAGATCATCAGGAAGAAAAAGAGAGAGTGGGAGAAAAATAAGATAGAGGAAATAGAGACACTGAAGGAACAGAGGGATGTGAAAAAGTTTTACAAAAGCATTTACGAAGGAAGAAAAGCGTACGTGCCCAGAAATAGCCAGATCCGAAATATTAATGTAAAACTAATTTCAGATAAATCTGAATTATTAAATAGGTGGGAAGAGCATTATAAGGAACACTTTAAGGTGGATGATGAAGACGCTACCCCATACCAATTAGCTGAGGAGCAGGACGTGGAACCTCCTGACGAGGATGACGTGCTTGATGCATTATGCAACTTAAGAATAATAAGGCCCCCGGAATCGATGGTCTGCAGGCTGAACTTTTGAAACAGGGAGGACCAGAAACTCTGAAGCGTTTGCATGATACCCTGTTAAAGATATGGATAGAAGAAGTTATGCCGGAAGAATGGAGGACAGGAGTAATATGCCCGATACACAAGAAGAATGATGTCCTCGACTGTAACAACTACAGGGCTATTACCTTACTCCCCACGGCGTACAAGATATTTTCAAACGTCCTCAATGCTAAAATAAGACCTTACACTGATAAAGTGGTGGGGCAATATCAGTGTGGTTTCAGGAAGGGAAAGTTCACCATTGATCAACTGTTTACTCTGCGACAGATACTTGAAAAGATGAATGAATTCAATACATACCTCCATCTCCTCTTTATAGACTTCAAAACAGCATATGACAGTGTGTATCGGGACAAGTTATACATAGCTATGAAGAGGCTGGGAATTCCGTCAAAACTAATACGACTGGTCAGAATGACGATGACAAATGCCAGCTGCTGTGTTAAAATACAGGGAGATCTGTCTAATAAATTTTGTTGCGAAAGAGGATTAAGACAGGGAGACACGCTAGCATGCACCCTGTTTAACCTAGCGGTTGAAAATGCAGTAAGAGACGCACGAGTACAGACCACAGGCACTATATATACAAAAAGCGTCCAAATCTTAGCATACGCTGATGATATATGTATTGTTGGAAGATCATCGGCACTAGAGTGGCGCGTTTACTTCCCTTGAGACAGCGGCAAGAAAAATTGGACTTCAAATAAATGAAGAAAAAACAAAATATATGACGACAGATAACCGACAGACTGACCCAACCATCAAAATTGGCGCTTGGAACTTCGAAAAGGTAAATAGTTTCAAGTATCTAGGTTCAGTAGTAACAGCGGACAACGATATTAATCAGGAAATAACACAGAGGCTCGTTGCTGCGAATAGGTGCTACTATGGACTCCTGCAGTATATGAAAAGCAGATCGCTGTCTAGATCCACAAAGGTGAACATATACAAGGTACTAATACGCCCTGTACTGATATATGCATCAGAAACATGGACAATGACTAGGGCCATAGAGCGAAAACTGTTGGTGTTCGAGAGGAAAATTCTCAGGAAGATATATGGCCCCGTTAAGGAAAACAACGAATGGAGAATCAGACACAACAGTGAACTTTCTGACCTCTATAAATAGCCCGATGTTGTCAAATATATAAGAATAACTAGGCTTGGATGGGCGCGTCATGTCTTACGGATGGATGATAATGTAGTCCCAAAAAAAGCATTCAGTGTCGAACCAATTGGTAAGAGGAAAAGCGGAAGACCAAAACTGAGATGGCTCGATTCTGTGAGTGGTGATGCCAGAGCTCTGGGCATCCAGAGTTGGTGGAAGGACGCACGAGATAGGGAGAGATGGAAGAAGATTCTTGAGGCAGCCAAGATTCAGTAATGGATTGTCGCGCTAAGGATGATGATGATCTTTCAATTAGGATCATTTGGCCCATTTTGGGTTTTTATTTGTATAAAAGTTTATGTATTAAATGAAAACCATGAGATGAGATGAAACTAATTAGTTATTTTCACGATAACTGTTACTATATCAATACTTTTTTGAATGATAAATTTTCAATTTTTGTTGTTAAATTTCTAATTTCAAATTAAATAAGGTTTCTAATTTCCTTCTCCAGTGAAAATTAATGCGGAATTTTGTTATTTATCATATCCATCACTTAATTTATGTTAAATAAATTATTAAACATATGTTTACCCGAAAAACTAAGTGTACGAATATTTTTTTTATCCACTGTAATAGTAATACAACAGAATATATAATAGTTTTTGATAAATAGAATTATATCACTGTAAGTTATGTAGAAAAAAATTAGCTATAATGTTTGCATACGTATAACTGAGTGAAAAAGATATTTCAATTAGTTAATTTATCTTTATCTTAATTTCCAATTACACCATTTTAATTTATAATTCAATTCATTTATTTTTTTCCATAATAAATATTTCTATTGAATTTAGTGAATCCCTAATCCAATAATGTTTAGACTAGTGAGTTTATATGAAGAGAAGTTTGCTATTTTTTATATAAATCAGTTTTTATAAAAGCATTAACATTGATAAAGCTTGGTCGATTGGCCTATCACGTGATGAGTAAATGGACAAACATTGCAAGAAAATTAATTCTCGAACAATTGTTCATATCCAACTTCATGTCTTTTAGAAATTGAATTGGCACAAGATTTCTTATAAATTCTATTTTTCTAATAATATTTAGAAAAGACTGTACAAGGTAAGTAACAAATTCTAATAAGAATATGTTACTTACCTTTGCATCACACTAATTATTTTTTTGAATGATTCTGCTTTTCATAGCGAAATTTTCTTAATAGAGAAGTCTATTTCATTATAGCTAATGTGGGACTGTTTTATGAAAGAAGATAACAGACATTTTATTTGTGTTTATATCTTAATTTTCATATGATTATTGATTAGGCACTTTATCTAATTATTTTTATTTTATTAAGGTTTTAATTATTATAATAATTAGTTTTCTTAATTTTGTTTTCAGATGAAAAGAGGTGCAAATAACACAACCATTTGAAATAGTGTCTGTAAAGTATTGAATTATTTTAGGCAATGAAAAAAAGAATTGTTGTTGTATATAACTATGTATATTTGTTTTTAATGGAATACTGCTAAAGATAAATTATCGTTTTATTTGCATTTCCTTGTAAACATTAAAAAATAATTAATTTAAAAAAAGACTACTTGAAGTTAAGGTTGTGTGTATGAAGTTAAAATGAGGATAGTATTGTTCTGTTATATTTTAATATAATAATTTTAATTTATCTTTTTCAATATTCAAAATTGTTTTAAAAAGTGAATATTGAAAAGATATAGTCTTCAAAAATTTAATGATTTAAATTAATAATTGTTTTGAGTTACTTCTGTTTAAATTGCACTATTTAGACACATAACTGGGAAGAAAAGAAAAGAATATAGATAATTTCATTATTAATAGTATAACCAAATAAAATAAAAATAATGATAGAAAAAATCAAGAACTAAATTTCATTAATTGATAAATGTATTTAATCATTTATAAGTAAATGAGAAGTGTGGCTATGTTTGTTTTGCATGGTTGGAAAATCATTTACAACTTATTTTAGGAAAATTAATTTTATTTAGAATGAGAAGCTTCTCTCATATTCATTTGTTTTGAAAAGATTTTCAAAACATTTATTTTCTAGTCCTGTCCTTTCTGTTTTTCCCCGACAGCTAAAATATATGGGTGATAAAGATTTAATTGTTATTTTGTATATTTTAACATGTAGTTTAAAGCATCATTCTTTTTAGTTTGAATATTTTAGAAAGAAAGCCAAATTGGATATTTTTATATAGCTTATTGCTAAAGCGTATTGATAGTTAATTATATAACACATAAGTTTTGTGTAATATTTATTTATTATCGCTATTATAAGTACCTTTGTAATGATATTTATATTATTGCTATACTGTAAATTCACAATAATGCTGTTTGAAAGATAAAAAGAAGTAATAAATTTCAGAAATAAAATATAATATAATCAAATATTTTATAAACATTTAATGTTTAATGTGGACAAGTTTGTTACTCTTAGATCAAGGAATATTGAAATAATTCATATTTTATATTAGTTGAACTACTGAATCATTTTCTAAATCTTCTTCATTAGTATTAGAAGTATTTCAATATTATTAACATTTTGATGGGTTTTAAATATTTCAAATAATAATTTAATATCATTAAGTAATTTGTTTTATGAAATAATATTTTTAAAAATACAATAGTTGTGGCTTTAGGCTGTTTATACACACTTTGTAAACTAATGGGTGACAATGGCCAAACTGTATGAAATTGATTATATGCTTCAATTCATGAATTACTAAATTAAAAATATTCTGAATTAAAAGATTTTATGCCAATACAATAACAAAATAAATACTAGAAATTTTGCATACAATTTAGACAATTTTAAAATTAATATTAAAAAAAAAACTGAAAAATGAAATAATAAATCTTTGTTTCTTTTTCTTTCTGATCTTCTATAACTTTATAAGAATTCCGTCTTCCATTGGCATCTTCCATTCATTATATTCTTTATGTTTATTTTAATGATATAAAATTTTGAGGTTTCATCTTTGGTTTTTTTCAATATTACTGTTAAGCATGTCTAAATTACAAATTCTCAGGGTTATTTAACTCTATTAAATTTCCTTTATTTCAATTAAATTTGTAAATATGGCAAAACAATGGAAGTCCTAAACCTAACCATTAAAACCTATATTTTTTCGTAGCTTACCACATTATTGGCTTTTAAAATGATAGATTTTTACTGACTGCTTTAGTGACTGCTGATTTTAATGAAAATTTATTTATAATTAATAAATTCACATTGTTCTTATATTATGCATACAATTATATAATATAGCATACAATTTGAAATTCTAAAGAAAATGATAATTTATTCGATTGAACAGACTTTTTAATCTAAATTTCATTGCTTTACGATGGTTCATTAATTTTTAACTAAAAAAAGAATTAAAACAATAATTCATGTTTTGAAAGAAATATATTGTCTTAGTAATAAGAACTAGTCAATGATGCAATTTTCATTACTATAAATCGTATCTTATTGCTTCATAGTTATTGATTTTAGCTTATTGCAAGTTCCTTAGAATTCCATCTAACCCTTCTTTCTATTGGCGCTTCCTTACATTTAATTAAAAAAACAAATAAAAAAAGTGCTTTTTATTTTATTCTTCTCCAATCTGGTGATTATTAAATATTTTGTATTAAATGTGATTCATTTTTCAATTATTGGCGATGTTTTCAACATATATTGATTACAGATACATATATATATATATATATATATATATATATGAAATATCCGCATTATTATAATTTATAATTACAATATTATAAAGTAATGTTAATATTAAATATTAAATTCTTCTTTAATGTGATAACTAAATGGAGATGAGGTTTGAAAGAAAGTAAATATGTAAATTTTAAAAATGACATGTCTTTAGAAATTTATTATAGTTAGATCGATCATGAAAAGTCTACTTTATAACTCCTTAGGTTATTATTACTTTAAGAAATAAAAAATTCCAAATATTTCATCACTTGTTTTTCTGTGTTTTTTTTTTTAATTAAAGTTTATTTCCACTTTAAAATTGTTATGTAAATCAATCCAAATAGCATTGGTAGTGATGAAGTGCCATAAAGCTATAAAAAATAACATTTAATTACAGAATGAAGTTTACAAAGTTAATCTAAAATTATTTTATAAGCTAAATTGCCTCAATACAGAGATAAAATTCACATAATTTTTTTTCTCCTAGACATTAAATACTTCAAGCTCATGAGCACGCACGCAGGCACGCACGCACGCAGGCACGCACGCACGAACGCAGGCACGCAGGCACGCAGGCACGCACGCACGCACGCACGCACGCACGCACGCACGCACGCACGCACGCACGCACGCAGGCACGCACGCACGCACGCACGCACGCAGGCACGCAGGCACGCACACGCACACGCACACGCACACGCACACGCACACGCACACGCACACGCACACGCACACGCACACGCACACGCACACGCACACGCACACGCACACGCACACGCACACGCACACACACACACACACACGTACACCTAAATAATGCAGGATAACAAAAGTAAATGAAATAAAGATTTTTTATTTATTCTCTGACTTGTCTTTTTGAAATAAGGGAAATACATGAATTATATTAGTAAATCATACTTTTTACAATATTAAAAAAAGCTGAAGAACATAATTTTATGTATACATAAATACACACAGACACAGATACATATTGTATATATATATATATATATATATATTCAAGATGAATTAATGTACAAATATTTAATTTAATACACTCAATGTTTGTTTTAGAGAAAATAGTCGGTTCACAAAAAATGAATCAAATACTGATTCAATGTAAATAATAAGTAAATTACATAGTAACATAAGTTGGTGTTGTCATTACTCCACAGTTATTGTTCTTTGAAGACATTAAAATGTAGCCATCATTACCCCAGTAACTGGACCAAGAATTTTTGACTAGCCAATAAGAATTTCCATTTATTTTGCCATAGCCTACTGCTAATACTGCATGATTTAAACCATCCAGGGAGTTTTCTGAAAAAACAAATAGTAATTGAAAAAGAATAATTAATTAATAACATGGGATTTACCAAATGGTATTTCCTTCATTCCAACAAAATATACATTCACAGAAAACCATTTTTTTTAGTTATGCAGTTTAAAATCAAATGTTTCATTTATTTTGATGCAGCTATAAGTTATATTTTGTTCATAATAATGTATTAATGCTTAAACATGGCTATTAAAAATAATAATAGAATGATATAATATTGAAAAATGATATATGGAAAGATATGAAAATGAAGTGGATTTCACTGTTATTTAATCTATTTGTTTTTACTTCAAATTATTCTTTGTGTTATGTCATTGAATTGATTCTTGATCAGAAGAACAAGTTCGCCAAAACAAATTGAGAGCAGATTTTTATATCATCTCGACATAAATCTTCTAAAATAGAACCTAGTTAACCTTTTATTTGATTTTTAGATTCTTATCACTGTGATATATATATATATATATATATATATATATATATATATATATATATATATATATATTTTTTTTTTTTTTTTGTGTTATTATAGACCATGTAGATCTTTGGCCGCGCGATGTGGTCTTCTTACAGACAGTTTATCGCTTGCATGAGCTCAGACAGCCTGGAGGGGGTCACCCAACCTTACGTTGCTGCGAACCATGGTTTCCATGGTGCAGCAGCAGGCTACCATTGCTCCATAGCCAGTCCCTTTTGGGCCAATTGGGCAGTGTTCTTCCCACTGACACTCTCAGATTCAAGGATAGTGACAAATTGGTCTAGACCCACGGATTATGGCTGTTCGGGGTCAGCAGGCGCACGAGGACCTATATTTCTTTCCCCAAAGCAGACCGTCCATGGACCAAACCTCCGGGCGGCTATTTAACATCCTGGAAGACCACACCGCGATTCACAATTTAGGTACACGGGATAGGGTCATCACTCCTACGCCCAGTCTGTGTGAGTTGCCTCCAGTGGGCTGACGGGCCTCACATACCCGAGGGGAGGGGTGATAAATTGTTTGAATTATTAGTTTAATTAAATTAAAGTAATGCCGGTCCCGGGATTCGAACTCATAACCTTTGGGTTTGTGAGAAGGTGCACTTTTGCAATATATATATATATATATATATATATATATATATATATATATATATATAGAACTATCTCTATATATGAAGTTAAAAATTGGGTTTTCCAATTTTTAACTGAGATGTTCTTATGATCACTGAAATATTGAGTAATTAGCCACAATTGAAAAAAAAAAAAAAAAAGTAAAACCATTGAAAATAACCGTTGTATTTAGTAATTTTTCAGAATACCTACATCTAACCTAAAACACACCAAAATTTATGTTGCTAAAATAACTTTTAGAAAAATAAATGTTCCAAATACTTTACTTGACATAAGTAAGTCATAGATATTGTAATTTGATTATAGTTTATGTATTTATATAATTCAGCAAAACGGAAAATGTTGTTAATATTAGTTGTTTTTTTTTATCTTGTAAATGATATGGAAATAATTAAAAATGATTCTTACTGCACTCAGGATCGTAATATACTCCATTACTGTAGAATAAAAAGGTCTTCGGGAATGCATCAATTGCCACTGCAATAGATCCATGTTTAAAGATGGCTAATTTTAAAGCATTTTCATCACCTCTTGTCACATTTACATAGCCTGTGATTTTAGCAGTTAAGTTAGTTTTGTCAATATGACAATATCCATCCTGAAAAAAAATTAATTAAATAAAGGTGTGTGTGTGTGTGTGTGTGTGTGTGTGTGTGCTTATAACTAAAGAACATCATTTTTTAAAATATTTATTAATTCATGAAATAAGTACCATTTATTAAACTTAGTATTAATTTCAATAATTGACACAATTAATTCAAGAGCTTGAATAATTTATCTATATAACCTGTATTTGTTTGTTTTTACTAGACTAAACCTTTACCTGCCCAAGGTATCCATAATCAGATTCAAGAGGCAATCCACCATACTTCATTATCCATTGATATGATCTAAAATTTTGTCCGCCATCACAACCATTATTTCCAAATTCCCAACTGCAGTCAATGAGAGCCTATCGCAATGATGATAAATTCATATATTATTTTTCACATCAACTGTAAATATTAAGTGTTTAAGAAATTAAAAACTCTTTTCAATCAGAATTGTAAACTCTGGTTATTGTATACGAGGTGTGGCTATTAAATAACGAGACTGACGTTGCAATAAAATTTATTTTTATTTTATACATAATTACTTACTATCACCTTCAATATACACCCCTTCTCTATCCCTACAACGCTCCATGCGAATTTTCCATTGTTGGAAACAGCGCTGGAAGTCATCTTTTGTCAGCTCCTTCAGGACGCGTGCCGCTTTCTCTTTTACAGCTTCCATGGTAACATGTGATGAAGCGTGGTTTTTTACTTATGATCCGGAAACGAATCGCCAATCCATGCACTGGAAGACCCCAACTTCACCGAGATCCAAAAAAGCTAGAATGAGCAAGTCAAAATTTAAAGCAATGATGATTGTTTTTTTCGATATTCATCGGATTGTGAACCTTCACTGGGTTCCTGAAGGTCAAACTATTAATCAATACTACTACCTTGAGGTACTTGCAAAACTACGTGAAAGAGTATGGAAAAAACGAACCGAAATGTGGAAGGACAAATCATGGGTTCTCCACCAAGACAATGCGCCAGCTCATTCCGCGTTATCTGTCAAGAGGTTCTAGCCCAGTACAGCATCCCAGTGTTAGAACAACCACCTTATTCACCAGATATTGCACAATGTGACTTCTATCTGTCCCCTAAGGTGAAATCTTCATTAAAAGGGACGAGCTTTGAGTCCGTGGAAGCTGTAAAAGAGAAAGCGGCACGCGTCCTCAAAGAGCTGACAGAAGATGACTTCCAGCACTGTTTCCAACAATGGAAAATTCGCTTGGAGCGTTGTAGAGATAGAGAAGGGGTGTATATTGAAGATTATAGTAAGTAATTATGTATAAAATAAAAATAAATTTTATTGCAACGTCAGTCTCGTTATTTAATAGCCACACCTCGTATGCATTGCAAATTTATAATAAGATGGACTTTATTTTTATGTACATTTTACATACATAAGTTAATTTGTCAACAAAAATTACGTGTGTTAAAATACTGTTAAAAGATAATTCAGCTATGGGATCCGTTTATGCATTCAACTCATGAAGCAAGTACTTTCTTTCTATAAATTAATTTTCTGAACTTTATCACTGTGACATTCCAATATTTTAATAAGTACCTTAAGTTGCAATTACTGATTTGAACACATATCGAAATTTCAGCTGAATAGAAGAGATTGTATATTTAAATTGAATTACAAATTAAAAATAACTTCATGCTTCATTTTAGAATATAGATAAGAACTCCTTTTTTGTTATTGTTGTATACATTATTGAAATGAGTTTTTAATAACCTAATGCAATATTATGTTTGAAAAGTATATCAGCACAAAATTAAAATCACTTTTGAAGTGATTCTGGCTCAGATTATTGAGGTACTTAAAGGGAGCTAAATAAAGTTGAGAAATCTGAAACAAACAAAAATTTATGAGTTAATAAAAGAACATTAAAGCTTATTAATACTGACTTGTTCAGAAAGGCTCACAAGTTTTCCTGTTTTTATAAAGTAAGCTCCTTCTACCGCCCCAGTAGTGCTGAAAGACCAACAAGAGCCACATACTGATTGATCTGAAAAAATAAATAAATTGGTTAGTCATCAATATGTGTGTGTGTTTTTGAAAAATACAGAACTATAAAAAATAAATAATTTTTTCTTAAATCATATTTCCATCTCAGATTGTTAATTAATTTTTTCCATGTTCAGTTATTATTTTAAAGAATAAATTATTTTGTTTTTAGTATATGCTGTTAGTTATTTGGGATTGTAAAATTTTCTCAAGAGGTTTGGATCTTTCTGAGGCTTTACACACATATATGTACATGTTTGTGTGAAATTTCAATACATGGTATCTTGATAATACAATTGATAATATGAGAAAACAACCCTAGAGTAGATGAAATCTGTTGCTAATTGATTTTTTTTTCTTTATTGCCTGTACTTTTGACATGGTACATGTGTTTCAACAACAAACATCTGACTAAGCTGAGAATTAAGATGAAATAATTTTCATATTTTAATAAAATATTAATAACTTGCTCAAGATGGTAAATTTTTTAGGTAAAAAACATTTAATTATTTCCATTATTATTTAAATTGATTATTATTTTTCCACTAAAGTTCTTCATCAACCTCAGAGTTTTAGATTAGATTATATTTTTCCATATAAGGAATATTCTTCAACTGTGAGTTCTGATAAATATTCATCTCAATTGCAAAAACAATATTCGGAGTAGAATCCTCAACTTTCCATTACTCTATTTTTATTCCTCTGAAGATGATTAAAAAAATATAAATGTATAAAATTGTAATTTACATTTTTCTGTATTATGTTCTTGTGATGAATTTATTAGCAAAAATAGATTCTTTGTACGTAAGATGTTTCTTATTTATTTTTCAGCCATTGTAACTTTAATAGTATTTAAAGCTCTAGAAACAATAATAAACTGTATTAGTAAATATAATAATGGGTATTGATGACCAAGATGTTTTTATGACTTACATTCAGAACAACAAACCAAGCTAAAGCTTTCTACTTGATAAATTTAATTTACTTTCCTAAGTAAGGAATGATATAGTTCTAATGATTTATATGTATTATGTATCCAATATATGTATTCAGGCATACCAGTATTCATAGGGGTTAAACCAGTGTCATACCTCTGTATTACTGTACAAGTTTTATTATGTTATGTTATGTTATGTTTTGTTGATGTTTTGTTAATCAAGGATTATGAACTTTTTTTTAATGTTAAATGAACTTCTCAAGGTACAAATTGTTTCATGAGATATAGGAAATACTAATATATGTATCACTTTAATTATCAAAATAGTGATCCTAAAGAGGCTAAATTATATAAAATATTCAACTAATATTAGTCACTAGGGGTTTTATAATTATAGTATTAAATCATTTTTAATTATTGAAATCATTTCTAAATAATTATGAAAAAAATCAGTTCTTTTTATGAAATTTGAGTGATCACTTGAATTTGGAATTTGAATATTCACTTAGTATCCATCACTTGTACATTATATTAAAATTAACTCCAAAGGTTAAGTTCTTGAATATTATTTTTTTAAATTCATATGTATATTTAATATATTAAAGTAATATAAATTTTTGTATTTTCTTATTATTTTACCTTTTACTGGAGTTACAGCTCCATATAACCTCCAGTCATACTGATCAGGCACAGTAGCATTAAGGCTTTTAGTATCATAAGGGAATGGTGAACCTCCATTATAGCCTGGAGTATATCTCTTCCCCCTCAGTATACTTAACTCTGTTTCAGTCTTATCTGCTAAATGATTAACTGATAATTGATACCCTAAATTTGCACGATTTTTAGAATGAATAAACCTGAAAACAACAAGAATTTGATGAAAAATTCTTTCTCCCACAATGAATTCTATAGAAATATCATTATTTAAAAGTTGTTGATATAAATAAATTATAAACGTCAGCTATGGTTTAACTTCCTATTTTAGAATCTGCTTTATGAATGACATTATCTAGATTCGTTTCAACCATCATTTGAACGTTGTTTTATGAATAGGATTATGCATTTCTCACTTCTCTCTTCTCAGCTTTATTTTGTAAGCTATATACTCACGTTTTGAGTTTTTCATTTTTTATTATGTATATGTATTTGCTTTATATTTTCTATCATCAACTGAAAAACTTACAGCTGTTTTCTTTATTAATGACAAACATGAACTAAAATTATATTATCAAGTAATTACTTTAAAATCAAGCAGCTTAAGGCATTCTAATACCTGACATTTTGCCTAAACACTTCTTTCCTTCGGCGGTGTTCATGACTGTTTTCCTCATATTTCTTTCCATGATCACTTTTATACTCTTCCCAAGCACTCTCGAAATGTGCATCATGATGATCAATAAATTCTTTCATTGGATTAAATGAATAGATATGGTTCTTTCGAGAACCATAAAAACCAACACAGCTTACATCTAAAACATGACAGAAGAATTTAACTTAGCTTTAGCACATTTATTTTATAACTCAATACAATTGTGTATGGATGCCTAAATGTTCTGAATACTTATTTAACAATATTAGGATTAATAGCTGATCATGAATAGAAGGTATAGGTACTTATATTTTTTAATTCAAATGCAGTCAAAATTATTAAAATTTTTATCATGAAAATTGCTCGTGATCTGCGAATCACCCATATATACACACACACATACATTTGACATAAAAGTTAAAAGTTACCTTATGTTAAATAAGGTTTATTCTTAAGTTAATAATTTTTTTTTTAAACAAAATTTCATTCATATTCATCAAAAAGAACATAGTTATTTTTCAACTTTCTTCCAAACACAATACACAGTTTGATACTGCACACTTAATTTCATTAATATTTATTTTAAACATCACTAAAAATTTTAAACTATTAAAGAGTTAAATTTTACCATTGCAATATATATATATCTGATATTGTTTATATTTGCTAATTTATTATGTTAAGTTATTTGTGTTATTCAACAATTCTGCAGAAATCTTATACACAAAACAAAAACATACAATATTCTCCTTATTGACTTCAGAAAAAATATAAAATATAATTTATCTTCTAAATATCTCCTAGTCTTTGTAATTCTAGCATTACATTCTGTTAAATTCCATTCTACTATTTTGTCAATACAATTTTCTTTAAAAAATAATAGTGTAACTGTAGGATGATGTGAACAAATTAGCAGATATATATATATATATATATATATATATATATATATATATACACACACACACACACACATATTTGCTATATTGTTATATTTGCTAAATATATTAGCATATATATATATATATATATATATATATATATATATATATATATATATATATATATATACACATATACATATATTTGCTATATTGGTATATATGGTATATTTGCTAATTCATTCACATCATCCTACAGTTATATAGCAAATATGTGTGTGTGTGTGTATATATATATATATATATATATATATATATATATATATATATATATATATATATATATATATATATATATATCTGCTAATTTATTCACATCATCCTACAGTTACACTACTATTTTTTAAAGAAAATTGTATTAACAAAATAGTAGAATGGGATTTAACAGAATGTAATGCATAATATTTATAAACAACTATTATTTAAAAAAAAAATTGTATTAACAAAATAGTAGAATGGAACCTAACAGAACGTAATGTATAAATTACAAAGACTAGGAGATATTTAGAAGATAAATTATATTTTATATTTTTTTTGAAGTCAATAAGGAGAATATTGTATGTTTTTGTTTTGAAACATGTATATATATATATATATATATATATATATATGTATATATATAGATATATATATATATATATATATATATATATATATATATATATATATACACACACACTTATATACTTATATAGATTGCAATGGTAAAATTTAACTCTTTAATAGTTTAAAATTTTTTGTGATGTAAAATATTAGTGAAATTAAGTGTCCAGTATCAAATACTGTGTATTGTGTTTGGAAGAAAGTTTAAAAATAACTTCTTTTTGATGAATATGAATGAAATTTTGTTTAAAAACAAATATTAACTTAAGAATAAACCTTATTTAAACTTAACTATTATGTCAAATGTATGTTTGTATATGGGTGATTCGCAGATCACGGTCAATTTTCATGATAAAACTTTTAATAATTTTGACTGCAATTGAATAAAAAATAAAATAAATTCTATTCATGATCAGCTATTAATCCTAACAAATGACCAAGATAAAAAGTGCTTTTTTTCGTTGGAAATTTAAAATTTTCAAAAGTGCGATAATGACTGCATGAGTAATGACTATCAGCTTGAATTAACTATTTTTTTTTTTCAGATCTAGAGGTAAGGAAATAAGTATAATTGTGCAGAGTACAAACTGTATGTTATAATATGACGTATAGGAAATTATAAAAAGCCATTTTATCAAAAATCTTTTTATTTATAAATTTAATAAAAATAATAACTACTATTTTATAGAAAATTTCAATTTCCACATCTTTTTGTTTCAGGACTAGATTAAGAGTTTTAAATATACAAAGATAATGCTTAAGTTATCTTTTTTGAGTAGAAATAAATTCTACTACCATTTACCGTAAGTTAGGAAAGAAAAAAATACATGTTTACTAGAAAACTGAGAGTAGGACAGTGCGTGGTAATGACATTTTAGTACCTTAAGTAGTTATAAAATCAAATTAATCTTTTTATTTTTAATATTTTATTACGAAGAAATGTTTCTTCCCCGTATAGCAGTGGGAAAAAAATTCAGGTTTGAATTAACTAAATCAGCAAAACTTGTAATGGACTAAAACTTGTCCATAAAATGAGTATCACACCCATATATATAGTAATTAATGATAGAATGGATAATAAATAAATATTTATTTAATATGGTGTTGGTCACAAACTTTCATCGTTACATCATTTTAGGCCACAATGATGCTGCGGTGCATCTACACCAGAAAAAAATAAAATTACTTGCAGTTTCCATGGCAAATTTATAAATTTTAATTTTAACAGGAAAGTTTTAATAATTTATGTGATAATGTAATAAAGATGTACTAATCAGTTAAATTTGTATTTTATTTTAAATACTGGAAGAATTTACCATGATTTTTTACAAATGAAAGTAAAAAATTTACAAATTAAAGTATTTGAATAAAATAACTTACTTTGTTTCAGTTTAAAAATATCATCTGTAGGCTGCTCTATATTAAATGTATTATAATCCAGATAGTAATGGTCATAATGAGACTCTAATAATGAATTATAACCCCTCATTTCATAACGGACAGGAATAATAACTGAGCCAGTTTCAGTTTTCTGAAATTCATTTATAAATCATAAAATGTTTATTTGTTATTTCAATTAAAAAATATTTAAGAAAAAATATATTTAATTTAAAAAATACAATTAACACCTAGAGCATTATATTAAATGGAATATTATGATTTCAAAGAGGATCTTTTTAGAAATTATTTTGCTAGTGAATATAAAAGAGATTAAAATAAAATTGAACCATCTTTAAAACTGTATTGAACATCATAGTGGTGTCATAATTCTTGATTAATACAGATGCAGCTCATAATATTTATCTAGATGTAACAAATGTATGTGGTTAATTCTATCCTTTTCTTTAACATAATTTTGCTTGTAATAACAGTAACAAATAAAAGTTTAGATTGAAAATATAAACAATTTTATTTAAGAATTCTTTGGATTCTTATCCACATTATGTTGCTTTTAATTTTTAGTGATTTTTTTTTATTTTGTTTGTTGAAAAAAAAATTTAATAAATATGACAATTCTTTATAATAAGTGTTGTTATTCGTGTTCAAATGTACAGTGTATTTAGTACAAGTCTTTTTTGGTGAATGTTATTGAATGGTAGCATTTAACAATTAATGCAATTGCTGTTCTATCGTTAATTTGTAATCAATCTTCTTATGTTACATCTTCGGATTGTATTCCATATTTATTTGATTTTGCTAAGTGTTGATAAAATATATTACGACATACACAATATATTTTAAAAATCATTCAATAAATAAATGCAACAATATGGATTTACCTTCCGACGAAGATACATAAGATACTTGTTGTTTTTTTCTCCTTTGGTAGTCTCAAGGTGCCATTTTTCACAGTTGAACCCATTTATCCATTCCTTTCCAATACACTGAAATGAAATTAACATTATAATTCAGTATCCATATATATATATATATATATATATATATATATATATATATATATATATATATATATATATATATATATATATATATATATATATATATGAGATGTTTCCCCCTTTTTGTTGCAATTCATATTACACTAAAGATGGGAGCTGTTCATATTAATGAATGACTAAAACATTAGATTGTTAATGATTATAATAAATCTTATAAACATAAAAAAGTTAATAGAAATCTAAAAGGTCTTATTTATCAACTCTAAGAGTGAATTATTGTAATAAATAAATAAATAAATAAGTATATATATATATATATATATATATATATATATATATATATATATAAGTCAAAACAGGATTGGAAATATTGATTAGCTTGCTGTATATATGCAGATTTTGTCTGGAAAAATTACCTGTTAAGAGAAATCATGTTTTTGTGAGGAATCATTCTACCAAGAAATCAAGTAACAATCAAAGAAACAATCCATGTGAAAATATAGTAAAGAATAAGTTGGAAGGAATAACATTTCTTAGTCTACCCCACCAGATTACTGTTCCCAAGTAGGCTTAATTGTTGGAGTTTTCAAGTTCAACACCATTGAAGTACTGATGGTCATTTCTTTCATCTTCTTTGGAAACTATAATCACTTTACTCTCTGCTATATTAATTTTCACAAGCTTGCACAGAAGCTCTGTTACTCTACCACAGCCAGCTGCAGTATCTCTTTATCATCTACAAGGAAAACAATATTATCTCTAAATCATTGGCATTTTACCAGGATAGTTCTAAAATTCCATTTTCCAATTACAGCCCAAT
Organism: Rhaphigaster nebulosa; assembly: GCA_948150685.1. Taxonomy (NCBI): domain Eukaryota; kingdom Metazoa; phylum Arthropoda; class Insecta; order Hemiptera; family Pentatomidae; genus Rhaphigaster; species Rhaphigaster nebulosa. Next base: position 21,957,537 of record OX411307.1, read on the forward strand.
TGGAAATTGTACGCACTTTATCCAGAATAATAATTAATTAATGGAATGTCTTAGACACTTGTCCATACATATGTGCAGCACATTTTAGGTTTTGGCAAGTGGACTTAATTGTATCAATCAATCAAGGTTACAGGGATAAAGGGCCTCCCAAACATAATGCCTAAAAACAGAGTCAAATGCTGCTAGTAATAATAATAATAATAATAATAATAAGCTCTTTATTTATTCTGGGACAAGTCCCTTTAGAATAACAATTACAGGCAATGATAGGTGGGCTTCAGAGCCTTAGAGTTATTGATATAGGAACATATGCGTTAACAGATAATTAAAAATAAAAAAAAAAATAAAGAAAAGTCAATAAATAAATACAAATGAAAATTATAACAAGTCATAATGCAATAACTTCTAGCATATGAAATTGGTATTAATAGTCTAATTGATTATGTCTTAAAACAAAAACCACACGAAATTCGTATATTAATAAGATATGACAAAATTATAAATGAAGGAACATATTCACAAATGTTGATTGACATCATAGAAAATCTATTTACAATGTTTTTTGGAACTGGATAGAAAATAAGTGATTGAACAAGCGGGATTTGAAGGTGATAAGAGTATTGGAGCGACGAATGGAAGGAGGAATGGAATTCCATAAGGATGAGGATCGGACAAGAAAAGATCTGTCGAAAGCTGCGGATCGGTGGGCCGCTATATATAAATCTGAAGGCCGAGAACGGGTATGACGAGAATGAACAGAGGATTTGAATTGAAGGAGATCGAAAATATAGGATGGACGGCGGGATTGGATAACTTGGTAGAGGAAAGATGCAAGGATATACTTACGACGGTAGGAAGGATAAAGCCACTTCAACTCTTCGTAATATCGGGAGACAGAGGCGTCCCTCGGGATCCCGAAGATGAATCGTACAAAGCAATTTATCAAACGTTTTATTTTTGCCTCGAGATCCCCAGAGACGCCTCCGTACACCGCACAACAGTAATCAAAGTGGGGGAATATTAAGGAAGTATCTAGGAGTCTACGGGTCTCAAGTGGAAATAGGTGACGGAGGTAATTTAGTCGCTTTAAAGTGTAAAAGGTACGACGGAAAATATCGGAAACATGATCTTTCCAGGAAAGAGTTTGGTCAAAGGTGATTCCAAGGTTTTTTATGGTTGGATAGAATTTAATGGGATTATTATTTAGGAACAAGTTTGGGATATGAGGAACAGTTTTAAGGAGGTGATGGGAACCTATTACAATTGCCTTTGTCTTCTCTGTATTCAACTTCAGCTTGTTGGCAACAGCCCAGTGACTTATTCGATTCAAGTCCTCTTGAAGTCTTTTGGTGGCTAGTAATAGGTCGGAAGGCGGGAAGGACAGGTATATTTGGAAATCGTCTGCATAGATATGGTATTGGGAGTGACGGATAAGAAGGGGAAGGTCATTAATATAAATAGCAAACAGAGTAGGAGACAATGAGGAGCCCTGAGGAACACCAGAGGAGAGGGATCGTGTCTTGGATGGAGGTTGTCCTGGAACGACTACATACTGCGACCGATCTGAGAGGAAGGATTGGAACCAGCGCAAAACACTGTTGGATAAAGGTAGACTTTGTAATTTGTTAAGGAGGATGTTATGGTCAACTGTGTCAAAAGCTTTGGAGAAATCTAAAAGGATGAGGATAGTTAGGTTTTGGTGTTCAATGGCGGTTTGGAGGTCGTGGGTTATTTTCAGGAGAGCGGGCTGTGTTGAGTAACAAGGTCGAAAGCCAGATTGGAGAGGGTTAATGAGGGAACGTTCTTCTAGGAAGTTTGAAAGTTGAATTTGTACAAGGCGCTCCAGTGGCTTTGAGAGGTTAGAGAGGAGAGAAATAGGACGGAAATCATGGGGTGAGGCGGGATTTGTAATTTTATTTAATGGTCGGACTAGAGCAATTTTCCAAGAAGAGGGGAATATGAAATTTTGTAGAGAAAAGTTGTAAATATGATAGAGATGGGGTATAAGGATTGGGAGGCAGGATTTTATTAGCTTTACTGGGATATCGTCAGGACCATAATCATTGGTGTGGGATTTTAGGATAGTGGAAAGTAATTCGTCATATGACACGTGGGAGAAAAAGAAGTTTTCTGGGTTGAAGCTATGTTCAATATCAGCAGTAGGTGAAGGGCTAGAAGCAGAGGATAAGAAATGGCCATTGAGATCATCTGGGGTAACTGGGAAAGAACTCAGGTTATTGGATTCTGGTACGGATAGTTTTCGAAGGATTTTCCATTTGGATTTGGAATCAGGAGCATTGGAAAGGGCAGAATGGATGTAGAGGGATTTGGCACGTCGGACTGCGGATTGGGTTTCGTTGCGAAGCTGTTTGAAAGACGCAAAATCAGCTGAAAAACGAGTGCGACGAAATTTGCGTCTTGCTGCTTCTCTTCTTCTTATCATTAGCTTTATTTCTGGGGTTAGCCAAGGAGCAGTAGGACGGCGTAAGGTTCGGGTTTTAAGGGGAGCATGAATGTCTAATACGGATTGTAGGTTTGAGGTAAGGGTGGAAACCATGGGATCTATAGAATTATAGGAATATATGATGTCCCAACGAAAAGTATCCAGGTCAGGTTGAAGGGATTCATATGTAAGGAGGTCTAAACTACGATATGAAACAACTTTTGGAGTAAAGGATTTGACGGGTAGGTCGTATGAAATCTGGATAAGATCGTGTGATGAAAGAAAAGGAACAGGATGCTGGGAAGAGGAGAGGATTTTCATGGAAGAATCAGAAATGTGAAGGTCTAACCAGGTATCAGAAAATTGTGTGTGGTGGGTAGGAGAATAGGGAACGAGGTAAAGATTGAGGGAAAACATTAGATCCGTAAGATAGGATTTATCACTGGATTCTGATAGCATATTAATGTTAAAATCACCAGAGATAATGATATTGGAATAGGTAGAAACCAGTTGGACAAGGGAGGATTCGAAGGTGTTTTCGAATGGGACACGAGGAGGTCGGTAGACAATGGCATATAACAGAGGAGAAGAGATGCTTGAAATTTCAACAAACATGTATTCTAGGTGAGGAAAGGAAGGAGAAGTGGATAGAAGTAGAATTTTGGCCTTAAGGCTGTCGTGAACATATAGCCCGACACCACCTCCCGTGCGATCAGGTCTATCATGTCGTAGAAAAGAGTAATTAGGAAGGGATACTTGTGAGGAAGGGATATAAGGTTTTAGCCAGGTTTCTGATACAGCTATTATGTGATAAAAATTATCAAGGAAATATTGTTGAAATTCATCATAGTGGGCAATTAGGGATTGTGCATTAACGTGACAGGAATTCAGGATATTAGTCAAAACTGTGGGTGTGGAGGAGTGGAATAGTAGGAAAATGGATCGAGGTTGAGGAATAGGATATAACAACCTTTTATGCAGTATTCAATTTTAAGATTTGATTGAATGTGAATATTAACAATTATATATGTATATGTTACAACAATTATATGAATATTAAAAATTGAAACAAAGATACTAATGGAATTCTAATATGAATTAAATATAAAAATAAATTTTTAACGAAAATAAAATTATATGAAAAGAAAAAATATGAGTGACATTGATTAAAAAAAGAAAAAGTAAATAGAAAAAGGCTATAAGCAAACCAAAAATAGCATTTCATCTGTGACAATAAAGTAACAATACATGTAGTAAATAAAAATAAATAAAATATCTTCAATATGAAAAAGTAAAATATCCTCCATATGTAAAAATAAAGCATCTTTAATTTAAAAAATAAAATATCTTCAATGTAAATTATTAAAATGTCTTCAATATAAAAAAATAGAATTATTTCGATATAGAAAAATAAAATATTTGTATCATTGAGGAGGTGACGCGAATACCAGGGTCAGTTGAAGACGTCCAAGTCGCTAGGCTTACCTATAATCACCGCCGGGTGGCCATCGGATTGCCTGCACCTGACTCTTCCTCCACTGAACCAAACATATTTAATTTTCGATGTCACCTTTTTCTGTCTTGCCAGCCAGTAAAGATGCTTGTTAGTGGGGGTCATCGCTTCACTGACGTAGACGCGGTGCGACTCGTTATCAGTCCAGCCTAGGTGACGAGTAGAGAAGTCCCTTTTGGTTTTTCTATGTCGCACGAGCTCGTCTCTCATGGTCTGTCTCACAAACCGTGCGATTATAGGGCCAGGGGTGCCTTCTTGTTTGGGCCTGAGCCGTACGACGTGGTCCAAATCGTCCGGGCTCAACTTGACGCCCAGGCCTGCGCCGACGCTGAGTATTGTGCCTACAATAGTTTCTCCCGACTTTTCCGGGATACCTCTTATTTCAATTGTATTTCTAAGTTGATTTTGCTCAGCGTGATTTAGACGGCCCTCTAGATCTGAAATTTTCGATTTTAAGAAATTGTTTTCAAGGGTTAATTTTTCCACTAGGCATTTTTGTTCCTCTAAGAGTGTTTCTATTTTTTCTAATTTTTCCATATTTTCGTAGGAAAGCTCTGACTGCTTCTGAAGCGTTTGCTTTATTTCTTTCAGCTCATCTATCGGCTGAAGCTTCGTCTTCATTTCCTTCACCTCCTCCGTGAGAGCCCTTAATAGGTCAATCATTGAACTGCTTTCTTTGGTAGGCGGTATCCGTGATGCAGTTTCGCAATCGGCACACGTCCAGTTTTTCGAGCTGTCAAAGTCTGTAGATTCAGCTTTAACGCATTTTATATGAAAAAAATTTTGACAGATGACGCAGGCTAATCTCACTTTGTCATCTCGGCCAGCTGACTTATTACAAATTTTACAACTAACCATTTTAGTAAATAGGTAACTTTAAAGGGCGTATAAAAGTAATAATAATAATAATATAAACCTGAGTATTTATACAGAGACTGAGAGGATTAAGCTTCCCAAACAAACTGTCTCCCACTGCTTCAACTGACGAAGTAATCCTTAAGTAATAATTTTCTTAATGTTTTATCACTTTTTATAATAATTATCACTTAAATAGATCATTAATAGTTCACTACTGTGTTATATAATAGAATATTCAATAACTACGTAAATTTTCTACCGGAAAGTAGGTGAATAACTATTGAAATAGAACAATAATATAGAGACAGGTAACTGAGCACTTGACGGGATCAGAGAAACTCTAAGACTAGTAGGCCTTAGAATGCAAGGTGCATGTCCTTATCTCTTTCCCACATCTTTCCCGATATGTTTCTGAGGACAAAGATGCTATTCTGTATATCCCTAGATGAAAGGCAGCCTGTTCAATCTTTTTTAACCAGTTCTCTGAGGCTATATTGGAGAATTGATATGTACTACTAAGAAGAGACATGGGTTTGCAAATGCAACAATCTCTTTGTGTTCCTTTCTTGAATGAATAAGAATGATATTAACTTTTCAATTCCTGAGCATTCTCATGCACTCGCTTACTTTCTAGAATAGGATCTGTAAAACTTTTACTGACTCACGCCCTTTGCTTTAATCATTTCCTGCAAGGTCAATTGTATGGTTGTTGCAGTATTGATCCTTTCCATTTCTTTCTGTATAACTTCCTTCGAAAAATTTTGATTTTCACTGTATTGAAATCTTTCTTTTGTATTGTATCATTGTTTAATGACATGTTTTGATCAGAACACACATTTTGATAATGTTGCCTCCATCTATCTAGGATTTTCTCAGGCACTGGTAGATTTCCCACCATCTTCATTAATTATTTTTCTTTCTCAATATTGTCTCAAATTTATCAAAGTGTATCATTTGAGTTATTTAATAGACATAAGACGCATCTTGTGAGGGTTCTCCTTTTTCAAAAAATGTTTTATCTTAATTTCTAATCCATGCACTTCTTCAAATTCACAATTATTTTCTAATAATTCTAAATAACTTCCTTTCTTAAAACATCTGGCATTATTTTCAGCTCAGACAGTATGATTAGCTCAGATATACTGTGAGGCTTATCTACAATGAATAATTGAACAAATTGAATAAATAAATGAAAGGTAGATGGAAAAAGGAAAAGAAGAGAAAAGAAGAAGGAGATATTGGTTCAAACTTGGTAAGAAGAGAACCTTTTGTTTTTCAAACTGAATAGTCAACTGCTAAAAGGAAAAAATACTTAAAAAATAGCAGGTTAATAATTAAAAACCCATTAGCACATTTGAAAAATTGAATAAGAAACAGCCCCGTGAAATTTTATTGAATACCTCAAATCCAGTGAGATCTGGAAGAATGGCTTGTGTTTTTATTTTGTCTTCTAGTGTGCCATTGACTTGGAAACAGGTTTCAACATTCAACTGATTATTGGTAGTCACTGGAACAAGTTTTAATGATGTTCCATACTTTCCCTGATCGCTGATCTGATAGGTCTTTACCATGCCTGTAAAAATAGTATTAGATGTTACCAATGACTTTTCAGAGGTGGCAAATATAATTTGTTCTATTTTCTGAATGTGGTTCAGTATGCCTTGGGTGGAATCCTTCCCAAAAAGTACCGAACCTTGTGCGGTTCTTAAAACAAAATAAATATAGATTCTCAAGAATTTTAAAAGAAATACAAGTATTTCAAAATAATTGTATGGGTTCGCTTAATAAACTACTTGAAAACAATCTTCATTCAATCAGAACACTTGTACTAAATTAATTATGAAATTATTTAACCTAATCAATTAAAAATGTCTGATGATTTGTCACAATAAATGAAACATTGGTCAGGTTTTACTCCAATATATTTATTGAATTATATATAGAACTAATTATATCCATTACTCTATCGGTCTTTTTCTCATCGAATCTATATTTTTCATTTTTTAGTTTTGTTATTGGTTAGTTAGAAATCATAACTGATGAACTTTCATCATTAAAATCAAATTTAAACAGTTGTTATTTTTTAATTACTTTGAAATTATTTACATACCATTGTAATAGTCTATTCTGCTTCTGCCATTCTCAGCATCATACCAGGCTTCAAAGGGCTCCGTTAGTTCTGCATAGGGGATGCTGAGCCTGCCAGAGGTCGAGTAAGCATTGCTCCAGGTCGGGGGTCCTTGCCCGCAGTCCTGCTCTATAACAGATATAGAAAGTCCAGTATAGCTTTCAACTTTATGGGCTCTAAAGTAGAGCAGTTATTATGCTTTATTTGGAGGGCTCAATCAATAGGAATGATTGTCCACTGACTTTTGAAATCAAGAGAAGCTAGGATAAAATTGTTGGAAATATTTAATGATTTTATCTAGTCATGAAGGGAAAAGAAATTTGTTTATGTCAGGAGAATTGTTTTAGATAAAAGATTAAAGGGAAGAGCTCTAAATGGTCTACTTCCCTTTAGTCCCCATACCTCCTTAAATCACTCCAACAATCCCTTTATCTTAGTTGAAAATCTGGTTATCTCATTTACAATAGTAGAATTCATTAATCAAGTTTCAAGATTTAATGGGCAGTTGTATTGCTCCTGATTTTTTCAGTATAGTCTTCAACAACCTTCTTGATACCTTAATACCCTTATTTCTGAAAGACATTATGAAATGAGTAAATATAAGTCTGATTGTTTCTTATAGTACCGAAAGTAAAAATAATAAATAAAATAATATATAAAATAATTAAACAATTACAATTATTTTTTCTTTGTTTAAAATACATTATAGTAATTAAAGTGTGTTCTGTAATGGCTATAGTGTTCAACTTTTTTTTCACAGTACTTTGCTTAAAATAATATCAATTTTTAATATTACAAAGAATAAAGAAATATAATTGAGGGAGTGGCATCGATCTGAGCATAGACATGCGTAGGAGGGGGGAGAAGGGTTACAGTTGCACTGGCATCTGCAAATGTCCCAGAAAAACTTAAACTAAAACTTTTTTGTGGCCCAAGAGTTTAATTTTAACACAAAAATATCTTAAAATTCGTTTTAGACAGCAACTTTTTAAAAAAAATTCCAGGGGAGTAAAGAATATCCCCGGAACTCCCGCCCGACTGGGGAGTATGAAAGGACCTCCCGGTACTATGCTTCGTGAAACCTCAACATGCACACCTATGCATCTGAATTATGGGTTAAAATCTATATGAGCTACCAAATGTAAGCATGAGTTAAAAAAAATAATAAAAAATATTCACCCTAAAAACATTATAATTCCTGTAATGACCTCTATAAAAAAAAAAAAGTGAATTTCTACTAATTTAAGTTCACTGCCTAAAATGGTCAGTGACCTTCAAAAATTTCCGGGAGGAGGACGCCCTTGTTGCAATGAGGTATCTCTATCCCCAGACCCCCGGGGTTTTGGCCTACTCAGTTTGCCATTTTAGTTCTTAACGAGAATTTGGCGGAATTGGATGTTACCAAAGGCCAGTCTTTACCAAGGTGTATTTACAATATTGCCGCTTAGAAGCTATTAGCAATTTACCGCCCCTACACTGAGAAAATTTTTTTTATACCTATACTTTCTATTTATTACAGCTTTTTTGGAATAGAACTTCTTCATTTTATTAAAATTGAAGAATATCCAGGGATATTCTTTACTCCTCTAGTATTTTTCTTAAAGAATATGCTGTCTGAAACGTATATTAAACAATTTGTGTTAAAATGTTTATTTTTTTGTTTTGTTTTAGGCTATGACGTCTATGATTGTCCTCTTGTAATATCTATGATCTTAGTACAACAATTAAAATTCTCACCGTCAAAAATCAGTAGGATTCTTTAATATTCAAGCTAGAGATATCATGGACAATTCACACATAAATAAAGAACCGATTCCAGAATTGGTCAAGTTTTTTCATTGAACAGATAATTTAATTTCCTTAGAATTGTTACAGTAATTATCTTATTTTGCTTTATCTTCACCATCCGTGTCAATAAATATAAAAGAAAAAAAAACAATAACCATGTGAAATTTGAAGAAAATCGAACAACGTGACTGCGAAACAAACAGATTTTTGAAGGAACGCGGCCATCAAAACGACCACCATCTTGGATAGGAATTAAAAGATATATATTCGAAATCATATGTCGTTTTTCCTGACTTCATGGAACATTTGTGCCAAAGGTGAAGAAATTCGAACGACGCGTTTGGTCGTAATCGCGTAAGAAACAGACTGACAGACGAAATACCAAACGGTTGAGTTGAAACAGGACATCGCTTACACTGGGTCAATAAATCTATTATATTATTTGAATTCCTTGTCAAAAATCTATTTAAATATGTCTTTTTCATTATATTATGTATAATTATCAAATTTCATATAGATAACTTGTTATACACGGAAGGGTTAAGAACGTAACCCTCACTTATAATGAGGATGGATCTTTTAATTATTAAAAAAACAAAAAAAAACACCCTGATGTGGATTGGTTTATACGTTTAACGTTATATAATTTTATATTTTCATTTTGAAAAATATTCCAGAATTGCTGGGGTTGATGTGCAACGGAAACAAATTTAAAGAGCTTAATCTTCTGCTACCATGGTAGGCATGAATAAATCGGGGAGGGGGAAAAGATCTAGTGACATTTTCACACTCGCAATAATATATTCTACATAATGTGTATAATTTTGAAAAACTGTCCTGTGATTCCGTAGATAAGTCAACAAATTCAATTTAATATCGAAACTAAGGTACGATATTATATAGTACATGAACCAGCAAACAATGGAATATTAAACATATACACGAGTTAAACATATATAAGTGTCACAGCAGCTCAAGCGACGACCCCTTTTTCCCCCTAAATTTTTTGGATTCTATTTTTGAGTGACATGAAACAAAATTCAGAAATCGATGCCGCTGATCAGTGAAGCAAGCCGAAAACTTTTAAAGATTTAAACATTTATGTTCAATGTGCTTCTATTGTGTAAATATCTTACAATTACCATTATTTGAAAAGATATTAGTTAAGAGGATGTTTGCGTTTAGTATTGCCACCCCGGCGATAAGATTGTTGCGATATTGGTTGGAAAACAAGGAAACAATATCACTTCACTATAATCTCTTCTTTGATGTCTCAATCCTTTTTCCTTATTATTCATGTCAATATTAGCTTTATCGTTAGATTCATTCACTGCACAGTGTAAGTAAGGGTTCCCCAGAGGTTTTCTTATTATTGTCTTCTTAAAAATATTCCGTATCTCTTATCGAAAAAAAAAAAAAAAATCAAAAAGCGTCTAGTATTTGTCTGCGTTTATTTTGCACATTTATTAATGTAGGTACAAACACTTTTGTAATAATCTTTTTAATAATTTTACTAATTAGCAATCGGTGAGACGCATACACCTGATGATAATTAGCAATATTTGGTTAAAAACGAAAATGTTTATTCTTGGATCGCCTCGGTATCCCACATTCAAATTATTTCTTTGTTTGTTTAAGACAGGTGGTTCCCAGACACTGATGGTACGACAGAAAGCAGGTGGCACGCGAACTAGAGATAACAATTAAAGAAATAAATAAGTTGAATGCATCAATCACAAAATGAATAAACACGATCTACTAATAATAAAAACGAGCTTTACTGTAGTAAAGAAGAAAGCACTCAGCAAGTGAAGAGGACTTTAGAATAGAGTTGAGGATATCTTAAAGCCTAATATATATATATATATATTGTTTTATTTCTTAAATAAACTTTTGTAAACCAGTCTGTATTTATTTATGAAGACCAATCTTTAATGTCATAAGATCAGATAGTGTTAAACAGTTTGGGAGCCCCAGGTTTAAGATAAAATGAACGCGACTAAAACCAATTTCAACCATACAGGAACATGGGAATTCCAACAAGAAAGAATATACCATATAAAAGTGTTTTTTTTTTCTATTTTGTATTTTTATTATAATTATGTTCGTCGGAAAATTGATCAAAGATATGTTTTAAAAAGCGCTTTTAATTCATATTCTATTAATAATTCATTAAGTTCATCCTGCAAGTTGATTTCTGGAGGGCGGATTTTGATTAATTGCCCATTTTATTCGCTTAAGTGTAACACCTGTAAAACCGATTATCTATCCCTATCGCGATCTATAGAGTGATATATTAAAATTTATTATTGCACGTTTGAACCAAATTGACCATATATATATATATATATATATATATATATATATATATATATATATATATATATATATATTATTTTTTATTTTTTCTGGTGGCGCTATAGACGATGAAGATCTTTGGCCGCGCGATGTGATATTTTTATAGACATCGCTCTATAGCCGGTCCCTTTGGGGCCAATTCGGCAGTGTCCTTCCCACCGAATCACTCGGGTTCAAGGATAGCGGTAAAATCGGAGTAGATCCACGGATTATGGCTGCACGGAGTCAGCAGGTGCACGAGGACCTATATATCTTTCCCCGAAACAGACCGTCTATGGACCAAACCTCCAGGCGGCTATTACATCCTGGAAAACCACACGATTCTTAATATAGGTACACGGAGTAGAGTTATCACTTCTACGCCCGGTCTGTGTGATTTGCCTCCAGTAGGCTGACGGGCGTCACGTAATCTTTGGGTTTGTAAGCAGGTGCACTTTTGGAATGTGTTAAACCCGCTCAGCCATCCCGTCTCCCATATTTCCCATATTTATAGCTATGCATGCAAATATTTATCGTTTTTAGTTTAATCTTATTTTTTCCCTTATTAAATCTATTTTAAATTCATAAGTTAAGTTTCTCTTTCATCTAGATTTAGGTTAATCATAATTTATTATTGTATTAGAATTAGATTTTTCTGACGTTACTACATGTTAATTGGCTAGCATTGAGTTAGGAAAAAGGCAATTTAATTCAAAAATTATTTTGAAGAAAAATTCAAGATAACAAAAAATTGTTTTATTTAAAAACAAAGTTTTTAAATAATGCATAATAAGTTGACTTTAAAAAATAGGACAAATTACATGGCAAATGGAATAAATTTATCTATGATATAACAAAATAAATTGGAATTAAATACAATAATGTGAGTGGGATAGGAGAAGGTTAACTTGCGGGAGGTAAGAAGTTTTTGATAATGGACGATTAATCCCATATTGGGTTCTTACTGCTTGATTTGGCACATTTTGAGTTTATGACTGCACGTTTTTTATTTCACGAAAATCCGGTCTCTATTGTTTTCGATGTTACCGATTTGAGCGGAAAGTGGCGCGATAACCAATGCTGGGATATGGAAATATTCTGGAATGACTATATTCTCATAAGATATGTATACCAAAATAGAATATGGGTATAATCTTCGATAATATATTCTCGGGTATTTGGAAACCCAAAAGAAACTTCCTGCCTTGAATAATCGTGACCTCAGCCGTTGTACGGAGTATGCTATTATACGGAGTTGTCCAATTTTTGTTGGTAAACACTGGTATTTAATTCATTGAACCTTTTAAAAATCTTTACAAAAATAGTTATATTAGTGCTTTTAAACACAATATTCCAATCGACCTTCAGTGATGTTATATGGACCTTCCGGGTAAAACGATTTGGTCATCTTTGGTGTTGGAAATCGAAGAAATATCCATCGAGTTTGGCACGTGAACAATCTAGATAAATGGAGTGATTCTTAAAATGAGTATGTTATTGCTTGATTTATTGATTAGTATGTTATTGATTAGTATTATCACGTTGATAAATTGATATATTAATATTTGTCAACTTTTTTATTAGTCTTTATTATTATTTATAAGAATTTTCGTATGAAATTATGTAAATGACAGATTTATTAAAATGCATAAGGTTCATAAAAGATTATGGTTTAACTAATTTTATTATTATTAAAAAAATGTATTAATTTTTAAAAATTGATTTAACCCTGAATGGTTGCATTGTTTGTATTTCCAATATTGTCAAGTAGTGTACAACGAACAAAAAGCTAAAAATTGTCAACAACATAGCAAAGTGAAAAGTTTTTTTCAGTGTGAAAATCTCTTTTAAATGATTTATTCCTGTAATCTATTACTAATAAAAAATATTCACAGGCGGACTAATGCTAGTTCAAATGTTTTGCAATGAAGATAAGTTTTTACAGTTGCCAATATATATTTATAGGAAAAGACTAAACAATATCTCATAAGTTGACTGTAAAATAATGTATAATAACATTTCAAATTTATTATTTCAAAAAATAATTTAATGAAGCTTACTTTCAATTCGAATTCAATTTAATTCTAATATTTATTTATGATCTGCAATAAAAATATTACTTTTGTTATATTTCAAACAATATTTCATAAAATATGATTTTTAATTAAGAATATGTGTTTTTTAATTAATAAGGATCTTATTAAAATAAATTGACTTAATTAATGAATTAAATTTTTGAAATGAGATTTTTTGAATTATGTTATTTTAAATAATGAATTATATACCTAAATTACGAATAAAATTATTTCTATTTACATTCAAACAATACTAGTAAATAAAATCACGGGTAAATAATACAAAAAAAAAAAAGGTAAATGGAATTTCCAATGTTATTATAAGGAAATTATAGAAACTGAATGATTTAAATTACAAAAATAAATTGAAAATATCATTTAATTGTTGAACATTGGAACGATCTTAAGTTTAATATTATTCGTCCAATGTTCATCTTGAATTCAAATTTAAACATGAATTAATTTAATAATGTGCTTCTATTGCCATTCCAAAGTGTATTAAAATAAAATTTGGTGCGAGGATCTCACAACTTTCACTTACCTCTCTATTTGAAATAAATTTTAAATGTTTACATTTTGTTTCCATGGAAATTCCATTTAGTTACCATTGGAACATTTAGTTTTTAAAAATTAATATAACAATAGAAATTATTATCTACAACAATCATTTAAGTTTATGCGTTTTCACCACTTTCCATTAACTTTTACGACTTTATAAGTTAGATAATATTTTTTCTAAAATCTTTAGCTTTCCACCGGTGTATTATACATGTATAATACTATTTATATTTCCGTAAATTTGTTTACTACCTGAGAAAATATTACTCCTTTTATAGTTTATTTTGTTTTTCATATATTATTACTACTAACAATGAGAGATGGTTAATTATTTCAAATAAACAAAATTAAAGGTACTTTAGAGGAAGCCATTTTGAAAATTCGGCATTTAAGCCCTATCAGCCTATTTAAACGAGGGTACGACCTAGCTAATATTACAAGGAATTTAATTATACATTGATGTAACGAATTTGATCAAAATCGTTGGAGCCATTTTGTTCAAAATCGTTGGAGCCATTTTGTTCAAAATCGTTAAAAGGTTTAAAAACGTGGCACTTCCCTAAAACCAGAAGTGGCACTTCTGGTAAGTCGATTTTAGGGAAGAAGTTGCTGTAGCATAACAGGCTTTTATATCTGTGACACACACGCACAGAACTTGTTGCGAGACTTGGACTCAGGGTATCTTAAAACACGTATTCAAGATTTTTCACGATCATAATACTTTCCCGCAAGTGAAAGTAATAAATTAATAAATGTAATTGAAATCAGTAATATGAATCTGCTAGCATATGTTTTTGGTTTTACTCTGAAAGCTGACACCTTTTGACACATATATTTTTATATTTATTTGTATGTGTATATAATATATATATATATATATATATATATATATATATATATATATATATATATATATATATAGATATATATATATATATTTGTTCATACGAAAATAAGAGAGATTGAAAGGCAGGAAAGGAAAATTCTAGGGAAAATTTTCGGACCAGTTTTTCGTGAGGGAATTTAGATAAAGTGGCCATCAAGAGAGATATACGAAAATAGATACCATAACGGATACCTTTAGAAGGAGAAGGATGAAATTATATGGACATATCAGCAGGATGAACAAGGATAGGCTCACAAGGAATATCTCTGAAATCGCTAGCACTATTGAGAACAAGATAAAATGGATGACGAAAACAGAGGAAGACAAAGAATTGGGAATTTCACAAGACAGCACAAGCAATAGAAAAAAAATGGTCGGAAGAGCACAAGAGAGAACATAGCGAGCACATGAAAAGAATTTGGGAGGAACGAAGAAAGAAAAAATCATAATTGCTCAAGCTCAGTCGCTCTCTAAAAAAGGGAAAAAATGAAAATAATAACAATAATAATAATAATAATAATAATAATATATATATATATATATATATATATATATATATATATATATATATATATATATATAAAAGTTACGATTAGACTGAACTGTACACTTAAAAAAAGGGGGTTTGGGGTAAAGTAACGCTACGACTTCTGGAAATGAACTGACTTTATTAATGTTTTTTCATCTGATAACTATGGATACAGAGCTTGTTGACAAACAATAGCGAACTTATCCTAAGAGCTTCATAGTTCTTTCTATTATTTACGTCTTATATACCGTTAACTTTATATATATATATATAATGTATATATATATACTGAAATCATCAGATGGGGGTATGAGATGCATTCTTTATTATCATTTTTTTAAGGACCAATTTCGAGCTCAAACTTTTAATAGTTTCAATTTTACTAGAAATATACTTTGGGAAGGTTATTCATGCGATAGAATAAATTAAGTAATTAATTAAATTAATTAACAGCAAATATTGTTTTCTACATCCAAACTCAACTTAGTAAATTAATTTAATTTTCAAAATTTGAGAATAATAACGATAAAATACTGTTCCAGAACTATTAAATAACTCCTAGTGAACATTACTCTGGAGCTAATACAACAGAAAAGCAATTATTTCAGAAAATGGATTCTCTTTTATCGGATAGTCTATATCTCTTTAATGACGAGTCGATGTTGAAGAATGTTTCATTATGGAGTAGAGCAGTGGCTACAATTTTCAAAACCGGTTTCTGACCAATGCCTATTTCCTTTTCATATCTACCTACAACATTTACAACTTCATCAATTCAAACATATTTCTCTTCTATTAAGCCTATCACATATTCGGAAAAATAAAATTATTGTTATTTACTTAAGGGATAAAACAGCTACCCTCATTCAATTTTTTGTACCTTATGGTCACTACCTTTCAGGTTAATTCACTTCATTTTTATCATTTTAATTTTATCAAGCTCTCGTGATTTCACAAATGTTTAAGAAAAGAGTAATATTTATAAAAGATACGTATTGGTATTAATAAATTACATATTTAATAAAATTTATAGTTAAGCTGTAATGTTTGTTACATTATATTATTAGTATTATTATTTTGTCTATTGCCATATTCAAATAAAATCTTTAAAATTTCTATATAAACTGCAATATTATCATCTCCTATTTCAGCTTCGTGTATTGCACAATCCTTTAACGTTTCTTAAATGGTTTGAAGCAGAGTTTGAAATCGATAATTATTTTTTTAAACAAGTCATGAAACAATCATTATTTTTTATTAATACATTTAAAAATCATGCCTGATTCAAGCATAAAAATCGATCTTTTTGTTACATCAAAAAATCAATGAATTTCTCTCTCTTTGCTATGATGTTTACATAAATAGAAATTATGGAATATCAAATAGCGCTAAATAAAACCAAACATTCTTTGGACCTCCCACTTATCACGAAAGGGCCTTCCTCACCAGTGATTTGCGCTTTCGGCTGACACCAGACAGAACACATCGAAAGGGTACTGATTTCCAAACTAAATTCTTCCAGTTCTAATACGGATGAATATAAATGTGCTTTTATCAGAAGCCATTTTTTTCTTTATAATAAATCACCCCAATAGGGCATATATTTTATGAAAAAGAAGAAAAAAACCTAGGCCCATTGATCTGATAGATTTTGTCTGATGCGGCAACAGGCAATCAAATATTGTTTCAGATTTATATTAATATAAATATTGAGTTAGATAAGATTTAAAAAAAACATTGCACACAAATGATCATTATTATTGATTGAAAAGATTTTCTCTGAAATAATGGTCAAGATATGATTTTTTTTTGGGTGTGATCACAAAATTAAAATTACTCTTGATAAAAATCATAAAATGATTTATCAAACTACCAGATAAAAATTTCGATCGGATTTAACTTTTATTTATTTATTTTTAATTATAAATTTCAAAACCTGGTTTAAAGTTCCAATAGTATTTATTATTATTGTGCATTAACCTCTATTTTAAATATGAATATTATATTTTAACATTGTCTTTTTATTATTTTAAATAAGACTATATTTTTTTAGATAAAAAATATTAATTTTCTTACGAACATGTCTTATTTATTAATAAATTCTATATTTTTCTAATATGCCAATAATTTTCTAACGTCATTCTTAAGTAACAAGAGAATTATATAATGGTGGTCATTTATAATTTCCAAAAAAATAAGATGGTGGTATTAAAATAAATAAGGGATATAATTATTTTTCTAGTTCTAAAGATAATTAAAAAAACAAGGAAAATACGGACGAATCTCTTATTTCTCCAATCCCCGAGAATTGTAAATACACTGACACAAAATTATTCGTAATTTGTTTTTAATTCTTCAAATTATAAATTTTATCATTATTCCTTTCGTTTTTTCTGAAATATATATATATATATATATATATATATATATATATATATATATATATATATATATATATATATATATATATATATATATATTTACACACATATATAAACTTAATATATATAAACGATCAAATTTTTATAATTTGAAAAAGTTATAACAAATTACAAATAATTTTGTGAGTCACCGTATACTTTTTACTTTCCCTTAGCTATATACGAACTATATAGTAAGGAGAAGTATTGCGATCGTGAAAATTTTCGAATTCGAGTTTTCGACGGAAATACACGTTTTAAGGTCCAAATGACCAAGTCTCGCAAAATGGTCTGTGTGTCCGCGTGTCTGTGTGTATGTGAACAGTCTAGCTCAAAAACGAAAAGTTGTACGATACTGAAATTATGTATTTAAGGTTGGCGCATGCATGTGATGTTACAGCAACATTTTCGTCAAATTCGACTAACCGGAAGTGCCACTTTATATAATCGATTATACACTTTTTTAAAATTTTCTCGAAAACGGCTCTAACGATTTTGATGAAACTTGCCTTAATTGTTCTTCATAAAGGTCTTTAAATTTTCATTTATGTAGTAAATCACCGAGGAATTGCAGGGAAAAAAGTTATGATGAAAAGAATATTTTATTTGCTCATAGCTTAAAAAGTATGCATTTTACGGTAAATTATCTATAGACTTGTATGAGAGGTAATTAAATCATCTGAAAAACAAAAAAAGAATCATCAATATCGGACCAGTATAAGCAAAGATACAGCGCATCGGACTAACCGGAATTAGCTATAATATCATGGATTTTACACTTTTTTACATTTTTCTCGGAAACGGCTGTAACGATTTTGATGAAACTTGCCTAAATTATTCTTCACCGAGCGCATCCGAAAGGAGATGGATGCGAATGAACCTCCTCCCACCAACCCGCCAACCTGATGTAAACAATACACTCGGTAACAAAGTAATTTAAGAATACAAAAGCGGAAATTAACTTAATAATTTCAACTTTCACATTATTTAATGGAAAGAAAATGTTTCCATGGAAACTAAACCAGAAACTTTTAAAATTGATTTTCAACTTGACATACTTAAAATATATAGGTAGTGTACAGAATTGTTGTACTATAATTGTTTAAAAAACTGTTTTATAGTACTTAAGTGGCAGAAGAAGTTAATGCTACTGAGTTTATTAGAAGCAGTGTTTATGTGAACTCTTTAAAATTATATAAAAAAGATAATTATTATAGGACGGTAAGGGAAAGTTGTGTGATGCGCGCACCGCACCAGATTTTCCCATATATAGTCCTAATTTGTAAATACGTATATATACATCAATTTATTATTATTATTTTAATTTTATTGATGTTCTTGTAGTTATTACTATGTATATCTTTTTTATTTTATTTAATTTTTTTTTTATGGCTCCAAAGCCTTATAATACGTCGGATTTTTTATTAAACCACTGGGACTTGCCCAAGAATAAATAAAGAATATTATTATTGATTTTTTACGATTAATTCAACCGAATCTTGATCAAACCATCATGCGATTCGTGGTAAGTTCAGCATTGATTAATTTTTTAGTTATTTAGTTGTTTAATCCCTAGCCGCGACAAATTTAAATGTCCGGAATACAATAATTCGATACTATTTACTGAACACAGAATCCAGTGAATGGCTATTCGTTTAAGTTATTTTAATTCGGACTTGCAGTTCGACAGTAGATAATTTTGTAAGTGGATAAAGTTGGACTTACGGGACTTAGCGGCGAAGGCGACAGATAGGACAGTGAAGAATGCCACTAAGAAGACTGATGATGCCATGGTGCCACTGAGTTCTGTCGGCAGCGCCGAGCTAATAAATAGCCGGCGATAAGAGCAATCTGAGCTAGGGTTGGAACATCGAAAGAAAAATATCGATATTTTGTAAAAATATTATATATTTTGATATATCGTGAAACGAAATATCGATATCCACCGATAATTGGTAGAAAAATATCGATATCTCGATGTATCGAAAGGAAATGGACGAAAAAGCAAAGAAAGCGTGCATTAAATGAGTATAACGTTATGAAATAATATAATTATTATTTATAAAACAATATTTTTATTATCCATGAATCATTATAAAAACAGATAGAAAAGAATAATACTTTGGTAAAAAAAATAAGTATTATAATACATTTTTATCTTGAAGGTTTTTTTTGCCATATTTCATATACTACATTATTCTACAAATTTTTCAAAAATAAAACCTTGTTATATTAATTTTTCTATAAAAAATTACCTTTAATTTTTCTATAAAAAAATTTACCTGCAGTTCTCAGGGAAATGCATCAACAATTGGGTGAGATGATTCACAGGGTTAGCTTCTTGGTACAGGAGATTAATTCCAGATTTTGCCTTTAGGATGGCGCCACTAACGCGTAAAGGTCAGAAGTTGAGCTGGGGTCAGGAACAAGAAGACGCCTTAGATATTAAAACGAAGTTGGTGGAAGCACCTGTATCGGCATGCCCAGATTTTACGAGGACGTTTATTGTTCAGACAGATGCCTTCTCCGTTGGATTAGTAGCAATTTTGTCTCAAGAGCTTGATGAGAATGTTATCGCGTATACTAGCAGAGCCCTAAAGCAGGCCGAACAAAAGCTCTCCGCAACAAAGTTGGAATGTTAAGCAGTGATTTACGGTGTAATGTTAGGCACTAAATTTACGGTGATCACGGATCATCACTCTCTAATGTGGCTTCATCGTCTGTAAGATCTTTCTGGTCGATTAGCTCGATGGGCGCTGCGGCTGCAGAATTATGATTACCGGATACAACACAGACCAGGGAAAGAACACATGGCAGCTGATGCTTTATCACGTGCAATAGATCAGGCTTCTTCAGACCCCAACCTTGCTCTAGCAGTAGTTGTCATTAATGGTGAGGAAGCGGATCCCTGAATATGAAGCGCAGAATCACGGATAAGCCGGAAGAGTTCCCGACTTGGCGGATTGCTGAAGGTCGTCTCATCAAGCATGTGTTTGAGAGGAACCCGTTGAAAGTTGGCAATAATCAATGGGAACTTGTGGTACCGAAGAATCAAAGAGAAGCAGTTCTCAAACGATTCCACGAGGACCCGACTGCAGGACATATGGGGGTGAACAAGACGAAGAAGAGGATTGTTCTTTATTATTTCTGGCCGAGCCTGATCCGAGACGTCGCCAGGTTTGTGAAAAATTGTCATACGTGCCAAAATACGAAGCCGGAACAAAAAGCTCCTGCAGGCTTGATGGGAATGACTCCTTTGCCTTCAAAACCCTGGCAGGTAATTTCCACAGACCTCATGAGATCATTTCCACTTTCTTCGAAGCAGAATCGGTATTTACTGGTGGTAACTGATTACCAAACCAAATTTACTCTGCTTTTCCCTTTAAGACAGACGACTGCACAGGCAGTAACAAAACACGTAGAGAACGACGTGTTCCTAATGTTTGGTGTACCTGAAGTAGTATACTGTGACAATGGCACTCAGTACACTAGCGAAAAATTCAAGAATATGCTGAGAAAATATGGCACTACTTGTCGGTATAACCCAGCATATCACCCCAGGCCAACCCTACTGAGAGGGTAAATAGGGTGCTCAAGACAATGATTTCGTCTTATGTTAGAGATAAGCATCGATCCAGGGATAAACATAATGCGGAGTTCGGTTTTGCTTTGAGGACAGCCAGCCATGAGACAACTGGGTACACATGGTAGCAGCATAGCCTCCCGCAACCCCAGAAAAAGAGGATAATGTCACGGTAGACAATTAATGAACACATGTGATAGAAATGAGGAGGTTACAGTGGGACGTTTTGTAAAAAAGGGTTAAACAATTGTGTGAAAACGTCTTAACTGTTGGTCTAGTTTTGTGCACTCTTATTCTGTACATTGAACCCATTGGGGTGGGATATTAAAGAACAGGAAACTGATTAAGACTTTGAGAATCCATTCCAGCTGAACAGTGAAAGAGGACTATTTCAAGAGTAAACGATACGAGTGAGTTTAGTTATTGTTATTTGTTATAGCTTAGTTTAAAGGAATTTTCTCATATATTGACTGATTTGCAGATTGTGTAAATATTACAGCATTGAAATTCTGTATTTATTAAATTGTACAAAGTTAGACTAACTGTTTTTTTTTTAATTGGTGAATTATTGCTAAATAAAATTTTAAGAATATTTTACATTTATTTAGACAAGTCTGGTTGAACCCGCTCCCCCTCCACTGGGCTAGCGCAACAAATCAGATATCTAACCAATGAGTAGTACGTTACAGTATCCTTACAGATAAAATATAAAATAGCATCATTAATTTTTCTTCGTGGTTCGCCTCCCTCTTCAAATGATGCGATATTTTGGAAACTACTTCTTATGTCAGAAGCTTTTGATGGAGGAACTGTTTCATTTGCTTCTGATTTAGAAGTAGATGGTGTTGCAGAAACACCTGATCCTGATGGAGACGAAAAACGTGTGAATGGGAAGCTTTAAGGTGTGCCATTAAGTAGGTTTGTTGTGTTTCCCGATGTCCGAAATATTTTGTGACAATATTTGCACTCCGCACTTTTACTGCCTCTCGATTTAAAATGTTTGCATACTTCAATTTTTGGCGGCGACATTTTATTTTCTATTTTCACTTTAATCACCACACTAAAAACAACAACAAGAAGAACAATGAACAACAGGTAACTAACCGTTAGTGACGCCTATGAGTTATAACAATAAGAAAGTTACAACAGTTCAAAGACAGCATCCTAATCCAAATAATTAAGCTATCCTGTAAAGTACAGCTCACGGATAAAATTAAAAATATGATAAAGAATAAAGGAAATTTCTAATTAAAATAAAATAATAAAGATTTAAATATCAATATCACCGATATATCGGTGTAAAATATCGATATCATCGATATATCGGGTGTTAGGATGTCGATATAATATATATATATATATATATATATATATATATATATCACTGATATATCGGGTGTTAGGATGTCGATATAATATATATATATATATATATATATATATATATATATATATATATATATATATATATATATATATATATATATATATATATATATATATATATATATATATATATATGTATTATATCGACATCCTAACACCCGATAATCAGTGATATATATATATATATATATATATATATATATATATATATATATATATATATATATATATATATTATATCGACATCCTAACACCCGATATATCAGTGATATATATATATATATATATATATATATATATATATTATATCGACATCCTAACACCCGATATATCAGTGATATATATATATATATATATATATATATATATATATATATATATATATATATATATATATATATATATATCGCGTTTCGATATTCCAACTCTAATCTGAGCCCAGGGTCAAACTCCGACCAACCGATTCCCTTTCCCCACCACCTCTTTCCCTCCGTAACAATTGTATTAGTTAATCAATCTTTTCCATTGTTCAGTTGACAAAATATATTGCTATCTCTATGGAGCTTCGATGATCAGTTTTGCATTATTGCAGTATTACTATATTTATCTATTTATTTGATTGTACCTATTTTGGTCTGTATTTATGCGAATTCGAAATTCTAACATTCGATTATTTTTTTAAAAATTTTTGTATTCATATAAAAGATTTAGGTATATCCATTTACGGATTTAGGGGGTGACTATAGGGGCTACAATCCAGGGCGGCAATTGCTTTTACTTTTTTTTTTTTTATGCATTTAAATTTTCATAAATACAAATTTTTCACCATATTAAAAATGACATATATAAAATATACTTTTTTTAAAATATATATAATTCTCAGGGATGAGTTTACCATAAACTAGTCAATATTATTCAGTTCATCTGCAACATAACATTTGTAACAATAAAAAACAACAACTAAATTAATAAAATGCGTGAGCGTTAGTAGAGCTTTGTCACTAAGGACGTTTTGAATGGCGAGGTTAGTAGAAAAAAAGTTGGGACCTCTGAAAGGCATTTTTTAACACCAACTCAATTCACATACAAATTTTCAACTCTCTAGCTCAATTTGGAGGGGCGCCTCTGTACGAAAAACCTTAAAACCGCGAAAAACATTCGAACATGCCGAACTTTAGACTGAAATTTACCTCCACTTCTATGACATTGTTCTGCCTTCATAACTCATAAATACCGAATTTCAGCTTATTTGATCCAAAGAAGGCTGCTGGAGGTGCCTAAATGGGAAATATAAGATGAAATATTAATATATTTATCATATAAATTAGTTTTTATTAATAAAGATTTTGTGGGATTAATATGGTCATTTTTCTTAATCTAATTTGATTGATAATATATAATTTTTATCACTCTATTGGATTCGCCTTTTTGAACTTCTAAAATGCAACATCGGATTTGGTCTTTGTGACTTAAAAATCCCTGCAAAATTTATTTCAAATGAGTCGGCTGATTTGAAATTTTATAAGCCATTTTTAATCACTAAATTCTGATTCCGAATTATCTTTCAGAGACCCGAAAAAATAACCCGGACACCGAACGAAAATGGAAATGTTCGCTATCAGTCTGCCAAACTATTTTTTTTCGATCACATTTGGCGCAGTAACTAAGCCCTCCTCCATATTAGATTTTTTTAAAAGGACCAATCGTTGAGAAAATTACAGGTTTTGAACTTTAAATTGAGACCTTAAACATGTTTATAGGTCAAACTTAATTTCTGACAAGAAGGGGAGGGCTAGAATTAGCAAAGAATATACTTTTAAAAAAATAAATAAATATGCTGCCGTCCACTAAGGGTCTTGGGTGTAGTATTAGCTAAGGGTATTCTAATTGTAGACCAGTTTTCATTGCATGTGATGATGTCATTCATTATATTCTCCCTCCAACCTATTGAAGGATCAGGTCCTAACTTAGTAGAAGCTGAGTGTGTCCCAAGAGGGTTGGTTATCCGAAACCTTATATTAATTAAATACAATGAGCAATGGCCCAGCCTAGCCCGTCTACAAAAGCTCTCATTAGGATCCAACGACATTTTACATTTATAAAAAATTGTCTCAATAGCTTGCACATACGCTTAAATTATTCCAACATGATTCTTAGTGTAGGTATTAGGAAAGTCCGCTGGTGAGTTCTAATATGAAATTTTATTGACCTAAATGAGATTAAATAGAATCGTGTAACAGCTTCTGGGAAGTTTTTAGGGATTCGAAGCGGTTCGTAGGAATTAAACTAAGGGGATCGTTACCAGCATCGTTACTCAGAAAACATAACACTGAGTGGATTTATATATATATTGTTATGTATTGGTGTAAAGAAATACTTACAACGTCGGGCGCTATACCTGGGGGTGCAGTTAGAGGGTGTCAGGAGGCAGCTTAAACTGTCATAAAGATAAAACTAGAGATAGACCCAGTAAACATGGTGTAATAAAATCTACCGCCCTATCATAGCGAAAATAGGGACAATAGAGAAAATAGTTCAAACATTTCCAAGGCCTTTTCAAAAATTCTTATAGCGTCAACCAATAATATGGTCCAAAAGGAGAGTGGGGACAAAATGCATCTTTCAAGAAGAAGAAGGGGAAAAAGAGGAGAAGAGACCGAGGAGACAGAAGAAGCGGAAGTGTTATGGAGAAGGTAGAAGAGTGAGGTTCGAGGGAGTTCTGGGGAAAAGGCAGAAGAGTGAGGTAACGAAGAGTATAAGACGGTGTGTTCATTGTGTACATTAATGTCGAATATTATGTGGCACCCGATTAATATTTTAAATAAGCAAGTTCTCCCAGTATTCTCAAATACATATGTTAAAGTCCATATATTTTTATAATGAGAGTAATTTAGGATGTAAATTAGTAAGCCAACAGTTTAATTAATAACGTAACTTAAATAAAGTAAGATCTTCTATCGAAATCTACTATTGTATTTACCCTGCATGCCATCATATAGTTTAATTAAGTGAAATGGTAAACGCGACACCCTTGGAAAGGATCTCCAATGATATTTATAATATCCCAAGCTAGTGACCATATCAGGGGGGTCTGCGGTCTCTAGCCTTATATGTTAAAATATATTTTGATTGATCGGCTCCCTTCTGGAACCGATGCAAATAGAGAATAAATTAATAGTTTCTGGGACCCCCACCTGCCTTAGAAAAGCAGTCTGCCAGAAACATCGCAATATATATATATATATATATATGCAAAAAAGCTCAAAACGAGACATAAATAACTGTTAGGACATAAATGGAAAAATCCAAAAAGAGGCCAAGAATCTCAAAAATAACAGAGATAAATAAAAAAAAATCATCTGTCGATATTTTACCAATTCAGGCATCATCAGGACAGTGGGGGAAAAATAAATAAAATATAAAGAAAAAAAAACCTAATAAAGAACAAAATACAGCACATCTCACATCCAGAGCCCAAAAAGTCACTAACCAGAGACAGCACCCTGTTATACATAAACTTATATAAATTTCCCTTTCCTCTTGTATTTGGTTGATCTTTTCTAATTTTCTTATTTAATTTATTTTTATGATCTTTTATACATTTTTAGGTTTTAGTATGAGTATTTCCTTTTTTTTATGATCAGCTGTTGATAATTTAACTTTTTCCAGCTGTTGTCACGTAACCTCGCTTTTCCTCAGTATATGCCTGGGTGACTTGGTGTGGGGTGCTGTCTCTAGTTATCGACTTTTTTGACTCTGGATATGAGATGTGCTGCGTTTTGTTCGTTATTAGGTTTTTTTTTCCTTTATATTTTTTTTTTCTCTTGAATATTTTAGTTTGAATAGTTTGAAGACAATAGTTTGAATCCAAACTATATTTTGAATAACTTATTTTTTAATTTTTTGTGTGTTTTTAGAAATGAGGATGAATGTATAACATTCGAAACTAGTTTTCAATAAAACAAATTTATAGAAGTGGTAAATAATTTATCAATCCCTAATTAGATTGATCCTTCTATACCATCATGCGGGTGTCAACTAGTTACATTTATGTTTTTTTAAAATACATTTTTTAAATTATAAAGAGTATATTGATAGCAGCTCTATCCCTAAATATTGTGCATTTTTTGAGAGTTTAAATATTAAGCAGTTATAGAAAAGAAAATGGAATTATATTAATTTTTGATCGGTGGTACAAGACCTCAAACTACCATCGATCACGGCCTAGTGGATCATTAACATCTTGTACTTATAAGGAAGTTATTATGTATTAACAATTACATTTTTATACAGAAATGTGTATTTTATTGTTTCATTCAAAAAATAAATAAGATTGTGCAAAGTACAACCCAATTTTTGTTTGTAGAAATTTGCAGAAGGAGTTGCAATATGAACTTCCACTCGTGGTTGCCAGTCTGCCACAATAACTTCCGCTGCATCAAACATTTCTCTGGATTTTTTCACAAATTTGCTGCAATTTCCAATTCTTTTTTAGATTTTGACCCAAGGTACATGACGGTGCGTTTTTCCAAATTAGACCTCCTCTACATTCTAGGTAATTTTTAAAACTGGAATATGGCAAAACAAATTACTCATCAATAAGCAGTTATTCAGGTAGAACATGATTAAAAACACAAAATGCAATCGTCAACTTTAAAAATAAATAAATAGTAACACCTAAATTTCATACTTTTGGAGCAAAAAAAATTTATTTCTAATTTTATTAATTTATAATTATAATAGATCTAATTTATTTAATATTTATTTAATAAATTTATAAATTAATTAATTTATATATATATATATATATATATATATATATATATATATATATATATATATATATATATATATATATACACAGATATACATATATACATATATACACACACATCAACTTATCTTAAACTTCGTTTTACTATTTTCTTTATTACCCTTTGTTATTTACTGCATAATTTAATGTTTGTTGAATGTCAAATAGAATGATTTTTATTTATATCTTTTTTATCTTCTAATATTTGTTATCATCTTTATATATAAGGCAGTATAGATCCCTTTTCCGCCTCTCAGGAGCGATGGATTTTGATGAATGAGGTGTCAAAAGACAGGGAATTTCACGAAAACTGACGAACCCCAATTTGAATTCTCAAATTCTTACTAGGACTTAAATAAAAGTGATGGAGAGACTGAGGGGTTCATAGCTTTGACAATGAGGAATCGTTTCGAATCGAGACGAAATAGGTGGCGTTTTAAAGATTTTGACATGGGGATAAAGATCATATAAGTTCCGTTGGAAGAGGTGTTCTTCAGCGCTTTAAAACCCTAAAACCTACCGTTTTTTATATAATGCACGATATAGGCACCGGCCCTATGCCATCTTCCGTACGTGCCGTTGTCATGACAACTCCGTACCTATGGAATCTAGCATATAGCATAGCTGGGTCTTATTGCTTATCTGTTAAACTAAAGTGATATTTTCCTGTGGGGCCAGATCATTAGTTACTAAGTAAACTGCTACTTCAACACAGTAGTTATAAACTATATAGGTTCACCAAATGTGTGTGCCAGATAAACTTTCTTGGTAATATATTGTTTATACGAATATATATATTTATCTAATATCGCTTATACTTCTAATGTATTAGAAAGAAGAAGGATAGATATCTAATGCCAGAGTTCTCGCTCGGGTAGTCTTCTTATATAAGTAGTACATTATGCTTATCACAATTATTGCATAACGTATTTATATTAATTTTAAAAGCTAAAGATGAATTATAAATTTTAAAAAAATATATATATTTATATATATATATATATATATATATATATATATATATATATATATATATATATATATATATATATATATATATATATATTAATTTTTTTTTATCTCAATTGATGATCGATCAATTCTTATATAATTAAAAAAACAACATTGATTAATCATTTAAATGGTTTTAATAATGCCCCGACTGCCAATCTACTCCCGTCAATTCAGTGGAATTTCATATTTTTTTTTTCCATGTTAAGAAAATTAGGAAAATTGATAGCAATAACGAGGGAACACGACCAGCAATATAATTAAGGAATCTGCAAATATTTCTGCTGACTGACTGGTGTCCCAATAAAAACTATAGATACTGGATATTTCTCTTCAAAATTAATAGACAATTAGGAATGGGCAATATTTCGAGCTATTTTTTTTATATCAAAAGGTTTCTTTCAGCGTACTTGACATTTGGAGCCTATATTCCTTCACGAGAAAAAATATTATCATTAAAACATTCAGTGAGAGAAATTTCTTGGTGATGTTTATTCGATCCCAGTTCTCAAGATATTCATATTGATTGTAAATTGTTTATAAGATTATCCAAGACTAGAAAATTCCGGTGATCTGGTGCGAAAGCGGATGGAAAAAGGCAGTGTGGAGGGAGACAGAGGGAGAAATAGACACGACGGAAAGGATTGTTGTTATGTTCATTACTGGGGAGTAAATTGATATACCACAATAAGAAAAAGCTAACATAAGATTGTGAATGGCACAGAACCAAGGAACAGAAGAATCCGTTACAGGTTTTTCAAATCAATTTTATTTTCGATGACTGAATTTTTATTTCCGATTTCGAAAAATACAATTACTTCATCACAAGCAGGGTTGAAATAGCGTAAAATGATAGGTATTAATTTGAAATACAAAAAGACAAAAATTTTTAATTCGGAAAATCACATCTGGCGATTGGGCAGCTCAGCGAAGATACGTTTCAGATTAAATTGTTTGGTGAGGGTTCATTTCCAAATATACTTAAATAAATTGTTCTAATAAAGAATGCAATAAAAACCATCAGATGCAGAAGAAAATAATTATGAATAAAAAGTATGATTTTAATAATTGAGATTAATGAAGCCGAAATTTCCATAAATGTTGTTAAATTATATAGAGATAATAATAAAATATTTTAAGAGCGGGTTCTTTTCATCTTACCCGTTAATTTTTTTTACTGATTCCAATGCGTGAGCGTATTTATGTGCATACATATACAAGGTGTTGATTTTAAGACGGATTAAACGCATTTTACGGAAAAACGGTCGGTGGTTCGATAAAGGTAAAAATTGTAGAGCGTAACGCTTTCTTCCAGAGCATGACCATTTTTGACACTTGGACGCCGCCAACGGGCCTGTGACCCCAGTCCAAAATGTGAGCTTCGCATTTGACCTCTTAGTTTATGCACTATTAGGGTTCTGGAAATGGCTCCAACTCAGGTTCCAGTCAGAGCTCCTATGGCTCCAGCAAATATTACAAATGTGGTCATTGTAGAGCTGTCATTAAAGTACTGCAAATCCGTGGACTTTACAAGTTGTAGTCATTTATTTATTCATTTATTAAGTAGCAATTTTCTAATTGTATTTTTTTTTTAAATAAATAAATTTTCAGAGAAAAAAGTTGTTTATCCAAACAAAGATATAATGATGATGAATCTTCAGTATGTAGCGAACAATTACAATACGCAATACTTGTCATGTCACGAATTTAAATTATTTTTCTGCATTTTGCTATAAAATTAAAAATAGTATGATTATTGATGATTAATCGGATTCAATCATGATTATTTCATCAATCTGATTTAAATATTTTTTTTTTTTTAATGATAAATCGGATTTAATTATGATTATTGTTATCGCCACAGATTCCACCTCCTTACTATCCCAAACATCCTGAACTATCCCAGTTCCCCTATCCTTCACAAGAAGCTCCATTAAATGTGGAATCCACACAACGATCCCACACGAGGGTTCAACCTCCACCAAGACAGAATAACCCTCCACCTCACGACTCTTCCTTCTACTCCTATCCTAGCCAAAATCCTTCCGATATAACATCAATCCTTCGTGATCTTCAAGATACAATAAGACCTCTTATCACAATACTTACCAGAGTCCTAACTGAAATCCCGCTCAATATCTCACGATGAACAAAAATACCCTAACTATCCTTTTGTGGAATGCAAATGGCCTACAGAATCACAGAGACGAACTTGACATATTCCTCCACGAAAATTTCATTGACATTGCCCTAGTTACTGAAACTCACTTCACGACGCGTTCTTTCTTTTACATACGAGACTACATTACATACAGATCAGATCATCCAGATAACACATCCCACGCAGGTTCTTGCATCCTTATTCACAAATCCCTACCTCACTCCCTAATTCCTTCCACTCCAACTGACACCATTCAATCAACCTCAATAACCTTATCCTCTCGCCCTTTAAACACTACATTCTCAGCTGTATACTGCCCTCCTGGAAATTCCCTTTCCTGTAACCACCTTGATTCCTTATTCCGATCCCTTGGTCCGCGTTTCGTTGCTGGAGGGGATTACAACGCCAAAGACCAACGATGGGGATGTCGAACTTCCAATACTCGTGGCAGAATTCTTTCTCGTATCACAACCTCCAACAGTTATTCCATCCTCTCTCCCATGAACCCTACTTATTGGCCTACATCCCATAAAAAACATCCTGATGTCCTTGATATATTCATTACTTCCCAGATACCCTCCTTCCAATGTACAATAAAATCCATAGATGACCTATCTTCAGATCATAGTCCGGTTCTGCTTTTCTTGCATTCAAATCCTGTTCCGAAACCCTCCCCTCCTTCCCTGATTAAAGGACAAGTAAACTGGAACAATTTTCGGTACGATCTAGAAAACAAACTTGACTTAAAAATTCCGTTAGAAACTAATCATCAGATTGATTCCGCTATAGAGGAATTCACAAGAGCAATAGGTTCCACTATCTACAGCAACACGTCACACCACAAAATTAGAAATATGCAAGAAACCAACTTGCCACATCATATTCGCATTTTATTAACTGAAAAACGCCGAGCAAGAGCGAGGTGGCATAGAACAAGATATCCATCAGACAAAATTCATTATTCAAAACTGACCAACAAATTAAAAGTAGAAATCAGAAAATACAAAATTCAAAATTTCCAGAAAATAACAGAGAACCTAACTTCTAACGATAAATCATTATGGATAACTACAGCAAAGCTATTAAAATTCAAAACCTTTAATCATCCGCTTCTCACTGAATCTCAGACCTGGTCTAGATCAGATGAGGAAAAATCCCAAATATTCGGTGAACACCTTTTCAAAACTTTTAATCCTCATCCTGATATCCTTAACCCAGCCCATCTTGAGCATGTTGAGGCAGAACTAACTATTCCACTTCAGATGTCCCTTCCTCCTAAAGCGTTTCATCCTTCCGAAATAACTAACATCATTCAGAAATTACCTTCCAAAAAAGCTCCTGGTCATGATCTCATCACATCGCACATCCTAAAACACCTCCCTCGAAAAGCTGTCCTATTCCTAACCTATATATACAATGCATCACTCAGAACCACCTATTTCCCTAATCCTTGGAAACTGTCTATTATAAAAATGATACCAAAACCAAAAAAAAACATCTGAAAATCCATCCTCCTATCGTCCTATTTCCCTCTTGCCCACTATGGGCAAAATCCTAGAAAAACTCATATTAAAGAGACTGTACCCAATCCTAGAATTAAATCAAGTGATTCCTGACCATCAGTTTGGATTTCGAACATCCCATTCTACTATTCAGCAGTGTCATCGTGTGGTGGATGTGATATCCTCCACATTGGAGCGCGGAATGTACTGCACGGGAGCCTTTCTCGATGTGGAACAAGCTTTTGACCGAGTCTGGCACCCGGGACTGCTTTACAAACTCCGTCAATTCCTTCCCCCGACATATTTTCTATTAATCCGTTCCTACCTCACTGATAGAACCTTCAAAGTAAACCATAATCTTGCCTACTCATCACTATTCTCTCAGTCCGCCGGTGTACCTCAAGGTAGTATCCTTGGCCCCATCCTTTACACGGTGTATACAGCTGATATCCCAACCCATCGTAGCACCATCCTCACTACTTACGCTGATGACACATGTGTGTTATCTGTGAACAATGACCCATTTGCCGCATCTCAAACCCTGCAGTCACACACCACAGCCATTGAAGAATGGTGTCAAAACTGGAGAATCAAAATAAATCCCAACAAATCCCATCAAATCACCTTTAATAATATACCATTTATCCCAGTCGAACAAATCCGCTACCTAGGACTCCATCTTGATAAACGCCTTACATGGAATCCTCACACAAGACTGAAACGACAAGAAACTGCTCGAAGATTCCGATTACTGCAACACTTACTTGACAAACGCTCCAAATTACCGATTTTCTACAAAAAGCTCATTTACATCACCATTATCAGGCCTATTTGGACATACGGGATAGAGCTTTGGGGTACCACTAAACCATCAAATTCCTCCCGCATCCAATCCTTGCAATCCAAAATCCTTCGAAAAATCCTTAATGCTCCTTATTTTGTCACAAATAAAATTATCCATAAAGACCTCAATATCCCATTTGTTGCAGATTTAGCCCGAAATAGATATACCTCCTTTAATTCCAAACTCCTTGCCCATACCAACCCTCTTATTCGTAGCCTTTCATCCCCATGTATTCCTGATAATCCTCTGAGGCGTCTGAAAAGAAGATGGCCACGGGACCTTCTAAGTTAAAATAGACATTGAAGTGCTACCAATGGGTGGCTCCTTCACAAGTAATTCTCATGTCTTGTACTTCAAATTCCCATTTACTTGTTGTATTATGTAATACAGTTGTAAATTTCAATAAATAAATTTAAAAAAAAAAAAAAATTATGATTATTTATGATTAATATGATGTAATTATGATTGTTAATGATTAATCTGATTTAATCATGATTTTTTATGATTATGGTGATTTTATCAAAAAAAATTTAATGAGTAATCGGAATTATCATGATTTTTTATGATTGATCTGATTATTTATGATCAATAGAATTTAATTATGATTATTGACGATTAATCTGATTTAATCATGATTTTTTTATATTTAAAGTGATATTATCATGATTCTTTTTATGAGTAATCTGAATCATCATGATTTTTTATGATTAGTCTGATTTAATCTTATTTAATTTTAATTTTTTAAAATGAATAATGTGATTTCATCATCATTTTTTTATCGTTAATCAAATCTAATTATTGAGAAGCTACTTCAAATTGCGAACATTGTAGTAAATCATTTTTCTCAAAGATAAGTAAATGTTTGATACTGTAGTCACATATGTCCTAGGCATAGACATCATATTACACCAAGATCTTAAAATCCTAACTATACATTCGTTCATGAACAAAACTTTCAGACTCGTCTACGACAAAAAGATAAAAAGCACCAACCCACTAATACAGGAAATCTTTACAACAGAAATTCCTCAAAACTCTCTGTATTGACCCAAGTGGACTTGAAAGAGCCAAAAAAAAAAAAAAAAAAAAGTGGAGATCTAGTGTACGTTTTTAATAGTATGGTAGGAGGGTAGGGGAAGAGTTGCAGAAACAAATTTATTTGAAAAAAGGTTGTATAAATAAAAAAAGAAATCTAGAATACATTCGAAACTATTGGAACCAAACACTAAGAATAATTTTTTTGTCACCCAGGGCGAAGATAGAGGGACGTCGCGAAGGTTATGGATATGTTATCCCCCCCCCCCCCACCCCTCCAATAATTTGAAAGCCTAAACAGTTGGGAAATTTGAGAGCATCCATCAAACTGCCAAAAATTGTGGTCAAACATTTATAACCAATACCAATAGGTATCTTTTGAGTTAAGAGATTGGGATCTTATCGATACTATGTTGTGTTGGAATAGAAAAGAAAATTTAGACTGTGCCTCTCTCCCTCCCCCCCCCGTCCCATAATTAATTGTTGTAGCAACATTGTTGGGTGCATGCTATAGCTCTCAACCCCCGATGATGAAATATAAGAGTAGGGTGGGTTTTGAGGATTAATAATATTCAAATACATTAAGGATGGTCGTGCGATTACAAAAAAAAAAAAAAAAGTCTTTCTACAAAATATTTATTTACAAAAATACAAATATCTATAAAATATATAAAGGCATATGTAACAAGACAAATTGTTTTACACATTAAACGATAAAATTACTGAGTTGTACAATCATAAATAACAATTATAAATAAAAGAATTGATTCAATAAAATTATTAATTAAAATCGCAATTTCATAATGAAATTCATATACATATATGAATACATATATGGCTCAATAAATATTCAAGGTAAAATATAGTCGAACAAAATGCCACATTTAATGAAATTCCTTTTTTTAAATTATTGTCGAATTCAGTAATTGGCTTTAATACGGCGACATCTTCTTTCAGCATTCATTTATATCAAAATTATCTATATTACTGATGCCAAATAGTAATCCAATATGAGCTGTAAATATTAGATTTATAAATAAATTACAATAAAAAGTTAATTTTTAAAAAAATAATTGTCCATCCACTCATATCAGTAGTGAAAGTGAACAAGATTTTTTTTTTCAAATGCTATGCCATCAATATAGCCATAATCAATTAGGTATCTTATTACAAATGTCAGTTTAAAATTCCAAAGGAGTTAATGATTTGTCAAATTGGCTTGCAAGTTGAGAGTCTCTTCACTGATACTGAAATCTTTTGCTAATATTTGCCAGTGAAGAAAGATAAAGCAAGGGAATATTAAAAAAAAACAAAGGCAATATTCAAAATACAAACAATGATAACTAATTGAGTATCTCTAAATAAACATGTTAACAAAAAATGTCGACTAGGTAAATTTATAATTTCATTTAAAATGCAAATATTTTAATTTTCTGTCAATATTAGATATTTGATTTAAAATATTTTTTGAATTTCTTATATCAATATAGCGTACCATTTGACACGGTTTGGAAATCAAGAATAAATATGATGAATGTACTACATCGTGTTTTCATATTTTCAATACTGTTCAGGGATTTTTTATAGGAATTTGTTCCATTATTACCGATTATTATTTATT
This sequence comes from Rhaphigaster nebulosa, assembly GCA_948150685.1. Classification (NCBI taxonomy): domain Eukaryota; kingdom Metazoa; phylum Arthropoda; class Insecta; order Hemiptera; family Pentatomidae; genus Rhaphigaster; species Rhaphigaster nebulosa. The sequence continues at coordinate 21,993,028 of OX411307.1, forward strand.
TAATTTGTTATATTTGTATTAATTTTTTATTTATAGGACTCAATTCAAAATATTTAAAAGAGCTGACTCACGTATTCTTATGCGACTGTGAAGTATAAAAGGTGACTGGTTAATGAATAAAAAAGGAGAAATGTTTGGTATGAGACAAATTTAAGATTAAATTTATTTCGCCATTTGATCGTCAATCAAATGGGAGATTATATAGAAAACAATTTAATTATATAGAAAACAATTTAATGCTTATAATGCTGTCAGACCGGGGAATGAAATATAACTACATCTATACATTATAAAACTACTGCTTAAATTTTCTTCAAAATTTAGTTGCGTTACATTGTCGATTTTGTCATTAGTTCTTGGAGATGTCAGTATAATGGCTTCTTATAAAGATTGTTATCACTTTTCTAAGTGATAATCAAGAATAAAAAAAAAAAAAAAACGAAAGTAAACAAAAACAAAATCTGAAATTATCTCGACGATATAAGAAGTTATGATGTAAAAAAAAATAACAACGGAATGCTGGTTATAATTTATTTGATCTAAATTTAAACGAAAATTAAGTTTGACAAAACTGGTTTTAATCACAAATCTACAGTTTCTGACCAGCTCCTTGGTGCAAGTATATTCATTCTATAAATTCTCGCCGGTTCATTAATCAATTCATTGTTAGCAATCAGTTGATTTATAATCGGTTCCTTTAATCAATGAAATGTAAAACGAGAGGAATGTTATAAGGGCTATGAACTTGTGCTCTATCTGCACTTTCACGCGTTATCCTTTTGTAATGCGTTTACTCCAGTGCGTGTTGGCTGCGCACGGTTTCACAGAAGAAAACTCTTTCCTTTGGAAGCAGGCGACCCGTGGGTGTGGAGATGTTGCTCTACACCATCCGCGACAATGAGCCTCACGTCCCATTCACCACCGAGTTCTCAAGATGTCTCAAGTCCCCCGTCTTGGGAGAAAGTCGTCTTCCCGACGATTCTAGCGACATTATATTTGGTCGGTTTGTTCGGGAAAGACCCGGCGATTTCGGTCATCTGTGACTAAAAGGAAAGCCAGTCCCCGGAGGAAATGTAATTCCGAAAGTGTAATAAATGGTACATTCCTATAAATTAAAAAAAGTGGTACTTTAATAACCGAACTGGAAAAAATAAAATGTTAGATATGATAATACTTAATGCTGATTATTTTCATATAGCTTATTTTTAAAGACTCTAACCAATCAATTTTATTTTATTTTGAAAACAATTTCATGGAAACAATAGATAAGTAGTTGTTTACAGTAATTTCTTTCATACAGTGGACAAAAAATGTGTTCATACACTTAGTTTTTCGGGTAAAAATATGTTTAATAATTTATTGGACAGAAATTAACTGATGGATATAATAAAAAACAACATTCAACATTAATTTTTACATGTGAAAGAAATTAGAAACCCGTACAACCTAATTAACAACAAAAATAGAACAATTCATTTTTTCAGGTAGAACTTGATCATTTCGATTTAAGACTCATTTTGGGGGGAATGGGTTGTTAACCTAACTAACGACAAAAATAAAAAATTATCATGCAAAAAATGCATTCATACAGCATCAGTTGCCGTGAAAATAGCAATTCATCTTTTCAGGTAGGACTTAATCATTTTGATTTACGAGCCATTTTGGGGGAATTATCTTTCAATTAGAATCATTTGGCCCATTTTGGGTTTGTATTTGTATAAAAGATTATGTATTAAATGAAAACCATGAGATGAGATGAAACTAATTAGTTATTTTCACGACAACTGTTACTATATCAATACTTTTCCGAATGATAAATTTTCAATTTTTGTCGTTAAATTTCTAATTTCTAATTAAATAAGGTTTTTAATTTCCTTCACCAGCGAAAATTAATGCGGAATTTTGCTATTTATCATATCCATCAGTTATTTTATGTTAAATAAATTATTAAACATATGTTTACCCGAAAAACTAAGTGTACGAATACATTTTTTGAGCACTGTAATAGTAGTACAAAAGAATATATAATATTTTTTGATAAATAGAATTAGATCACTGTAAGTTATGTTGAAAAACATTAGTTGTAATGTTTGCGTACGTATAACTGAGTGAAAAAGATATTTCTACAATTAGTTCATTTATCTTTATCTTAATTTCCAATTACGCCATTTTAATTTATAATTCAATTCATTTATTTTGTTTACATAATAAATATTTCTATTGAATTTAGTGAATCCCTAATCCAATAAAGTTTAGACTGGTGTGTTTATATGAAGAGAAGTTTGTTATTTTTTATATAAATCAGTTTTTATAAAAGCATATAAATTGATAAAGCTTGGTCGATTGGCCTATCACGTGATGAGTAAATGGAAAAACATTGCAAGAAAATTAATTCTCGAACAATTGTTCATATCCAACTTCATGTATGTTATTGCTAAGATTTGGAGCAGATGGTATTATTGCTCTATTTTCTTTTATTTTTTTTTTTAATTCTGTCGGTCAAACAATTCTGTTTTGAAAAAGTAAAATGGATCGAGAAAGAAAAATAAGTTTTGAAAAAGCCTGAAAGAAAAACAGGCATATCACACCCTATGGTGATATAATGAATGTAATTGTAATTGTTTTGTATAAAGAGTTAATAAATCGATTAAAAATGGTAATTTAATGTAAAAATATACACGTAAACTTATAATATAGATGATAATATTTTATTTTGCTATAAGATTGGTATTTTTCGCGAGAAATTCTTTTCAAAAACTTCAAATGCGCGTTCCCAACAATTCATGACTTGCTTTTGCGTCAATGTTGGGATACATGTTTGACAGGAAGGAAATGAAATTGAATAATCAAAAGAAACAGCTAAAAATGTATTGGTAAATATTATTTATTAATTACTAGTGAATGCCTAGAACCAAGCAGTCTCTGCTTATAATATAAATAAATATATATATATATATATATATATATATATATATATATATATATATATATATATATATATATTTAGCCTATAAATTTTAAAATTGTCAACATTTTAAGAATAGATTTTCAAAAAAGAAACACTTCTTCACTTAAAAAGAGTGTTTTTTTTTTTCTTAATTCGTTTGAGAATAAGTGATGATGGCCATGTCATATTTTTGCAATGTCATATGCAAGGATGAGTGGGTAGTACTCCATCTTATGGCCAATCGAAATAATTGAGTAGTTGAAATTATTCTATTCATTCTATTCAATCCGCAAACAATAAGGAAAATAACAAAAGAGTGATAGACTTCTATGAAATTTAAAAAACAATTATTGAAATGTCAAATGCTTCTGATACCGTACTTCTGATGTGCTACCGTACTGTCCAAGCCACTTATTTTCTTGTTTTAATTGACAAATATGTGCAAATGAACTATTTCACTAATAGGACAACATCGCCGCTTACGAATTAAAAATTTAATCATTTTTACTTATTGATTTTGCATGTAATTGAGCGATTGGTAACTATGCTACATATGTGTACATTAAACATAATAATAAATAAGTCTTATTTACTTTACCTTAATTTACAATTAACTGCAAACAAAATTACTATGTGAAGTTAAGAAAAATTTATACACGATTTTCAATTTTGAGTAAAACACAAAACGAATGTTTGCGTGTTACTGTTAGTTTCGGTTGGAATAATGATTCCATAGATCGAGATGATATGTGACTCGGGTGGATATGAGACGAGTGGGTAGTCTAGTATGGCTACGAGTCCTGGAATTGCTAGTGCGATGACAGACCCTCTAGGTCTTGGCTCTGGGAGTTGGAGTCGGCGACGTCGACGAAGGCAGAACTCAGCTCACCCTTCAACTTGGTCACCTTACCGCTGCTAGCTTCGTACATGTAGATCTCCTGCTTGTCTTCAACCTCCTTCCCTCTGCAACAACAATAAAACAATATTTAATACGCAAAGCTATGGATAACAAAATGATACATATTGTCTTAAAAGTATTGTGGTAATCGAAACAATGCCCTATTTCATTTAAAATAGCGTCTTGCAATATTCTGGTTGAGTGGTACATAGCTTTTCCCTTTCTACACCCTTCGACTTCCGATTCGATATCGCAGCCGACACCCCGTTCGTCACTTGGAAACAGTGTGGATATAGTATTGTATTGTCAGCGGAATCATTGATGAAACCGGTTATTATCTTGAAATTTCTTGGTTATTCTCAAAGAAATCGTCACTTTGGCTGTCCTGAGGTTTGTACGGCATTTTTCAGTTTTAATTCTTTTTCAAAACCTCAACCACCTATCAGTTCGTCTCAAATCAGAGTATATTTTGAGCCATTTAATGTTTAAAAACGTAATTGCAACAAAATATCTTGTGAAATTTCGGTCCGAAGCGCATTTCGAAAATTTTCACTAAACATTTTGAAACAAAAATGTATATTTTGATTATTGGGAGGGTCATCGCACAACAGCAACTAGTACTACAAAAATAATTGAAACATGTAAAAAAAAAAACTAGGGAAATCAGGAAACAATTTCATGAACTCTCAACAACTCTCATGAATTAAGGGTTTTCTTATTTTTAAAGTATCCAGAAAATCGAAAAATCGTAAAACTCGCAAACCAAGTCAGAATTTGCACTATTTTACACGGTCATAACACTCATCTATATATGTGAATTAGATAAATGTAATTGACCCTATGGCCCAAGGCTTGTTTCCGTGAAGTTGAATTTTTTTTTCCTTTTTTTTCACAGATTTCAATTGACAGTTTATTTAAAAATGACCCTTATACGTAGGGAGCGTGGAATAAAGGAAATAAATACTGATTAATGCCAACATTTTAATAGCTCTTTGGAATTTAACACTAATAACAACATCTGGTAACAAAATAAATACTGTAAATTTACTGTAATAAATAATGTATATACTGTAAATAAATTGTATACTTCCAATGGTCTTACTAGATTTTATTTGATGAACATCACAATAATGATGAATAAATACAAAATATTTTAATGTTTCATAGTTTGCTACATTCTCATTAATGCATACAAAAAAGGGACATACATATAAATAAATATATGTAATATATATATGTAAATATAAATATTATTATTATTGAACATATGTAGGTTCAATAATTATTAAACATTGAGTGTGGGCAATAAAGACTATGGTTTGATAAAAATTACTGTTTATGTTTTTAGTCCCGTTTAAGTTTAGCAAATAAAGGATAATAATTTTAAGGAATGTGGTTTCCTTTATATATATATATATATATATATATATATCATAAAGCTGTATATCCGCTAAACTCCTTGACATATGGATGAAATACTCTGCTGAAAATACCCATTATTCAAGATTGACTTATCCGTTATGAGAAGAAGATATGAGGAGGTGACGGGGGAAGCTCTGTCGTATCCATGATATGCTTTCTAATCGCCTATGGCGTGTTATGTCAACAATCTACAGCCATGATGAATAAAATAAGAAATGGGACTCCTTAAAGTTTTTCTGCTTAACATATTCGACACGGAAATATCTCCCTAGATAAAACTCTGTTCAAAAGGCATATCTTCCTCCTCTGACTTGATGGGACAGGTATCCACTTTATAAGCTGAAGGTTGTTAAATCAAATACTGCATTCTAAAATTAATTCTATAATACCATCAGATTAATTATTATGAAAGGCTGCTATTTTTTAATATTATATATGGCATTATGAGAAATTAAATAAATGATATAAATCATCCTATATTATTTCATAAATAGTTCCCATTACTTGTTATTTTATTTTTATATTAAGCTAATGTGGAGCAAGTGCGCACTATATTTTACAAAGTTTGAGTTAAAAGGACTGTTTTTATTTACGAAGCTTGATTTTTCTTCTTTTTTTATAAATTTTCCTTAGAGGATTTTGTTTAAATATTACATTCCAGCCTACGCTTCAACCACGTCCATTTTGATAAGATTGATTATTTAATTTATTAATATTTAGAATGCACTTGTCCCTTATAAGCCTTACAAGTGCCTTACAGGCACTTGTAAGCCTTACAAGGATAAGTGCTTACAAGGATATGTGTCAACAAGGTCTCTGGAAGACTTATAATAATAAGAAAGAATTATAAGAATACAAGCTGTAGCGGTTGTGGGGCAAGTGCTAAATAGCTCGTTTCCGGATGGATTATTATACTGATGTAATACTCGAAAAAAATTAAAGCTTGTCTGAGATTCATATTTTAAACATTCACTGGCAGTAATGAAAGTAGAATGTGGAACATAATTGAATAAATGTATTGAAAAAAACAAGTTTTATTTCAATGTGCTAGTCCGGAGTTGTCCCGGCAAGGGGTAAGTTTACTAAGGGTAAGATTACACCACACGTATATGTCCCACAACGGAGGTCTGCACTTATCACTATTATCGTGTCTTGCCGGGACAACTGCGGACTAGCATTTAAAAATAGAAAACTGTCAAGGAAAAATGTAAATCACAAAATACATTGAGCAACAACTTCTGGAATAAATAGAACCTTTACCACAAAATTTTGTTTAAAATATAAGGTCTTGTGGTAGATAAAGACCAAAACAGCTGAACAGCAGTAGTTGAAAGATCCAACCTAATGAACAGCTTGGAACTGATATCTTTATAATTCGTTATACTTTACCTTAGCGAACTCTCGCGGCTGATTTGTGATGCATCAGGGTTTAGACTCCATGCTCCCAAAAGGGCAGTTCTTACTAGTCCAGGATATGGTTTTAACGAGAAGATTATACACTTACCCCGAAAAGGCACTATTACCTTACCAATATATGAAATATATAATAAGGGAAAGTATTGCGATCGTGAAAAATTTCGAATCCGAGTTTTCAACGGAAATATATATTTTAAGATCCACTAATTATATATAACCAAGTCCCACAAAATGTTCTCTCTGTGTTTGTGGTAAGTCTAGCTTAAAAACGAAAAGTTGTACGAAACTGAAATTATGCATTTAACTTAGGCATATACCTGGGATTTTCTCCCTGTATGCTGACGATATTGTCTTCATTGCGGACTCCGTAGAGAAGCGGCAGCATACAATAACGGAATGGCACGAAGACCTCCGGAGAAAAGGTATGCTTATCAGCAGCAGCAAGAGCAAGATCCTACAGGCAGGAAGGGTACACAAAAATGTCCAGGTGTATTGTAACGGAGAAGAGATGGAAGTAGTCACGCAATTCGCATACTTTGGAACAGTTATGGACGGATCTGGAAATGTGGATACAGAAATCCTACACAGGATCAGTAACGCAAACTGATTTGCAATACAGTGGTCGAGAAGCGAGAAGTGAGCAAAAATGTGAAACTCCAATCTTCAAGTATGTGGCTGTACTTCTATATGACGCTGAGAGCTGTGTATCGATAGACAAACAGGTGGATAGAGCGACGGCTGCCGAAATGAGATTTCTCCGAAGGATTGCGGGGAGAAGAAGAAGGGATTGTTTCCGCAATGAGAGGATCAGGGGAGAACTAGGGGCCGTCTCGATAAAGGAGGTCCTGGTTTGGTAATGTTGTCAGGATCGAAGAACACCGAGATCCACTGAAGACCATGGACTATGTCACTGACGGTAAAAGACCCCGAGGCCGACCAAGGATGCCTTACCTGGAGTACGTCGACCCTTTATGCAAAACGAGAGAAAAATCTGCACCGTGCATGGAACCTTGCAAGAGACCGATCAATGGCAGTCCTGGTTAGACACTCCTCTACGCTGAGAGGCACTACAGGGTGATGCAAAAGAAGAAGAATATGCCTCGGATGTTTGAGCAACTTTTTCGCCATAATAGACTTACAAGTGCCACTTCCTATAGTCGATGTTACACATTTTTACAATTTTCTCGAAAGAGGCTCTAACGATTTTGATCAAACTCGTTATATCAATGTGTAATTAGAGTTAGCTATAAAAATCGTAATGAGCATACACCAACATCAATCTGCAGGTTGTGATTTTGAATGAAAATAGTAAATTAAATAAAATGTATTTTTTTTTCTTTTCTAATTGATTCTTTTAACACTTACATTTCTTTTAAGGATTTGTGGATAAATGCTTATTCGATTTTTTTACTTTAAATGGCATACTTAGAGTACGGACCTTAAGTCAAGGGACAATATGTATGTATACATATATCCACGACGTTTTTGGAAAATTCTAAATTTAGGCTTCGATTTATAATGGGATGTAAACAACAACTCTACCGATTACCGCTTACGATATATTGATGACGTAAGCACCATAAACTACGCATATTGCGGAGAATATTTGGCCCCATAAATTGTGATGGAGTATGGAGAATCCGAGGCAACGTAGAAATGGGGGACTTATACAAGAACCCGGTCATCGTGAGAATCATCAAGGTTGGACGGCTTAGGTGGGCTGGTCATGTTATAAGGATGACACGGGACCAGATACCACAAAAAATCCTTGATGAAAAAATATATGCCACCAGAAGAGTTGGTAGACTACGGCTGAGATGGATGGATGGGGTCGCATCCGATGCGAGATACATCCTGGGTGTCCGAGACTGGAGGGCAGCAGCGACCAACAGAGATGACTGGCGGACCAAATTGCGGGAGGCCCTGACTCTACAAGAGTTGTAGTGCCGAGAAAGAAGAAGAAGAAGCACCATATACTGACGACTCTCAGTCGTCACTCTGGCCTTGACCAGGGCTAGAAGCCTTAAAAATATATAGTAATTACAAAAGTTTTGCTAACTTAATAAACTCCTACTGTACACAATAAAGAATAAAATTTAAAAAATATATAGTGTTATTTGTTTCATGTGTTTCCTGTAAAGTTGGCTAAATGGCGCTTGCGCCTCTTTCAAAAAAACAACGTCGGTATAGATGCTTAAAAGAAAATAACATGATCAAATTCTGGAAATCGGCAGGTGCAGTATGAAGCCGAGACATTAAAAAATCAAAATAAAAGATTTATAAATTGATTATAATAAGAGGTTTTGAGTATATTTCCGTAACTATTGTACATTTAAGAAGTAATAGCGACTATTTATTCCTATCATAAAAATTACATAAGAGAATATTAGCCAATTTGAAGCGTTTTCACTGCAATACAATTCATTTGCTATGCATTTCCCCATTCGGACTTTAACGATGGCAAACCATTAAGTCACCACCTGAGAGCTGCCCCTTATTCCATCTGAGTGGCATTACAGATGTTTTCATTTTAGGTGTAATTTTTAATTTTTTTTTATCTCTTTTATGTAGATTACTTTTTTTTTTTATATAAAACTAAGTGGAGGCAATTTTCCTAAGAGCAAAGGATATTCATGGAGAAATCTATGTTTGGTAGCCTGGTTTGTGAAATACCGTAAAACGGCCAAACTGACACTCCATCTTACTGCATGCACATGCTTTTTTTCTGATAATACTATAGGCAAACGAAGAAAAAAAAAAAAAAAATAAACTGTTAAAATCGACTTAATCTGAAAGAATCATTCTCATTACCATATTTAGTGGAATAAGCACTAGTCTATTATTTAAGGGATATAGGTAATTTTGCGTATTACCGTGCCAAAAAAAGAATAAAATCTGACGGAAGATATCTGGTTCAAGAATATATCCGATTATCTCGTATAATTGCTATTAAAATATAAGTGTAAAGATCCACTTGGTGTATATATATATGAATCTCTGACGTCAATTTAGTTGTCACATATGATTTAGAACTGAAGGGGACGAAAGGACACTCGGTAACAGCTCAGGATGACAGCACTTGAGGGTGGGAGTAGCATCCTTCTTATCCCCGCAACGAGGTTTTACACTCCTAGGGTAGGCAATAATCAAATAAACCAAGAGATCGAGTTTGGCAATAGTAAACCTAGGTTGCAGGCACAACTTAATGCATACTCTTTGCCCCATCAGTTGACAGTTAATGTAGCAGGGTGTAATTGTGAAAGAATACCAGTAAATCTTAAACTCTTTACAAGGTTCCTTTCTAAAGCTAAAGGATGACTCATATTAAATTGTCTGTTGCATAAATAGAAAGCGGAGCTGATGGTAGACGGACGGAAATTTCGACACTTCCACGGCCGGTAATGTGCCCCATAATGGCCAACCCTTGAGGAAGATATTATCACATCATTCGGTGAGTGACCATCTGTATACATTCTTTCATATGGCAATTGAGCTCAAGTCCTAAGGATTCCAATTCATACAGTATGCTATATATATAAAACCTGTACTTCTTATAAAATCCAACCCATAATGGTACTTGGTAAGGGTGTACTGTTTCTTAGCCAACGGTTGTGTAAAAAGGTGGTTTGGGCAGGTAATCTCTCAATTAAGGGTACCACTATATAGGGGTGTGCCCAAGGAGGGTCTTCCGACCCCAGAGGTGATCCTCGAGTGATACAACAGAATTGTCGAGATCAGGTATATACCAGAAGACCTCGACAATGCGTATTCAGTTGCCAGTAATATGGCCGGACAGAGTTATTATGAGAATAGGTAAGGAGATAGAAAGGAGAACGATCAAATTTTGTCGTTTGATCAGCCTTCGAACCACATGGATCAGGAAGGAAATGCAAGCGAAGGGAAAGTCGTTGCAAGATTAGGTTGACATAGGAACGAAAGGATCAGCCTTTGGTAATTGTAGAGTAACAAAAAAAGATTATGGGGCAAGAGGTCAACCTTTTCACTCGAGAAGAGGTAATTAGGACGTCTGGTGGAATAAGATTTCGAAGTTGAGTCTCGATCGCAGGGGCAGAGATGTACTGGTCTAGCGAGCATTATCTACTTTTATACTCAGATGAGAGCTGACTAAGTAAAAATCACCGGGTCTATTTTATAAATAGACACCAGGCCAAGCAAGACACCGGTCGTAGTGCCATAGGGAATAGGGCGCATAGGGGTCCATTGCAATCCCTTGGTATGTACATATACATATACAGTATGTACTCACTAACCAGTCTTTATCTCAAGTGGTATCGGTCCATCCTAATCTTGATCTACCGAACGCTAGCCAGCGCAAGTGTTTTGCCATCCTATCCCAAAGATTGTCATTTGCATGCATTGACATGCTCATCCAAATCTGCTTAATTTTATCATCATTGAGATGTCTATTTCGTTGAGAATGTACATAGTTTTCATCGTTGGTTCTTAGCGGTCATTATCCTCTATTATTAGCACGCCCGATTTGACGGATAACATTTTTTTCGGATAGTTTAGGTTTTTATACACGTCCTAAGAAGATGGCGGATAAAGATTTTGTATAAATTTACTTTTGTTCGCCTTGAGATCAGTTTACTTCAAATGAGATTTATCATTCCAAAGTAACAGTGATTAGCGGCCATTATTCTACTTTTAATACCTATTGCTTATCTATCATTGTGAGTTACTTGAGATTCCAAATGTTAAATTGGCTAATCTGTTGAAATATATATGAACCGGACGTGATTTTCAATGCTATTGATCTTGATAGTTATCCCTAACCATGTAATTTGTTTCCTTCTCATTTATAATCAGAAATTATAAATGATCCGAAAACAGAATTAAATGTGCTTTCTATTATATAGTCATCTGATTGTGTTATAGCCAACAAGTCATAGTTATTTATAACCAGAGGTGTATATAGCTTGTTATAAAGATAATAAATATTTATATTATTTCTTTGATTTTAGTATACCTGACATTCATAGCATAAAATGACAAGATATACTTTAACGTGCCTAGTATAATTTACGATTTTTGTGATATTTTATATTGTTTTGTTTGAGGAATCTACTCTTGTATTGGATTGTTTCACAATAAGATTCGATTGTCCATAATTAGAACCGATTTCAATCGTACTTGTTCATAATTTTCGTAAAAATTCCATTTACATATCACTGGAAATAGTCTTCTATAAACAGAATATTTTCGTCATCAACAAGGTGTTGGATAAGCAAAAAAAAAGTTGTGATTATGGTATAAATAATTTCTTAATTATTCATTCCATGAGAAGAAACACTCTAATATAGAAATACTAAAAAATACATTAATAAAACCTATATATTTAATAATGAAATTCTTTTATAAGTTGATATATATGCACCTGTTAGCCAATGAACGATATTTTGCCAGTGTGAGAAACTTTTATTTGTGAAAGAGCACTCTAGCGGGACGAAAGTCAATATAAATGAATTGCTTGTGTTTTTTGGGTAAAAAAATTATTCATACATAGTTAGAAAAAGATCTTTTTAATCCAGAATTGTTTATGCGAGCAATTAAAAGATTTATTTCACGAGATATTTTACATCGGAAATTTAAAAAAAATCCACATTTTGCTAAAAAATAAAAAGGATTATCATTGAAATATATACATTTAACCTAACTAAGCTAAATTAAAGTAATCGACTTACTAAAACTAAGTATGTATATATAACGTACAATGACATAGCACTTGTCCAAGCCGCTTTCGTTATCACTGGCTGCTACTTACAATGCTCCTATCATCTTGGATCTCCGATACATGAATAAGTTCCAATACTTATTCAGAACAGTTAAATTTTTTTGGTAGTAATAGTCTGGCATATAACTGGATCAGGGGATATTAATAGTCTGGCATGATAACTGGATCAGGGGATATTAATAGTCTGGCATGATAACTGGATCAGGGGATATTAATAGTCTGGCATGATAACTGGATCAGGGGATATTAATAAATTGTGTAAAATATCATCATTTGAATGTGTTCTATATATTTTTCTTGAAAATTCCAGGCGATATGTTTTAAATTCCTTGCGATGACTTTCTTGGACTTCTTCAGACAGTTGGCCAATACGGATAAGAAGTTTCTTAGCGATTTCTGGGCTATGGATAAGAATTTCTTAGAGGGTCGCGGGCATAGAAAAACTGAATAACCGTATATACAATTTACTGTTTTTAATTTATTATCTTTAAAAGGAGAATGTTTTATTTCAAGAGATGAAGCTAAAACTTGAATAATAACATTAAACTTTTGAGTTCCTCGTCAACCCCTTACATCTAAAGCAAACATTGCATTGAATCCAGTTTCCTTTATAAACTAAAAAAAAAAAAAAAAAGTCAGGATTGAAGCAGTTCTTCTTTTTGACATTCAGGAGGATCCTGAAGGTTGAATTTATTTTTTAAATATGCAGAAAAGATATCACTGCTAGTCTATGAATTGCTTTTTGGCCCCTTAAAAAATAAAGAGTTCATTTCTTTTAATCACAAGTTTCGCAATTGAAATGAACGAAATTATCTAATTGCAAATGAAGCAAAATGGTGCAGTTGAATTAACACGGTTAACACGTAAAATACATTGATGAAATAAACAGGAAATATATATATATATATATATATATATATATATATATATATATATATATATATATATATATTACGAAGTTGTCTGAAGTTCCGAGAACGTAATAACATTTTAAAATTTGTATTTTAGTGATCCTCATTTAAATTTCTAGTAAATTGGAAAAAAAAAATTACAAATCTACCGCAACGTTTTATGAATTCAATTGTAACATTTTGAAACAGAGAAATTCTAAACAAAAAGGTGTGATCAGTTGACATCCGCATGATGGTATAGAAGAATCAATCTAATTAGGGATTGATAAATTATTTGCCACTTCTATAATTTTGTTTTTATTGAAAACTAGTTTCGAATGTTATAAATTCATCTTCAGTTCAAGGTTTAAGTAGATTATATCAAACAGAAAAGTTTGTATTGGTTTGTTCTAGCACTGAACTAGCATTGCTAGCGAGAACAAACCAATAAAAACTTTTCTGTTTCATATAATCTACTTAAACCTTGAACTGAAGATGAATGTATAACATTCGAAACTAGTTTTCAATAAAAACAAAATTATAGAAGTGGCAAATAATCTATTAATCCCTAATTAAAAAGGTGTGGAATTTATTAGCTGTTGGCACTGGCAATCACAAAGATATTCTTCCAGTTAAGACGACCTGAAGGAATCAGGCAGGCATCGATTCTTTATTTGTTTATCTTGGTTTTGTGGCTTTGAAGTCGCATAATATGATTATTTCTAATATCTCCGAACCCTATTCTCTCTATTGAATTAAATTTTATGACAAATATCTTCCATAAATTTTTTGAATTTTGTAGCGCAAGATTGTGTTGGACAGCCAACTGCGCGGCCGTCATTGGGTAATTGGCAGTAGATTATATAATTGCTCCTTCCCGTCCCGACCTAACTTATCCTCAGCGTAGTAATTCTCTATTCAAGAGGCAACAGGGTACTTAAAAAGCTTATGCATTTACATTCAGCTTATAATTTCGAAAACATTACGACTTGAAATACAATTTTTTTTAAACTGTTTCAGATACGGTGGTTAACTGCAGTGACCACATCATTGATCCTATATTGAACTGCGAAAATGCAATTCTGTCTTCATCTCATGATGGATATCTCAGGTAACCACTTCTATTTCAGTATGCATACACAAAAGTAAAATTTATGTCGACATTTTGTCTAAAAAAGATTAGATTAAGATTCATATATCAATGCTGAGTAAAGAGCGAGGCTTTCGACTTGAGTGTAATTAGTACATGTATTAATAGTTATTATTATAAAATTTTGAATTTTGTATTCATTCATGTTAAAGAATATTATGTTCATTGATTATTTATGTGTTTTTTTTTAACATAATGAATGACCCTAAGAAAGTTTATAAAATTAGACTTTATCTTGCCGCAGCTGCTTTGATTGATAAAGCACTGCTGAGTATGACTGTTCATTTTTTATACGGATCTTCGAAATCAAGGACATAATGTTAAGATGGTGAAGATAGCGCCAAATACTCCTTAAAACAATGTATTGAGTTGTAGCCGTAGAGTAGCAAATAATATTGTATGTATGTATGTATGTACTACCAAATAAACAATTGAATTATTATCGTAGGTTTTGATTTTCTGGGAAACTCTCACCAAAGTTTTAACTTTATATTCCCGGACTACATGACTCCCTCAGGACCTATTTATAAGTAACATTAATGAATTGAGCATATGGCAAACTAATTTAAACCAAATAAAAATGACATTAAAATTCAGAGATTCGTTATGCTCATTTGAAATTAGTTAGAAATCAATTGTGCTCCACTGGAATTGCTGTTGTGTAAGTAGTATTAATGAGTAGTTTAGTACAGCAATTATGTAAAGGTTACGTCAATGTGTTGCATCGTTACAAGATTCGCTAATGGGAAAATCGCTCTTTTATGCTAGTGGGTTCTTAAAATCATAAGAGTTCTCATGGCTCTGGGTGAATCGCGCTTAGATTAATCAAACATAGTGCTGTAAAACTTTTCTAATTATTCAATATTCTATTTTTAAAATTAATCATAATAAGACATGCAATTTAACATCGGAGAACGCAAAATCATTCTCTCATAGGAGCGTAAGTATAATTGGATTATTTTTTATATTTCATCAACTACCAAAGCTAATCCGTGAAAATAAAGAAAAGTTTGAAAAATCCTACTTAATTTACACATTTTTTTAAATATCGTTTGTCATAATTGTTATCGCCGCATAAATTACTGATACATTTTGTTATATTTAGCATTTCCACGTCAATTGTAACCTTTTCCATTTCAATTGTAACTTTTTTCATTTCAAATGTAACCTTTTCCATTTCAATTGTAACCCTTTTCCTAAATGGTCGTGGAAAAAATGGAATTTTTATTCGAACTCTTTCCTTTCTTGTTTAATTAAATCGCTACAAACCGTTATAACTTATGTATAGCATTTCCTAGTCATTTGTAACCTTTTTCAAATCAATTGTAACCTTTTCTAATTCAACCGTAACCTTTTCCATTTCAATTCTAACATTTTCAATTTCAATTGTAGCCCAACTGGACATGAATTAATCCAATATTATTTATTTTATTATTAAAAAATAATTATATTAATTAATAATGACTTTTAAAATAATTTTGGCATATTCTTCCGACATTTTTTTCGTTTATTAGATAATTGATATTAAGTGCTATTTTCAAGTAGTTTTAATTTTTGGAATATAAATATATGTTTATATATTTTTAAATATTTATTTATTTGGCTGGGGGAGGGGGGGAGGGGGTTGGATTTCATTTATTTGGCGATGATTCATTAGGATTTTGAAGTTACTAATGTCAAATTTACTACGGAAATTTGGTTCGGACACGAGCATATCTACTTAATTATTATTTTTTTAAATTCTTCGGTATAGGTATCGTTTACTAGGTTTTCAAGAGCGTGTGAAGTATTTCCGAATTTACCATCGGATTTTCGATCGCACATGCGCATTTTGCATTTACGTTACTGTTGAAGTTTTCTATGATATATGGATCGTTTATTTGGTTTTCGAGGGTTCTGATTCCATTTTTTTAACTGGATTTGTGATCGAGCATGCGCATTTTGTATTTCCGTTACTGTTGGAGTTTTCTATGATATAGGGATTGTTTAATAGGTTTTTGAAGGTTCTGATTCCGTTTTTTGAATTGAATTTCTTATCGAGCATGCGCATTTCGAATTACTATTACAGTTGACATTTCTTTGGTAATAGTATCGTTTATTAGAGTTTCGAGGGTTCTGATTCGATTTTTTTTAATTGGACTTATGATTGCGCCAGCGGTTTTAGATTTACTGGTACTGTTGAAGTTTTCTTTGTTATACATATCGTTAATTAGGTTTTCGCGGGTTCTGATTGCATTTTTTGTTTTATCGACGATTTTGCTTTTTCAAATTTTATTTTTATCGAGCATACGCGTTTCAAATTACAATTATATTTGACATTTTTTTGAGTATATCTTCCTATAAAACCTAATAAACAATAACTACATCGAAAAAAAGGTCAATTGTAATAGTTATCCGAAATGAGAATGTTCGGAACATTGAATTAGAATCTTTGAAATTCTAATAAACGTCCCTTATAAACGAAGAAAAGTTCAATAAGAATAGTTATTCGAAATGCGCATGCGCAATCTAAAATCCGGTAGTAAAATCGAAAATATAGTGATTGAAAGCTTATCAAACGATACCCGTAACAAAGAAACGTCAACTGTAATAGTAATTCGAAATGCGCATACTCGATAAAAATTTCAATTCAAAAAAAGGAATCAGAACCTTCGAAAACGTTATTAACGATCTCTATATCATAGAAAACTCCAACAGTAACGGAAATACAAAACGACCATGCGCCATCGAAAACCAATTAAAAAAATGGAATCAGAACCCTCGATAACCTAATACGCGATCCCTTTATCATATAGAATCTCAATAGCAACGGAAAATCGCAATGAGCATGCGCGATCGAAAATCCGGTAGTGAATTCGGAAATAGCGCTCTTGAAAACTTAGTGAACGATACCTATACCGAAGAATTTTGAAAACTAAGAATTAAGCACAAATGCTCGTGTCCAAACCAAATTTCGGTTGTAAATTTGACATTAGTAACTTCAAAATCCTAACGAATCATCACCAAATCGATGAAATCCAACTCCCCCTCCTCCAGCCATTTAAAAATAAATAAACAAAAATTTTATTTCAAAAATTTAAACTACTTGAAAAAAGCACTTAATATCAATCATCTAATAAACGAAAATAATGTCGGAAGAATATGCCAAAATTATTTTAAAAGTCATTATTGTAATTAAAATTATTATTTTTCAATAATAAAATAAATAATATTGAATTAATTCATGTCCAGTTGGGTTACAATTGAAATGGAAAAAGTAACAATCGAAATGGAAAAGGTTACAATTGATTTGAAAAAGGTTACAAATGACTAGGAAATGCTATATGTAAGTTATAACGGTTTGTAGCGATTTGATTCAACAAGAAAGGAAAGAGTTTAGATAAAAATTCCATTATTTCCATGGCCATTTAGGAAAAGCATAACCCTTGAAGCATAAATCATTACCGAAACCTTATACAAACGTGATTTTGTTTTCTTGCGAGTTTTATTTGAAGGTATGTAACAATAAAAGGCAGTAAGATGCATAAAGCTATGTCCACACTGTTCAACTTCGGATTCGACATCGCATGCTACACGATCCCTTCCCCGATCGTCATGCCGAATCGAAAGTCGAACAGTGTAGACATCGCTTATAAGTGACACACACTGGAATCGATAATAAACTTCAAATCATTTCCATGCGAAACTCTTCTTGCCTAATGCAGGTGAAACCGAGCGAATTTTCCAGATAATTTTCAAAATCGATCTTGAAGAGGATTGCATCCAAGTTCAAAACGGAATGTTGTCAGCAGTCCTTGGAGAGCCCGGACATATGAGGATATGAAATCTAAAATTGGATTGTCAAACCTAGGATAAATACTTGAAAAATAGCTATATAGATATTGAATTTGAGTAATACTTCACAATGTTTATTTGCGTGGGAATATATTAGAAAAGCGTCACAAGCGGAAAAGATTCACTGCATTAAAAAAAAAAAAATGAAATTGATTGTTCATTAGTAGAAAAACTACACTCGCATAAGGGTCATCAAAATGATACTCTATTAATCATTTCCGTAATCTATATTTCAATTGTATATGCTTTATGACTAATAAATAAATATTTATTTTGTAATATATTATTTATAATAGTTTTCCATGTTTTAATTGTGCTATAATTAAATTAAACTGATATTTAAACATAGACATAGAAATCGAAATTTCTAGTGCCTTATGATTCCATTAATATAAATTGCAGTCGTGGTTTTATATTAATGTTCCATTTATTTTTTTAAATTTATGTTTAAAAAAAAACCATTGTGTAGATCTCATCGTGGTATAGTTGGACCCTAAATGATGACTTCAATAGCCGATTTGTTTTCATTGTTCTTTTCTTCTTAGGTGTGTGCTCAGAAAGTGTGAAACCATGAGGAGTTACCGTAGCTTGGTAGCATATATAACTAGCATTCCATACACCTGGATATATCCCACGTACTCAGGTTGAAAAATGTTGGGTTGAATGGTTTGAGCTCCCTTTGCAATATCTGGTTCAAAAAGTTCACTAAATGGTTCAAAAGCCACGCCCAAATTACGATATCACCTTGATTTAATAATACTCTGGTTTAAAAAAGAAAGAGAAAATAAGAATTAATATTAAAAAGACATGCCTCTTCCATTCACAGATGACCAACTGATTCAATAAACAGAAACAGTTAATTCCCTAGGTGACTAACCTTCGATTCAACTCTTGATGCTACAAATACGACATGAGTAGAGATATTTTCAGGAACCCATGAGGACTAACTGAACTAAAATTTGTGGCGTTTCCAAAAAGACTAATCTCAACAAACTATAACTATTCTAGCCCAAAAGTTACGAATGATCGTACAGGCTATCGTATGCAAAGGCTTGGTATTGTAGTCACATATGTCCTAGACATAAACATCATATTACACCAAGATCTTAACATTGTAACTATGCATCCCTTCACATAAATACCGTTCAAATAAAACTTATAGGCTCTTCTAAGACTAAACAAGATGCACCAACCCACTAATTCTCGATTCTAGAAAATTGACTCATTTCTAATTTTCATTTCTCATTACAAGAGAAATTCCTCAACACTCTCAGTAATTGAAAGAGCTAAAAAAAAAATCTAGCTAAAAAAATCTAGAGATCTAGCTTCCGAAGATCTAGCTTAGAAGTTCTAGTATTTTTACTGATATCGTGGGAGGGTAGGGGAAAGATTAATTAAAAAATAAATCTAGAGTATATTCAAAATTTTAGGAAATCAAACACTAAGAATTAATACTTTGTCACCCAGGACCAAGAGACAGAGACGTCGCCATAGGAGGAAAATGGGAGTCACCCAACGATTTGAAAACCCAAGAAGTTGGGAAATTTGAGATTTGAGAATCTCCATCAAACTGCTAAAATTGTTGTCAGGCATTTTACTTACAGAGTTACAGAAATTTAAAACAAATACTAATACCTTTTCATTTAAGGAATTGGGATTATATCAATATAATGTGTTTTAATAGAAAAGAAAATTATTATTGGGTAATCGGCCAAAATTGTTGGAAAATTTTAAATTTCGCTCCTTCCCCCCCCCCCCCAATAAACTATTGTGCTGACGTTCCTGTGAAGAGATACTAAAGTAACGAAAGAAATTTGAATTTGGTCTTTCGTTCTAACCGATATTCTGTGCCATGATACGTTAAATGTAAATACGTATAAGAATGTAATTCCTTCCAAGACCACAGCTGAAATTTTCGATTTTTTAGTTAACAATAGGTAAGAATGATTAATAAATATAAAAACAATCTTAAAACGTATTTTGAATGTTTTTCACAACTCAATAACGTATAATAACATTGTTTAATATTATTTTTGACACATCTCGAAGTTATCAAAAATTTATATGGACCTAATGTATAAATTATCTTACATAGAAACTTCGCAAATCACTTAGTGATGGAGCCACAAAGACCTGTTCAGTTATTTCTGAAGGGTCTATTGTCTATTGTCAGTATCTTTTTCGTAAAGTTCGATGGATTCATGGGACTGACAATTCACACAAGGTCACAGGTTCCAATAGCTTACAGGTCTTTGTGTCCCGATTCAAAAGTCAGTATCTTATATTCTGCTTCTGGAAATTGTTTCCGCCTATTTATATACTATAGGACTATTTTTCTATCTCCTGCAGTCTATAAACTATACTCTCTATTCTAGAAAATCGCCGGAGACCTCTAGTAGAAATTCGCATCGGTGAAGAACAAGGAGCATTTAGTACAGGAAGACAAAATCAGGACCATATCTTCTTGCTACGAAACATTCTTGAAAAGAGCTGGAACAGGTATTGTAATATATTCTTAGCATTTCTCGATTTTAAAGAGGCTTTCGATTCGGTACGAAGAAAGGAAATATAGGAAGCCTTAAGGAGGAAAAACGTGCCAAAGAACCTAGCAGAGGCCATCAAATCAACTTACTCCGAACCAAAAGAAATTATTATACTAAATGAAAAGGAGTCAAAAATATTTAAAATAGAAAAGGGAGTCAAACAGGGTGACTGCCTGAGCCCATTACTCTTTGTATTATATATACATGAAGTTGCCTCAATATGTATCCGGAGAACGCCTCTTGAACAATGGAACCTAAGTTCTGCTGTCATACAGGCACTTTATGAGGACGATATAGTTCTAATTCTAATTCAACAAGCGGTCACAGAATGGTATGAAGAGTTTGCAAGGAAAGCTTTGAAGATTAATATAGCTAAAAGTAAAATCCTACAGGTGGGCAGGACCCAAGAAGAAATCCGTATTTCCTGCAACGGTGAAGATATGGAAGTTGTGTCGGACTATACTTACCTTGGATCTGCAAAGCAAAGGTCGGGGAAAGTGGACAGCAAAATTTCACAAAGGATTGGAAAGGCAAATGCTGTTTACTACCAAATATGTAGCACACTGATAGGAAGGAGAGAAGTGGGACTGGATGTAAAATTATTAATTTTCAAGACATCCCTGTTCTCCTATTTACCAGGATATTGTGCAGAGAGCTGGGTATTTACTGACCGACTCCGAAGTCGAATCACCTCAGCGGAAATGGAGTATTTACCACGGACGGTTGAGAAAACAAGAAGAGATCGCATAAGAAATGAGCGGGTCAAAGGGGAACTGAAGATGTGCTGTATCATAGAAACGATAGAGAGGAAACAATTTAAATGATTTGGACACGTCTGTAGAATGGAAAGACACAGGGACCCTCTCAAGACGATGAAATATCATTCATTTGGTAAATGACCAAGAGGACGTCCAAGAACGACATTTCTCGAACAAATGGAACGACTCAGAAGAGACAGAGGTGAGACGTTGAATGGCATGCATGAGGAGGCTCGCCGTTGATCGGGAGGATTGGCAAACCTGGCTTAATGCACCCCCACGCTGAAAGAGGCTAAGGGTGGAAGACACAGAAGAAGGATTGTTTCAGGAGAATATTTAAAAAGAAAAGAAAATCCTCGGTGAAATATAACTTACAGTTAGAGGCTAACACAACGTGAGATTTTCAACACCAATCCTCGATCATTTTATTATTCTCTGCGAGGCCAAAAAAAAAAAAAAAAAAAAAAAAAAAACTCTGACCACTTCGTACGCTTATTAAAAGTAAACAAACAAATATTAATTTTTTATCAAATAATATAAAAAAACAGGGTCTTTTAAGAGCTTCTATTATCTCCACGGTATCCCTTTAAGTCTAATAAAATAAAATAAATAGAGCATTAAACTTTTGTATATAATTTTTATTTTTCAACAATTTGACGTTTAACGAGTTAACCTAGGAGTGCAACAATGTGCCTTCAACGATTTTCTAAGGAACTCGGTTTCCTTGGTTTATGTGAAACGCTTTTAAGCATAATCAGCCTGTATAATTAGAAAGGCAACATATCTGGAACCTTTCTCTCATTAATTAGCGACACAATGTCACTCTCATGAAAGATGGTATCTGTTGATGTTGGTAGCAGCGGAACCGCGGAGCTACTAGGCTGCTTCCAGCTGGATCTAATTGACAAGGCCATCTGGAAAACTGTCACTCTTAATTGTTCTAAACCTTTCCATCACTGGGTCAAAAACGATATACAAGGTTATTAAAGATTTTGAAATATCTTTAAAGAAAAATGGCCTTTACTTGAATTGGAATATACTTTATGGAATACTTGTTCGCCTAGGGACCAAATATAAGAAATTTTTTTTTTATTTCAACCAGATAAGAAAAAAATAAAAAAGATGAAGAAGGAATTGAGAATATTTTATCAAGATAACGGTATAGAAAATTTTATTGTTTGAATTACAACAGCACTTAATTGAATTACAACAGTTAATGAACAAAGACTCTATTAGAATAACATCTTTATTTCTTTATATATATATATATATATATATATATATATATATATATATATATATATATATATATATATATATAGCCATTCACGATACAACATGTAGGGAGACCCTACGTTGTAGGACTTCATTAGATATCGGACCACCGTTTGATTGTGAATCAGGAATACAATCCAATGGTAGTCTGATATCTAATTTAGTCCTACAAAGTAGAAATATTTAAGGCCATAGACTACAACCTAAAACAGATAGACTACTACGGCATATCTTATAATATTTACACTGACATCAAGATATGAATTAGTTGACATCCGCATGATGGTATAGAAGGATCAATCTAATTAGGATCGATAAATTATTTGCCACTTCTATAGATGTCGCAAATAATTTATCAATCCCAAATAAGATATTAATTGACTAAATATGAAAATTTACGACTTACTGACCGAGCGAAACAGATATAATCTAATTAAAATAATGGATAAAAACATAAAAGTACCAGTACAATAGGTTAAAGGTCACAGTTAGGTCTTCGGCAATGAAAGAGCCGACACTTGGGCGAAATCAGCTGCTAACGATAGTCACCTCAACTGATACTTTGTGCTTTTGTCCTTTGTAAAAAAATCTATTACAACAGATTAAATTCGAGACTGGGACAGAAAAGTTTGGTAACTTTGGACTAACTAAAGTCTTCCTCTCCACAAATACATGCCTCAAATTACACTTCGAAACTAAAAAAAAATAAAAAGTACAAATTGCACAAGTTTTGACAAAGCATGGACTAACTCAACAGCACTTGAAAAGATTTCATCCGACAAATTAGATTCATGCAACTGCGGCAGAGAAAATCAACAAGCATTTAAGCGCATACATTTTGACTATAACTTGAAAGAGCCCAAAAGGTATGATTTAATAAAAATCCGTGAGATGCAAGGAGAAACATGGATATCTTCAAAGGACCAAATCTTAAAAAAATACAAAAATGTGCTTCATCTCCAAGATTGATCTTCAAGGGAATCGTACAAATCCATAGCAAAATTATCTGCTCAAGTATTTTACTTTCAAGTGTGAAAACCTTAAGAGTAATATGTTAATTTTTATTTCACTACTGTCTCATCTGATTGAAGTCATCTGCACATGTTGCATGTTTATTTGTATATAATGTTTTTTTTTTTAACCTATTTTACGATTGCATTTATTTATTTTATTTTAGTTAAATGTTTATTTATATATAATATCTTATTTATTAATTTAATTTATTTAATATTTTTTCTAAATAATTGTATGAACCTACTCATTTATTTATTTTAGTTTAATTTTATATCTCTTTCTTTAATTCTTAATATTCTAATACGTACGTATCTATAAAAATCCTATAAATAATTCTACTTCTATGTTCAAAATTTGTTCTTCTATTTTCTGTTCTTGTATTGTTGGTTTTAATTATCTTTTTGTTTTATTTTGTATGCATATCTTTTAATTTTTTTTTTTGCAAATTTTACATTTCTTTAGTACATTACAATAATTAAAAATGTAAACTGAACAACCCGTCCATATATTACGCTGTTTCGCATGGAATATGTACATTTTTTAAATAAACTCCTTTTGCCCAGGGGCTTATACTTTTACTGTGCAAGGAAAAAATAAAACAAATAAAGACGTAGGTCTATAGCTTGAACCGTGCATGGCCAGAGGTTTTATACATGATATAATTTCATCAATAATCATGTACGATTTCATAATTTAAAACCAATATAATTACGATTTATCGATTGAACAAAACAATATTATTAATATGCAATAAATAAAAAAGCATTAATTCACTACACCACTTATTCTTTTTTCCAACATCATCTGATAAATGATAAATCGATGAAATTTCGCGCTCATCAAATGCAGACGAAGATATGAAAGTAAACCTAACATCTGAGTCGTAAAAGAGAAACGGTGGCTGTCGACGGTACTAAGGTTAAGGTTGCCCATCAGGATATCTCAGAATGATGGAGATATCAACAAAGTTAGCGGTTTAAAGATGATTACCTGATGTCTAGCGAGCAACGCCATTCAGTTATTTGAATCTCTAGCCATTAATGGATAAATTCTATTTTTCTCTTTTTATAAATAAATATAATGATGATCTTTAGATGCTCAGTAGCCATAAAAAGTTATAATAATAGGTTAGGCCGACATAAACCTTTTAGTTTGTAGTGGTCTTAAAAATTTCACGTGATCTTTCAAGAAAAAAGAAACATTGTAACAACAATATAATTGCAAGCAGACTCAAGATTCGTTTATTACAAATAAGTTATTTTAATATTTGTTTAATTAATGTGATGAAGGGAGGTGGTGTTGTTTACATGGACTCATGATTGTCATATCCTGGATCACAACAACGAGCTCCTCCCTTCTCCCCTAATTCGGGGGACAATGTGCTCTCATCATTTTAAATTGTCCTTAACTTTCAACCCATAACTTATATGAGCGAAATGGATAATTCAGTGTATTAATTAACGAATATAATCTAGTTTCAGAAGAGGTATAATTTACCAAGGTATTAAAGAAAGACAACACATATCGAACAACGAACAGAATATTATAAACATCTTAATGATATAATAAGGAAAACTCTATATGATGGCTATATTGTTATACGGTATATTGTTATATCTGTATGATAACTACAAGTTCTATTGTGTTTAACAATAGCAACATGTATGTTCATTAAACATGTTCCTTAAAGCGGTTTAATACATACTACGGTAATAATTATTACTACGATAGTAATAAGTATAACGGTGGTAATGATTATTACTATAGTAATACTACGGTACTAATTATTACAACGGTATAATACCCAAACAAGAAATGTTTAGAATCAAATTCGTTCTAGCTCAAATTTAGCTTCATAATTATTAGGACAAGCTCCCTTTGATTGTAAACCCTCCCCCTCCCCGTGATTCCTAATTTTGATAAAACTGAAAGCAGGAGTGTTTGAACCGGCCGTTTTTGTCAATTAATGTTTCGTCGAGTGACGAGGCCAAGCTGGAGCATGATGTTACACTCTAAACTCCGTTGATGTTATAACATCTTTATTAGCTAGATATTTTTTCTTGTTGAAGCTTTGCAAAATAATT
Source organism: Rhaphigaster nebulosa (assembly GCA_948150685.1). Lineage (NCBI taxonomy): Eukaryota > Metazoa > Arthropoda > Insecta > Hemiptera > Pentatomidae > Rhaphigaster > Rhaphigaster nebulosa. The sequence continues at coordinate 22,019,014 of OX411307.1, forward strand.
ATTTAAAAAATGTATTTTCACATCGTAATTACAATTATAGAAATATAAGCGTTTAATGATCTTACTTTGTAACCAGAAGGATGACGGACTGGTGCTCTGCTGGAACAGACAGCTCATTTTGAAGCCATTTTTTATAATTTTCTTTTGAAGGTTCTTTTATGACCGTCATTAAGGAATCTCCTACAATGAATTTGACTCCTTGTATTTGTATAACCCTTCCTCTCCTCAGGTCTTCAGAGTCATCTTGTGATTTGATGAAGTCATAATCTACTGGAGCTAGAACGACGACACTATTTACTATCCTGTCTTGGAGTTGCGGTACATCCGGAATTGGGAACTGACTTCCACTAACTTTGAGAGGTAAGTATCTCTTGTATTTTGAATCGTTCAATACAACAGGATCTATCTTAGTCGCGTTTTCCTGTAAATATTTACTTGATAAATCCTGACCCTCTTCGCTATTCGGATCATATCGTACAACACGCATGTCGACAGTTTTCTTATAATCGTTCGGTTTGACTATCGACGGCACTGGAGCACTTCCAGCTCCATAGAAATTTTCTAAGGCTTCTGGTGGCAAACTCTCGATGGGTATGTCACCTACTTTGTCGTAATCCAATATCTGAATGTCGGCGTTTCCTAGGATCCCTGAGCTCAGCAACTGTTCCCTCAGATCATCGGGCACTTCTTGTGGTAATGCAGCAATGTTGGCCTTCTTCCTTTCCTCTTCCTCTTTGGTGACTTCTTCTTTAGTTTCAGGAGTAGGCTGGAATCTCGGTGCTTCAGTGCTTGGGTTCACGGATGAAGCTATTCTGAATTCTGGTTTGGCAGTGGTAGAGATGTATGGCTTTTTGTTATTTTGTGGCTGTTTATGTGATGGTCTACTGTATACTGTTAAATATTTGTTTCTGTCATTGTACCTTGATTCAGTTGGACCACTCGCTGTCGGAGTAGCTGTTGAAGATGGACTATTTTTGATTGAATAATTCAAAATTTCCGTGTCTGTGGGCTGACGATTGAAATTTGGTTTCACATTCGACAGCGGGTTATTTCTGATTGTATACCTACTTTCTGTGGGTCTTTGTTGATTAAATATATGGGGGAAGCCGAATTGCTGTTGATTTCGATTTGATTGAATGGCATCAGTTTGTTGTGTTAACAATGGATTTGGTGTGGATGGAATGATTCGATCTGTGGCAGCTTCTTTATATCCTGGTTGTATTTGATGCTCCTCTAAAGATGATATTGATTTTATGATTTCGGCATTTTCTGTATTCCTGTTTTCATTTCTTGTATTAACTTCTCCTTGTTTTAAGAATTGTTGATTGTAATTGCTTTGTTCTCGTGGAGGAAAAGTATTGTGTTTCGGCGGTTGCTGGTCTTGTTGGTTCCTAGTACTTTGTTGGGGAGATTTTCCGTGGAGCCTCAAGCCGTAATTAGTACCATCATTGTAATTTTTGCTTTCGAACGGATAATGTTGAGGGATCGAATTCTGTGTCGTTGGAACCTGATTGAATGCTTGTAGCTGAGGGCTGAGATGCTGTGAAAGTTGGCTTTGATCAATTATTGGTGATTGTTCTACATGAATGTGCGGGATCTGTGATTTTGTTTGCTGTAAAGGGACTTGTTGTTGGTTGTTGGTAAATCTACCACCTGTTTTCTGTAAATCAGCTTGCTGCTGGTTATTTTGGAATCTATTTTCTGGTTTCGGTATTTGTTGTGCATGGAATTGTTGTTGGTTATTCGGAAACCTATTGGTAATAACCTGAATGTTTTGAGGCTCTACTTGTTGGTTATTTAGAAACCTATTTTGTTGGGTAGGAACTACTTGCTTACTTTGAATTGCTTGTTGTTTCAAACTTTGTTGATGCAGAAACTCCTTATGTCGTTGATATTCTTGAATTTGATGGGGCGTAGGAGGTTGATTCCTCAAAGATGGGCCGTTTTGAGGGTATTGTTGCGGAGGCTGTGGTGGTAACAAAAAGGTCCTGTCATTATATTGCGGTTGCCTCGTTGAGAAAGGGCCTTGTTCAGGTTGAGGATATTTTTTCTGTTGCAGGGGATGGTTGGTTCCAGCGTTTTGTTGTACCCTTCCTTGAAACTTTCCATTTTGGAATCCATCAGTAGGCTGTGGGATTGTAGGATGGGCCTGTTGTTGCTGAGGAAATACTAATCTCGAATCACCTTGTTGATAGTGTAACGGGGTCTGAACGGGAAATCTATGATTGGAAATTTGGGTAGGGGCCGGCTGCTGGGAAGGCTGTATCTGTCTATATTGTGGATTTTCTTGTTGTATAAACGGTGGTTGAGAAGGATGATTCTGTCTAATTTGCTTTGTAGGAAACGGACCTTGCTGTCTTTTTGAGTAATGGTGTTTATTTGTTTCGGTAGAGCTTTCCACTGCTTTGTCGTGTTTGTTTTCCGGTAGAGCTACTTGAGGTTTTGGAGCACTTTGCCACGCTTCTTCTTCACCATGCCCCTCATTCGGTGGAGAACCAAATGTAACCTTGAGTCCTGAGCCGTGATATGTTTCGGAATCGGGGCGGATAATAGTTCTGAGTGTTGTACTTGGCGGTGGTGAAGGCAATGGCTCAGCATAGCTTGGACCGTAGTTGGGTTCTGCTTCTTCTTCTTCTTCATGTCCCCCTTCCACTATTTCTGTTGCATGGGGTGTCAGTGCTGGAACCGGTTCTTCATAAATAATGTCATCTCCATGTTCGCTGGGATATGGATTTTTCTTATATTTTACATAAAAAACATGAATAGGCTCCTTTGTGGTGGGTGGTGGTGGTTGTGTTGTTGGCTGTGGTGGTGCTGGTAAGCTCTCGTTCGATTCTTTAATTATGATTTCAATAATTGGCTCTGGTGGTTCGATGTAGTAAGGGTGAGGGTGTGACGGCGGGTTGATGACTGCAGGTGGCTTATAACTTATCACCTTGTGTACAACTTGGTGGGACGATTCTGCATCATGATCCGCCTTCGAAGAGATACTAGATGATTCTATGTTGGTAATGTTCCTAACTCTCTGTTCGTAGAGAGGATCTCTTTGGGAGTACTTGAAGACAGGCTCCATTGGGACGGCGTAGGGTGGGGCCGATAGCGGGGGCCGCTGTCGCTTAATTTGGTTGCGAAATGTGCCGCCACTGCTCAGCCTTCCTGTGTTTTTTCCCACTTCATTATTCTTCTTGTTTAAGCCGAGGATGTCCTCTACCACCGTACAGTGGGCTACTACAATACATAGAGTCAACCCGAGGAGCAGTATCTGTAACAAAATAAAAATTCGCTATTATTATTAACGTTATTAATATAAACTTAAAATAATATATATCGTATCACATATGGTATTAGGTCGGTTATTGGTGTTAGTTATTGGAAAATATAAAATCAGTGGTTATAAAAAAAGTATTGACTATGGATAAATTATATTCATTGAAAATACATTAAAACCAAAAATAATTGTTTATAAGTAGTGCAAAAAGACAAGGTTTATTCATATTTATATCAATAAAAGATCCAGTATAAATGAAATTCTTATTAATTTATTTATCCTGGAACATAAAGCTTCTTAAAATAATTTAGGAGATAACGGTACAGTGTCTCAGATAGATCAAACTTAATTATTTAATCAAGCAATTAAAATTAAAAAAAATAAAAATGATATTAGTTTCACATAATTATCAATAAGAATATTTCCTCTTATATCAAAATAGAAATTAATAAAAAATAATCAATAAAATTGAAATGAATTTTTATTTAAATCGAATCATAGCTGAAAAGTATGATTCCTGGAGAGATGGCAAAGAGACAGGATTCAAATGTGGCAAGATAGTTAGCATCGCGGACTAGAGTTAGAATATAATTCTTTAAGGATGGAACACAGTATATCGCGGATTTGTAAAATGTAGTGAATTTTGATAAGAAGAAAGGGGGAAACCAGGGAGTTTTGCGTCGATAGCCAGGGAATAGCCACTGCAACTTGGCGTAGTATGCCAAATGTGGACTCTCTGGAGGTTCCGAAAATAATGCCGTCATTGATCTTTTCAATCTAGTCTGTATTTCATCTGAGATCCCATTGCAAACCGTATAACTGTACTTGAAGTTGATAAGCGAGAATACAAAAAGTTGGCGAGTGGATAAGGAGATGGTGGCTGTAACAGATTGGAGAGAATTGTCAACTATACTCGACCGTCTCGAATGGTTATTAATCTGGATTAGTGGGAATCGATAGCATTTTAGGAGCGCTGTCTGTGTGGAGGAACCAGGACGAAATTTAGATTAGGAGTTCATGAGATTTCCTCGCTAGAAAACTGGACAGTTGGGAAAGAACGGGGAGAAAGGCTTTGAAATGTTTGAGAGGATACAAATTGGACAGTGTTCACTAAGACGTCATAAGGATCATTTGAGTAGGAAGCTAGAAGCTCTTTAGGAGGAATGCGGCAAAAAAAGAAGTGTCCATGATCAAAGTGAGATTGGAAAGTAATAAAATTGGAAAACATGTTGGAAAATGTATAAATGATAATGTATTCAAAAATATAACTCTCAAGACCAAACTAAAAATGAATCTTTCATCATTGAATAGAAAGGCCTACCTACCCTATTACTTCTCTACTATTTTATATTACTTCAATGACTCATCTGAATCAGAAAGAAGCACAAGGCCTGTGAAATGCTGACTTATGATAAATTATAAGAATATTAGAATTCGAATATTTACATGCTTCTGATAGGATTTATTTTTAAAGTACGCTACAAAATAGTATTTCGGATTTAGGGATAGCACTAAATTTCGAAATGTTCTTGATATGGTGGACATGGCTCCGATTATCGTTAGCGCCGGAGGGTTAGAATGGACAGGGGAGAGAGACGTGGGTTTCGCCAGAGAGGCATTAGCCAAGTGCGTGTCATATCACGGCCACCAGGCCATAGCTTCCACCTCCCGTCACTTCACCTTTAATACCAATTATCCTTCTCCTGCAGTTTAGCCATTCTTTTAAAACACTAAATGATATTTCATTTCGGAAAAAAAACATGCATTTTAAAGGTTTACAAACATCTTTAAAGAATAGACTAAATTTGCTAACTTGAGAATAAATATTTGAAAAGAAGATAATAACGAAGAATATGCGAAACAACTGAGGATGATCAAACCTTTATGTGACAAAATAAAAAAGTTGTCATTTTTTCTACACTAATGGACTTCAGATAAAGCAAATACAAAACAAAAAAATTTCCTACGAAATCTTACTCGAATATTACTATCATATATTTTGGGAGATACGTCATTCCATTGAGGTTTCCGTTCCAGCATTTATTAAAATCTGATTTTTATTTTCTTTATCATAATAGCCTTATTCCAATAATATAGTTGTGTGTAGTATGTAAAAACAGCATAGTAAAGTGATGAAAACTGATAAATTAAAAAAAAAATATTGTGATATAAATTAAAAAAAAAAAATTCTCCAGACTATATGTATTTCTAGGAGAAAAACGAAAAAAATAATTATTTTATATTTATAATATCTGTGGGACAGCGTATCTTACAGGATGCACCTTAAGTTTACTTGATTGGGTTTAAGCATTCCACAAGATACAGATTGTACAATATATGATTAACTTCTCCAAAAAATAATACAGAAACACAAGAAAAAGTTTAATTTGAAAAAAAAGACAACAGTCGGTTTTATAGATAAAATAATGCTATTCTTATCTATCATTGTTTCTGGCAACTATACAGCTCATTCAGAAACCTTCCAAAAAGCACTTGTAATATTTTCGTGCCAACAACTGATATTACTATCACCTTGTTTGGCTGTACGATTTATTCATGAAGTAGAATAGTTTCAAGAGTGAAGCTAGGAGGAGAAGAGACATAAAATGAGAATATATATCTCTCAGAATAGCTATACTAAAAAAGGGTTAACTAATCCTGGAACTAGAGATCGTCCAGTGAGCATCATTAAGGACTTAAGTGGCCTGTTGTGGGCGAACCGATGCTCCCATGGGTGTAGGCCGCTTTACGATCTTGGTAAGGATTTCGAAACTGGTCCTTGTAAAGAAAAATTAGAGCTGCCTTTACAGTTCCATTGATGAGTGTGCTGACAAAAAAAAATAATGCCAAGAAAACGGTTTTAGAACAAACTTTTACATTAAATTGTACTCTTCTATGTTATTTTTATAGGCATGCGATATCTAAGATTTTTAATTTTACATTTGCTTTTTCAAAATGAATGTAGCTAGATTTACCAATTAAGTCTTTTTCAATACATACAAAATCGGGGAGAAATGAGGAATTAAAGACAATCCCATCGAACAGATTAGAAGCTTTAAATATCTGAGAGCCCACCTGGATGAGAATGGAATCATCGACAATAAGATCACGGAGGGAGTTAACTCTGCTGGAAAGATGTTCTATGCTGCTAATAGAAACTTCCTGAATAAAAGAGAAGTCTTCAAAGAACACTAAATTGAGGGTGTATAAGTCTACATTTCTCCCCATATTAACCTACTCCTCCGAATCTTGGTCACTAACCACCAAGCATAAAAATAAAATTCAAGCTTCAGAAATGAGATTCATCAGAAAGATAGAAGGGAAAACCAGAAGAGATCGCATTCGCAACAAAACCATTAGATCAAACCTCGGAGTGGAACCAGCAGAAAAAGCTATTGAAGAAAACCGTTTAAGATGGTTTGGGCACGTCTCAAAAATGGAAAACAACAGGCTGGCCAAGATAACATCATAGGCTAAGGTTGGTGGAAGAATATCCATAGGAAGACATACCTGGGAAGAAGGATTGAAGGAGGACTTCGTGAAGAGTAATCTGGAATGGAACAAAAGAAGGAAAATGGTGGAGGATCGTACGGTGTGGTCCGGGCTGTACAGAAGGACACCTCACACTGCATGAGCTCTAGAGAGGAATGATTATGATGATGATGACAAAATGCAAACAATTTGTGCCAATCGCATAACAGAAACTGCGCATTGGTTGGGCTACTGAAACTATTTTATGGGAAAAGGTGATTTGAGAAGTCTAGGAGGATGATCTCATTCTATATTCTCTATCTCGGGAATATATTGAGAACCAAGAATACGAACTCAATGAGATTGAATGAGATTGGAGTCCATCGTGGAGGGATCTACGCCTATTTACTATATAAAGTATATTCATTTTTTTCTGAATAATTTTATTTGATAAAATAACAAGCATTGTTTCCACCCCGTCCCTCCCCCCCCCAAAAAAAAAATATAATGGATTGAGCTCCTAAGTTCAAATCCGGATGTTCAAAGGTAGCTAATTATACTCATGTAAGTGAACTATTTGTAATCGATTATTATCTGGCTCTTATAGCCCCCTCAAGTTGCGCGACTATTGAAACACTACCCGAAATACTATTAAAATTATCGATTAAATTCATATCAGTCTCTGTTACTTTGGAGTCGATTTTATTGTTTATGAAGAACCTCTTGGCACTGCTAACGTTACCTGTCGAATCTTGTACCACTTCTGAGTTTTGTACTACGAGCCTCAAATGAAACATAAATTCTTGTTGAAATATTAATGCGTTTTTTATTTATTTATAAATAGCTTTCATCATCAGGCTAAAGCTCAATTACAGTTGGTAATGCAAAACAAAATCGTGCTTAATATATCAAAATAAATATAAATATATAACTTTATAATGCATAATACTAATCACAAAAATATTAAATCAGTTTAAAACAAAAAAATGAAATGCACAACCTGTAACCAACTTAGTTGACATCCGCATGATAGTATAGAAGGATCAATCTAATTAGGGATTGATAAATTATTTGCCACTTCTATAAATTTGTTTGATTTAAAACTAGTTTCGAATGTTATACATTCATCTTCAGTTCTAAAAACACTTAAAAAATTCAAAAATAAGCAATTCAAAATATAGTTTGGTATTATTAAACATATTAAATTAGATGTAATATATATAAATCAGTATTATAAAACATTTATGAATTATGAGTTTAATTAAGATAAGAAATCAAATACATGTTGGTACTCACCAAGGTTGAAACGGATTATGTCAGAGTACCAACATGTAACATTTGAAACTACTTTTTAATAAAACAAATTTATAGAAGTGGCAAATAATTTATCAATCCCTAATTAGATTGATCCTTCTATACCATCATGCGGATGTTAACTAACAAAAACCATAAAGTAAACAATTTTATAAAATACTATACAATTTTTATAAAACAATAAATGTTTTATAATACTGATTTATATTACATCTAATTTAATATGTATAATAATACCAAACAATATTTTGAATTGCTTATTTTTGAATTTTTTGTGTGTTTTTAGTACTGAAGATGAATGTATAACATTCGAAACTAGTTTTCAATAAAACAAAATTATAGAAGAGGCAAATAATTTATCAATCTGTAACCAACTTAAGTTATATATATATATATTAAAAAACAATACAAAAAAAACAATGAAACGTAAAACAACTTTAAGCAATGAATGATGTAAGTTTTTTACCACTCACTTACGAATGTTTTTTTAATGAAATAAAAATTCGTAGAAATTAATGTTGCACATTGTTGCCCTCCCCCCCCCCCAAAAAAAAGAAGAAAATTAAACAAATCAGGATCTAACTAGGGGGGAAATGGAATCAAAGATAAGAAAAGGACGTTTGTCGTCGAAATTGAGCAAATTGAGGATGAACATGAAGCTATACGCTAGCTCTACCATATGGATAATTTTGAAAGAGTCGAAGTGGGCTGGAGGGGAAGATGAAAGTAGACAAGAACCATTGGCCCCGCTAAATTGGAACAAGCCATCCACTCTTCCTTTCACTAGGTAGCTTCATCCCTTCTTCATCACTCTGATAACAGCACGTACTCCTTATCTAATACTTCGCTATCATCCAAGTCCTCTTCGTAGGAAAGAAGTTAGAGAAGGGAAATGCAACTGTCTCATGGACGTCTTCCTATTCCACACTATAAGAAAAAGTTCTGTCTTTTTTTCATCTCGATACCAGCAATCGTTGACTAATAAAAGAAACAAGAATTTACTTATATCCGTATTGGACGAAATAAAAAAAAAATAAAATATTATCAGTTTGTATGACTTATTTAGCCTATCAATGGGCACTACGCTCTAAGACCAAATAGAACAGATTTGTTATCACATAATGAAGAGTCATAATCACAATATAAGTGAAAATGGAAAATTCCATAAATTCCTAAAATGAGTACTCAGTGAGCTCCGAATATCTTCCTAATTAATAATCGGAATCCATTGCATTTGTTTAACAGCTTAATTACTACAACCTCAGAAAATAATGGTTCTATGTTTTTTTTTCAAACTTGTGGACGCAATTTTGTCGATGTTTTTCCATGTTTGTCCAAGCTTCTGCCGTGGTTAAGGTAATTGGCCAAATGGCTAATACAAATAAGAATGAAATGTTTTGACTGCACCTCGCGCATTTGCAACTAAAGCCAAGGATAGCCCCTCTGCAGAAACCAAATTGTATGCTAATACAGCTCTTAAAACCAAATTATTCCTCCATTAAGATTGAACCTGAAGATGCTGCACTACAAGCTATCATATGACATTATCAAATATTGAATTATTGATGATACAAGCTGTCGCACTCGAGGACAATAGGTAATAGGGCTGTAAGTATCCATTAACGACATAAATACACAATAAAAATATATAAATAGATAGATAAATTTAATAATAACAATGTAAGCAACCAAGATAAAGAAAATTAAAATTAAGTAAAAATAAAACAAATCATCTTCAACACAGGTATGAATGTACTATGTTTACATTTAGCCCTCCGGAACTCAGAAGAAAACTTTGCCACATATGGATGGCAAAGCAGAATTCTAAGAGATCCCAACGCTTCTCTACCAGCCGCATCACTGGTGTTGATAGCCAGTGAAGAATTGTCCTTTTTTTAAGAAAATGACAGAGTCCTCCGAAAATTGACTGAGGTAGAAGTGTTATTCTTCCTCTTGATATAAGCCCTCGTCAATTTTAATGATCAGCCTGTAGCCTGCAATCTTTTGTTGATGAGGTCTATCATGTGGATTTTCTGAAGTCATTGTTACAAATCAAAGATTATATTTTTATGCAAAATTTTATTGATGTCAGTTCTTTAACATGAACCACAAAGGGTAGACGACTCCCGGCGTATCAATTTTCAGTTTGCACATTAGTCTTCATTGGACTCATAGATTTATCGAAAATCTAACAAAGCGACACACCGACAAAAACGGATCTCATTTTATATTTCCCTTTCCAGGTCAATCTGTCTCGCAGTGCTACTTTCCCTTGGAAATATACTAGAGCTTCTTTTTCGGTAAATGACAGACTGAATAAATTCAATATCCATCCCAAAATTGAAGTTGTGAAATATTACAGGTTTTAATATTATACATAAAATTTAGTATTCCGGAATTATTTTAAAATCGTTTATGGAATAAAAATAATGAATTATTTTGAAAACAATATTATATAGTGCAATAAAACGGAAATAATGCAATAACACATTTTTTTGGTTTTTGTTAAGTAATGTTGATGCTTGACTGAGGGTAATTTCTCCTATGACGAACTATCGGATACTAGAAACTTCAGTCGAACTTTGCCAAAAGAGAGTATTTGACATTTCGCAGAACTTCAATTTCTCTAACTGATCTCATACAGTGCTTGAAATTTAAAATTACCTAAACGTATTTATTAATAAAATGAACGATCATTCAGTTCACAATAACGTAATACATGGTTTAATAATTAAGTTATTCGTTAAACATAATTATAATTTTAATTAATCAATTGCATATAAATTCCAATGGCTTGTTCGCATTTGATCTAAAGTAGGAATTTTCGATGTAACTCAAGTTGATACTTTACTATATTATTTTTGGACAATATCAATATAAGATTTGGACATTATTCGATAAAAAAACAAAACAACGAAAGTATAAGTATATGTATAAACTGGATTATACATTACGAATATTAAAATATTTAATATTCGTAATGTATAATCCAGTTTAATCCTACTATTTTATTTTGGATAGCGATTAATTTGTTAATTATTCCTAAGTGCGATTAAGATGTTTAGAAATATATTGCCCTTAAATAATGTTTAAACATTTAATATTTATTGAAAAATTCAATATAAAACAGGACATATGTAAGGTTTTATTTTGGTCGTTTATAAATTACGAATTAAGAGCTTTATCTGCAAAACACATAACAACGAATAAATTTGTTATTCGTTACACAGGAATAGTGGATAAAGCTGGCTTATTGGTTATTCGAAATAATATTTGCCCATGTCTGTTTACTTTAAATGGTATGCTTTATTTATTTTTTTCATTTTGCTACTTTGTGATTGTTATTACGATGTTATGGGTGAACTGACGAAAACTCGTCTAGCGAGGGTCATACCGCAATGCAAATGACTTTCTAACTGTGCGGTGCAGCGTAAAAACAGTATCTTGTACAGCTATATTCTCAGATACATGCTTCATGAACATCGGTATAACATATGTTTAAATAATGTCGAGTAGACTTGAATTTTCGAAATATTTTAGAAATTTTCAATCAGAAATATTTCGGTCACGTTCGTTATTAGACCTAAACTCAAAAACTGAATTTCATTTATATGTTTTTTCGAACTTTTTCATTTCTACGGGAGTCACTAATCACGTTTAGAAATAAATCAATGCCGGGGTTTCCGATTTTTCTTTAACCATTGAGATTTTGAAATATCAGCGAAGAAGAGGAGTTAAAAAAAAAATGATGCACTTATAATGCCCTTTACTTCGATTTCCTAAATACTCACTTGAGATATTGCGATAAAGTCACTCGATCTTTGACCACAACGCATTACTGAATGTATAAATTGAAGTCGGCCGGGATGAAACATTTTACTGCATGAACTGGTTCTAAAAAGTAAATAGGCCACATCCATTGGGAATTCTGAAACCCCTCTCTCCTATCCAAAATTATGTTCAGCCCAAAAATATGTTTTAGGCCACAAATGAAATCTTAAAATGTCTAGTTTTCTGTAAAATTTAGTTTTTTCAAAACTTCTGTAGCCAATTTGAGCATGTGATAGTATGTAAGACCATCGATAAACTTCTGGGGGAAAAGACAAATTGCTAACGAGACAATTAGGGTAGCTTTCGATTTTCATGCGTAAATTTGATCCAAATACTTAAGTATTTCCGGTAAAGTGATTTCAAAGTAAAAAAAAAATAATATAGATATTCTTCTGGCCTCTGATCAGCAAATTTTCTTAAGATGTAATAATTGTCTCGGGAGACGATTCTGGGGCACAACCAAACTCCATCCATATAGGAAGTACTGGCCTTCCACTGCCTTGGGGGATAAAACAGGCGGTTGATCGAGAATGCTGGCCCCATCACTTGTGATCCAAGACTCTTGATGAAATTTTACTAGTACAGGTTTATTTGTCCATTTTATATGTTACATATAACATATGAAATTATAATTATTTATAGTTAAATTAAATCATAATTATGGTATAAACAGAGGCTAGATTTTTATTTAGTAAAAAAACTTAAAAATGTGCAACAAAGCATGCAGTGAAAGTTTTAAAGCGTGTAATTATATAGTGCAAATATGAATATATTTAGCATCAGTATTTTTGTAGCACAGAATGGCTTCAAAATCAATCAAATAAAAAAATATATATATTTCCAAAATTATAAAAGTTTAATAATAATAGTTTAAAATTAATAATAGTATAAAATAATAGTTTAAAATTTAAACCAAGAGTTGTTGAAGTAAGGGGAAAAAAGTGCAACCAAGTATCGTGAGTTTGTAAAATAGTAATGCTAATATAAAATCTATCTGTTAATATTACTATTTTACCTGAAGTGATACAATTGAAGTGTAATGTGTGGGTTGATTCTCCCCATATCAAATTCATGTATCCAAAGCTCGTTTATTTTATGTATCTTGTATACAATGAATTGAAGGGACTTAGGAGAGGTATTCCCTCTCTCAGCCTCATGGGAGTAGCTGAGAGGCCAGGCCCGCCCGTGCGAGGCGAACAGCCCCTGCTACAACTAAACACGGCGGATCTAGTTTGGGAAGTCGATAAACTTCAAAGAAAATATCTCAGACAAGAAAATTTGGAAATAAAGAGGACCCAAATTTGAAATTGGTGTCCTGGTCTGGTACACTGATAGTTCAATTAAGGAAACTGAATCCTGAAAAAATAAAAGAAGAAATGGACATACTTAGATTAAAAAAAAACTGGCATATAACAATCCGAACTATTTACATAGTTGTCAAAATAAAAGGTTAAAGTCTACTTAAATCTGGCAAAGATTGAGTTGAGGACAATAACGGCTCTCCTGACAGCTCTCCTCCCAGTCACTTAGTAGTTACTCAGTAGTCCCGTTAATTTTAAGGGAATAATAATTTCATATGTTATATGTAACATATAAAATGGACAAATAAACCTGTACCAGTAAAATTCCATCAAGAGTCTTGGATCACAAGTGATGTGGCAAGCATTCTCGATCAACCGCCTGTTTTATCCCCCAAGGCAGTGGAAGGCCAGTACTTCCTGTATGGATGGAGTTTGGTTGTGCCCCAGGATCGTCTCCCGAGACAATTATTACATCTTAAGAAAATTTGCAGATCAGAGGCCAGAAGAATATCTATATTATTTTTTTTTTACTTTGAAATCACTTTACCGGAAATACTTCAGTATTTGGATCAAATTTACGCATGAAAATCGAAAGCTACCCTAATTGTCTCGTTAGCAATTTGTCTTTTCCCCCAGAAGTTTATCGATGGTCCTACATACTATCACATGCTCAAATTGGCTACAGAAGTTTTGAAAAAACTAAATTTTACAGAAAACTAGACATTTTAAGATTTCATTTGTGGCCTAAAACATATTTTTGGGCTGAACATAATTTTGGATAGGAGAGAGGGGTTTCAGAATTCCCAATGGATGTGGCCTATTTACTTTTTAGAACCAGTTCATGCAGTAAAATGTTTCATCCCGGCCGACTTCAATTTATACATTCAGTAATGCGTTGTGGTAAAAGATCGAGTGACTTTATCGCAATATCTCAAGTGAGTATTTAGGAAATCGAAGTGAAGGGCATTATAAGTGCACGATTTTTTTTTTAATTCCTCAGTAAACTTGGCTGATATTTCAAAATCTCAATGGTTAAAGAAAAATCGGAAACCCCGGCATTGATTTATTTCTAAACGTGATTAGTGACTCCCGTAGAAATGAAAAAGTTCGAAAAAACATATAAATGAAATTCAGTTTTTGAGTTTAGGTCTAATAACGAACGTGACCGCAATATTTCTGATTGAAAATTTCTAAAATATTTCGAAAATTCAAGTCTACTCGACATTATTTAAACATATGTTATACCGATGTTCATGAAGCATGTATCTGAGAATATAGCTGTACAAGATACTGTTTTTACGCTGCACCGCACAGTTCTATAGACTGCAGTACTTGAAATAGGCAATAATTATATCAGAAGATATTACTAGATCTATTCCTTGGTGTGCTTCGGAAGAAGTATATGATTCCTATGGGATCTCTAGACGACAGAGGTCAAAATGAGGAAGGGTTTCCCATAATAATATTATATGCAGTTGTAAATTTCAGTAATAAAAAAATAAAATAAATAAATTTAACATCCAGTCTCTATTTATATTAAAAAAAAAAAGAATCCCATCGCATTTATAATAGCCCACGATATACCCCTTATTGGATCATATTTAATGTTATGATTATAAGAATCGTCAGTAATTCCATTTTTCTTAAAATAGTCTTTTTAATTTATTTATTTTCTTAATGGTGAGAGTATGGTTGACCTTGGAAAATATATGTTGGTTGGGGGTGCGATCAATGAATAAACATACAAATAATAAATAACTTATTTATTTTCTTGATTGTAAATATGGTATGAAGGTTTACTTAGATCGTTATTATTTTTTTTGGCAGATTATTAATAGTTCACAATAAAAATAGTTATAAATCAAAATAATATATTCTTATTCGGTGGACCACACATGGTTTTTTAACTTAACTACTATGTTTGTAGAGCATTAATTTATTATTATGAGGAAATGAAGTTTGATTCCGATTCCAGAATGTTAGATCGCCAAATAATCAATCAGGATGCGCATTATTTCTCGTTTATCAATAATTTATTTTGCCGTTTCGCCACAAATTCAAAGAATGTCAGAGGTCAGCTGGTAAGTGGCAATTACATAATGCTACCTTTTAAATAGAAGGGAGAAATTACACACCAAGAGTTGGATCTTACATAAGAAGGAACTTCGAGAGGGGCTGCAGAGCTGTATAACCATCTGATTATTTTTACACTCTGCACTACCCTATTGCAATATCGCCACACCTACTCCGAAACCATCTCACCCTCATTCTCTCTCTCTCTCTCTCTCTCTCTCTCTCTCTCTCTCTCACTCTCTCTCTCTCTCTCTCTCTTCTCATTAACTTTTTTTCACCTAATATTACAACTATAAAATAATATTCAATTAGTGATATCTTCCTCAAGATATTTCTAATTTGGTTGAAATACATTTATTATGATTCATCGGCTAATTTTTATTTTATTTTATTTTTTTTTTTAATAATCCATCTGTTTAATAATTCGTAAACTGATACCGCGATGCATTGGATCCATAGCGTTATTTAATGGATAAATTTGACTCCAATACGTATGGGTAAAATGGAGAGACCTAATTTCCTCTGGATATTTCATGGTGTAAATGAATGCATACAGGTTAGGTTAAGCTTCTTATAGACACTCAACTGCATGGGTCTTTAGTGTCCTTATTTATTTGTTATTAATCTTTCTCTTTCGGCGTTATATTATATTTTTTAATGCATACCTTCAATTTTCCTAACATTGCCCAATCATCTGTCAATTATTGCGCCAAATCCCTTTATTTTCTTAATTTCTTATTCACTGCTACTGATTCATATTCGAAAAAGAGACCATTATTTGAATTTGTAAGCGTTTTTACTACCAGAAACTATTCAGATTTTATATTAAAGTTTGGTGAAACCTATTATAGTTCTCTATTATATATTAAATTCATATAAGGTAATTATATTATCTGATTAATTATAACCTTTTAATAAATTACTAAGAGATTTTATTAGAATAAGCCATGAGCATTGAGTTAGTAGCTGCCCATGTCAAGCTCCTATTCAAAGCAAGCTCGATTCAAAAGCAGATACAGATGATCACCCTCAGAAAGAGACTGATGAAGTAGCACTTATATCATAACAGAAGCGGATTCAGTTGGTCCGATAGGCTTCCTCGGTATAGCATTATATTCTAGCTGATGAGTTACGTGGGAACAGTGGCACTGGGCAACTCATTGGCACCACCAGCTTTCTCAAATTATTGTGGTTTTTATTTTCCTCAAGTAATTAGGTAATGAGAATTGGTCGGGATGCAGTTCCTTACAAACCAGTCATTATGGTCAACCTTAAACCCCACAAAATAATGAACCTGAAATAATAATCTGTTCGATATTGCATAATTCTAATTCGTTTACGATTAGCTCTTCTGTCCAATCAACTAGTTGTTATTAGTTTTAGCCTCATGAGGTAGGTGTCCAGATAAAATTCAAAGTTGCGAAACCGTTATAGGGGGATAAGCGTAAGATTGTTATAAGACACAGTAGGTGAGGATGCCTTAGGCTTCCAAGAGAGACCTAGTTGAAATTGGATATTAGTTAGTCTTTGTCAGGCATGATTATTCTCCTCAAAGGGGATTGTTAGAAAATTAAACCGTGGCAATATTATGCGAAAGATAATATTACCCTTCCAGTGGGTAACATTTTTGCAATGTGTGGTAATATTTACTTGTATGAAATAATAATTTGGTCATTGATGCAAATTTAAAAAAACTACAGGGTACATGTTATGACTACCACCTGCTGTTATTGTGATGTTTCCTGTTTCAAACTTCATGGTCTTAATTCAGATTAGGATCTCGTCAGAGGCTCCTGAGAACTACTCGAACTTCCTTCATCTATTAACTAATACACCTAGAAAAAAACATTTCTTCCAGGTACTTTGAGCGGCAGATGCTTGCAGCGGTCATCAGTGAAAAGGAACTGTCTCCAGTAAGTCACTGTTGCTAGCCTATTGTTGTCTACGACCTCTGTAGGACGCGGAGTTGGGTTGGAGAAATTACTCGCTCGCCTGGCTTCCGTCTTCCAGCGTATCCTACACAGCCATATCATCATGTCAACAACCCCTTCATTGGAGCATCTTTCTTCTGTCCTTTATTATTGGAATATTTTCAATAAAACGCTTGGCTATTGTATCTCCTTCAGGTCCTCCTTATCGTCGTGTTTAACCATCGAACGCTTATAGAAACTGATCCTTAATTTCTTTATAAATAAACTAGTGTTCTTTAAATATAATGCCTGAAGGACTGTTCTTAAAACTTTTCATTTAAAAAAAAATCTGTTGCAGAGATTGGGTTCAGTTTACATTAACAAATAAGAAGTTATGTTATATGAATGGCTAATTAAACGTCTAATGATCGCAAAACAATTACCGCTTATTTTTCTTCTTCTTCGATTTTCCCATATAAATGTTTGATTCTGGGAATCACAAAATAAAGACGGTGGGACTCCTGAGATTCTCTTGGTCACTGTAAAGCTTGGACACCAGTCCGTAGGTTCAGGCCATCTCTGCTTCCGTTGTTCCTCCATAATGATGCATGTTTGGAGAATGTGTGCCGCCGAAGAAATTTGTGGCATAGAAGGAGAGTCAAGTAGTTTCTTCGCCTCTTCCACATTCGCACAAAGGGGTTGGGCCAATTTAAAATGTTTTGTGGAGGTGTGAGCTAAGCGGATTATGAAAATAAATTGAAAAAATAATTACTTATTGTCCATTGAGAAAGATTATGGTAGTTCACAATAAAAACAGTTTATCACTCTCAATTATAATAATCGCAGAATTAATTACATTCTAATTTCTGCTTATCTTAATAAAAATTGAAGTTCTGTTCAGAAAAATCATTTGTCTCATAAAATAGCCTGCCGAAGGCTCTGAGGCACTAAAGATCGTTTTTAGTGACATCATAAAACATTATTTCTATATAACGTACCAGCGCAAATATTTTAGTTACAGTTTATTCTAGCAGGATTAGGCAGAGCCGAAACTAGAACTATGCCTGACGCAAACTGGGGTTAAGCTATATTATAACAGTATTCATGAAATACATTTCGAAATATCATCATCCGTGATTATGAACCCTGTGACGGTGACAAAAATATTAGGATGTGAACATTTACACGGTTCTGGTGAAATTTATTTCGTATACTAGGTTGTTACAAAAATCCTTAAGCATGAACACAACCCTTAATCCCAACTCTCATAATTAATCCTATAAGAATGTTTTTGTTCCTACTATTTATGTCAATGTTCACTTTGACTAATTCTTTAATTCCTTGTGACTTGAGTTGGCTTTATGAGATCATTTACATTTTTAAAACGCACATGCAATGTCAGAAGAAAAATTCGTGATCCGCGGTTTATTGAGACATTACTGGAAAAAAGGTGTAAGTGCAAAGGCAGCCGCCGAAGAAATTTTTGCCATAGAAGGAGAGTCAATTATCCATCGAAATACTGCCGCACTTTAGTTCAGGCCTTTCAAAAATAGGAATATGAGCCTTGCAGATAAACCCAGATCAGGTCGCAGATTGGTCGTTGATGATGACGTTCTTCTTGAATGTGTGAACCAGGACCAACAAGTAACTACTCGTGATTTATTGGCCGTAGTAGGGGCTTCTAACGCCACAGTGGCTCGTCGTATTAAAAACCTGAATTTAAGGCCAAGGTCCGACCCACATGACTTGACAGAGACCCAAGCCCAGCAGCGAGTTGAATATACAAAATTTTGCTTCTAAATCCAAAAGATGACAGGTTCTGGAAAAAAATTATCAAAAGTGACTAAAAGTGTATATTTTTAAAAAACTCTAGCAAACATAAGCAGTGGGTACGGCCATATGAAGCTGTACAACCGGAGGTTCGCCAAGATCGGTTTGGGAAAATAGTGATGCTTTATGTTTGGTGGAAGTTCGAAGGCGTTTTGCATTTTGAGCTTGTTTCTGATGGTCGGGCAGTGGACTCAAACCTTTACTGTGAACAGATAGACAGAACTTATGCAGTTTTGGATGCAAAGTATCACGCTTTGGTCAACAGGAACCAAGCCATTTTGTAACACGACAATGCGCCTGCACATCGTTCTCGTTTGACCAAGGAAAAATTATCGGAACTGCAAGGAGTAAACGATTTGCCTCATCCTGTGTATAGCCCAGATATTGCACCATCAGACTATGGTTTGTTTAGATCAATGGCTCATTTTTTAAAAGGTCGAATCTTTGATAATTACGTGGACGAAAAAATTGGATGTGAAGAGTTCTTTGCCTCAAAACCAAAGGAGTGGATCGGCATCAAATCCAATTACTGCCAGAAAGATAGGTGAAAATAGTTGAAAACAATGGACTTAACTCTGAAGAGTAGTACTCAATAGTGTTTGAAATATGTAATCTAAAATAAAGCTATACTAATGCACAAGGACTTTTGTAACTACCTAGTGTATGTACTGTTCTAGAAAGAAGTATTTCGGATCTGAGTTAAACTTAGAAATATTTTCTCAAATCGGGATATAAGACGGATTATCCATGAGTTTAGGGACGGTCGGAATAGTCGAAGGATAGAGGCAAGATTTTCATCAAACAGCCAAGAGCTAAAAAAAGAGTAAATAAAATTAATAATAATCAAGAAAATTTATGAAATGAGATAAAAAATAACCGTATATTTTGTCTCCATTAAATTTTTTAACAGTGAAATAAAAATTCACCCCATAACTCGGTGAATAGCCTATTTTAGATTCAGGCAATTGTCGCTAAGGACGGTACTTCAC
Organism: Rhaphigaster nebulosa; assembly: GCA_948150685.1. Classification (NCBI taxonomy): domain Eukaryota; kingdom Metazoa; phylum Arthropoda; class Insecta; order Hemiptera; family Pentatomidae; genus Rhaphigaster; species Rhaphigaster nebulosa. Next base: position 22,039,001 of record OX411307.1, read on the forward strand.
TTAGTTTGTGATAAGATACCCACGAGGAACCGGTCTTTTAAATTTTAACTTTCACCTCCGGGAATTGAGTATGCTCTTTCAAAACATCGAAAACAAATTACATATACATAGTTACGCACAGTTACTCTGGCGTTTTCATGCCATAGGTAGCAACAATCAAGTTATGTAGATACGAGTAACTCCTTAATCCCGGGCTCAGCTGTGAATCCGGCTATGGAAAGCAATTCCATTCCTGTTTCATCTGCTGGAGAATGACACTGGAGTAGAGAGACCATTCTGGGACACGCTCAGACTTTGGAAATCCTTCTGTGATTTAGGAAAAATTTTTATAGGTTGAAGAGGAATGCACAAAATAATAAATTCAAAATTTATACCAGGAAGGTATTCCAAATATGCTGATAAGGTTGTATCAGGATCCTGTTTTCATTACATTTCAGGATCAATAGATTTCATTTACAAACATAAAAGTTACAGTCCAGGGCTCTATTTCATAATAAAGCACAAAAGCACAAGTACAAGTGAGAAAAGTATAAGTGGAAAGGTTTGTGTTGAGAGGTTACAAGTTACTTATCGTCATTAGATAATAATAATTTTTTTTTTAATTTACTGTTTTTTAATGTAACCATTATCGTGTATCAACATTATGATAATGTTTTGACAATATATAAGAACTATATAACATCTTGTAGTTTACTTTATAGACACCTCCTGTTTCATAATAAAGTACAAAAGTAAAAGTCAAATTAGCTTATAACTTACTACGCCTATGACTAACACTGTAAAATTTTCAAATACGATAGTTTTTAAAACAGTTTTATTAAAAAACTGTAAATAAAAGAATAAAATTATTATTATCTAAAGACGATAAGTAACCTGTAACCTCTAAAAATAAATCTTTCCACTAGTATTTTTACCACTTATACTTGTACTTTTGTACTTATCACTATAGGGTGTACTTGTCCCTGTAGGAAATAGGGCACAGGTTGTTAAAAGTTCCTCAAAGTCACAACTTTATGAAGTCTTTCCCACTTTTAAATAGTAACGGTTCCTAAATCAGCGTTGATTTATAAATCGTTGAAAAGCCTATTTCCCCATTGCGGCCGTTAAAGGCATTGACACACAGATAACTAACATATTGCTTAGAAAGTGATTGTGAGGTTGGTTATACAACATAACAACAAGGCGCTTACTTTTTTAGGAGTAAATATATTCAAATAAGCCTGGGACAAGGAGGACGCGTTACGCCAGCCAACCTTTGTAACAGTTACTCAGCGGTTTGCGGTCTGTCCCCACCTGAGTAATTTATTCCAACTAGGTTGAGCCTTATAGCTAGATCTCTGTGTCGTTTATTTTTATCGTAATATCTCAAAATAAGTCGAGTCATTTTTCGTTCTTATCCTTCCAATATTTTTGGACAGTGTCAGATTTTTTCATTCATATCTCTAGAAATTCTCAGATCAATATAATAAGATTAAAATACAATTATGATGTAGCAAGTTCCAATATTTATATTGGAAGATTAAAATATTTTTAAATTTACCACCTTTTCACCAGCCCTTTCTAGCATTCTATTTGCATAATAGCAGGTTTTCTTTTTACTACGGTTCTATTGTGTAGTAATAATGTAAGAAACATGAAACCTCTAACTTTAAATGCATCGAATCTAATTGTTACAGGTTGATGCTTTGAAATAAATCCGAAAAAAGTCAGGATGACAAGAGTGGGATATTTATTTCAAAATGTTTCAAAGATAGTTTTGAAGTGTTTCTGCTGTTGTATGCTATGTAATGGGAAAAGAGTATAATGTAATGAGAATGACTAAGAAGAAAAATCTAGAAATATTGCGTGTGGCTGCTCAATTGATTTGAATTGATAATTCACACAGCATATCGATTAATCCAGCAGACGATATTAAAAACAGGGATAGAAAGAGAGAATAGTAGATGGGAAATGTAGAATACATAATAATATTGAGAGAAAAGAAAAATTGGGTCATATAATTGATAAGATAAAGCCCAGGCTTAGTACAAATGGTGATGTAGGATTCCTAGTGAGTCCAGAATATTTGTTTATGCTCTGGAACTGATTATTTTAAAATCCTAGATTCTCCAAAAAAAATATAAACAAATCTGTTGCAAGCGGGATGGCGAGAAATATAGATAGGAATTTGGCGAAAGACGATTTTCAGTGAAAGGGCTTTGGTTCGGAAGTAGGCAATTCCGAACCAAAGCCCTTTCACTGAAAATCGTCTTTCGCCAAATTCCTATCTATATTTCTCTTGTAGGCAAGGAATACAATACCTTATTGTAGGATCTGCTGTTAGTGCTTCATTTTCTATCTCACTAAACTCTAGAATATCCACAAATCTTGTACAATCTTCCGTATCTAGACAAAACACTTCCTGAAAACATTTATACTTTTCAGATTTCATGTCATTTTAAGCTACCTTGGAAGAACATTGGTGGATGATATGGGTAAGGATAAAATGTAAGGTTTGTTCTTGATAATTCTATGACTCCCAAAACAGGTGTGTTTTTCGATCCAACATCGCTGTCATATTATTTTTACATCGATGATTGACGTTCTTTCTCCAGTGATGGAAAATGAATTAGGTTCTGCTTCTAAAACAATATCGAGATAAAAAAAAAGAAAAGAACGCGGAAATACTTTTAACCTAAAGAAATGGACAGAATTAGTACTCCATTCCTCAGACTGGTTCAAGAGGTCGAGGTCGCCTGTAGGTTCAACTTTCGCCACGAGCCCAACTCGCCGCATCTTTTTAATCAGAGCTGGATTGGAACTTGGTCTGGTTCTGGTTGTAGTTACTTTGTTCCTGCCTACAATACTAAATTTATTAAATAGTTTCGTGAAGCATTTAGTTCGTATAGTTACAATTAATTGATAAGGATCACTAGTAATTGAACTGACTAGTATTCTACAGTGTCTTTTTTGCCCACGACTGAACAGGATATCTCTTGATCATTGTTTATTGTTTAGCTTACCTCTAAGATTACCAAGTAATCAAAGGATAAGTATTAAGCTATTATGATATGACATAAAATTGTGCATTATTCATAAGCTGACCAGCAAATGAGAATATGGAAGAGCTATCCTTCCTCCAAGGATTTGCTGAAAAGAAAGGACACGAATAGTAGAATATGATTGTTCGTTCGTAATTTTGTATAATAATAGCATTATAACATTTATTTTATTCTTTCAATTTTGATGCGCCTACATTTTACACAAATGGGTCATAACTCAATCATCAACTTATTTAATATGAAGGGCTCATATTGCCAAGGATTTAACTTGATGGCGGACCCCTCCCATCCCTCTCGGACCTTCCGTATGGCATGATTTGCATATCCTGGCTGAGCAGATGCCACGTGGTGCCCACGTCGCATATTTCTTAAAACTTTCTCCCCGGGTCTTCAAGATGTTTTCTTCTATAGATTTTCACTCCAAGGACTTCTTCCTCTTTCCTAATAATTCGTGACTTTCTCAAAATTGTCGTTGAAGTACGGTTTGAAAAGATAATGGTGGCGTGCTGAAGTGGGTTACCTATCTATGAGAGGATAAATTGCCCTTCCCAAACTTGTATTCTAGATATTGATATAGTGAGCGATAGTGCCATTTGGTATATTATTGCTGATGATAAAAAATCAGATATGTCACCACTATTACTTACGGTTACATGATATGGTCCACTAAGTCATTCCAACTAGTGAACTAGTAGTTATCAGATATACCCAAAACAAGTTCCATTACGTCAGACCAAGCAATGGGGAACAGAAGAGTAGAGAATATTAAAAAAAAACTGCAAATACAAGCTAGTATTTGCACCTCCTAATTTAAAATAACTACACATCTGCATAGAAATTCGAAGGCGTGTGATTCAAATAATTAGTCTTCCTGATTGCTTACAGAAGCTACAAATAGCTTTAGTGGAGATTTCGGAGAAAGTCAAGCATTCGTTCCAGAAAAGATAATTGCTTTATTCATTTATTTTTTTAAATATCCTTTATTTCCTTTAAAACGTTCAGTTCATTAAAACGGTTTTTGATTAGACTAAAATTAAGAATTACATTTATTTTTCATTTGACAGGAAACTACTACCCTCTGATGACTCCAACTCGAGCAAGAGGTTGATTGAATTCTGTTAGTGAGCTTAAATGGTCGCTCTCATATTATCCAATAAAGCTAATCTAATCAGCACTTAAATGTATAATTGCTTTGGTACAATTTCTACCTACTAAATTTTTTTGTTAATGTAATTTTTTCGTAAGGTACCCCGTGGAATGCTTTTTTTATGAATTTTAATTTTTTTGTCGTAAGGCCATTGAACGGTTTTACAATGTCGTAGTAATTTCTTTGCATTAGAGCAGAATTCGTTTTAATATAAGTATTTTCAATTTTTAGGTGAAAGGAAGTGTATATTAAATAAGTAAAGCTAAGACGTACATAATAAGTAGATGCGGTCACGCGCGGTCAATGCACCAAAAAAAAAATATTAAATAAATTTACATATTATATCATGTTAAAGAGATAAAGGGATGTTATTATGTTAATTAATATTGTACTTGGTGTATGTTAAACTAAATTTAAGGGTCCTTTGTAGTGAAAGACCTGATGATGGGACGTTTAGCCAAAAGACTCATTGCTGAAGTACGTTCCATCCTTACATATTTAATATTTGTTTTTATATTTTGAAGAATAAGTTTCTCTCCTACGCGAGTGTTTATTACGATTTGACCGTTTTCATATTGTTATTGTCAGTTTATTTTACTTTAGCAGTATTAATGACAATTATATGTTATGATGAGATTCGATTAATTTATCATAAAATTGTGTGAGTAGCCGGGAAGCGCTGGAAAGTTACGTAATCAAGAGGCTATAAAAAGTTTAACAAGTGAAAGGATTCATGTCCTTGTAACCTCCACTCATCCCCCTCTCATTATTAACAATATGTAACCAGAAATCTTATTAGAACAAATAATTACTAAAGACTGTTAGCAAATACACAGCTGTGTGTTTAGGCAATTGCAATAACGTAATGAAATACGCTATTTTATGTCATTCAGTTCAAAAGAATTAAACTATTTATTACATAGTAGGGGACAATCAAGAATACCATTGAATAAAGTCGAAATGCAGATTTTATGGGCTTCGTTCGAAATCTCAATGGTGACGGTAGATCACTTGCCTATTGAATTATTTAGTAAAAAATCATAACAGCGGATATTTGAGGGTTTGAGTTCCAAAACCAGCCAAGTCCATTTTTGTAAATTCTTCACTGTTGCAAGACAAAGATCGTGGATAGGTCTTGTCAATGCCTTGATGTTAGCTTGTTTTTTTGTTTTTCTTCTCTGCCACTTAGATACCTGTCTATACATGGCAATAAATAAATTTCAAGACAAAATAAATAAATTAACGTGCATCTGGCAGCTAAATCCTTTTTGGATTCGCCTGGTTTTGGGAGAGAATTAAACTGATATGTATATAATTTTGTAATATTTAACCGAATATAATTTATTGCAAATAATTTTTTCATTGTATTTCGAAAAAGGTAGGTATAAAAAAAATCATAAAAAAATCAAACAATAATTTTTTTTTAATTTAAAACATTATAGAAAACTTTTTAAACAACGATCACGGTTTCAACACAGTACTTTTTGTTTACAATACAAATTCAGTTACATTAAAATTTCATTCAAGTATTATTACATACAAACATTTATATTAAAGGTCATTTAATACAACATCTCAGAATGGTAAATGATAAAAATTAATATGGTGAAATTGTAAACACTGAATAACTCCGGGAAGGCTTCCTTCCTGGGTTTGATCTGGCAGAGCTCTATATATGGCTCTTTTTATTTTTATAGGACCATTTTCTACGCGATTTAACTACTTTTGTAAAAAATCCTTTCATCTCATGATAATCTAGTGCACTGGAAAATGGACTTCGCTGGTTAAGGGACTCAATCCCTCATTCAATATTAAAAAAAAAAAAAAGAAAAAAGACTCAGATAGGAGTATTTGAGTCTTAAAACCGGAAAAAAGTCCGAATCAGAAAAAAAATGGAAAAACTCCATTAAACCTATCATACTTCTTGTAAAGTCAATCGGAACTCGGAAATTTCCAAAATTTCAAGTCTCATAGTTATCCGTGGTAGTTGTTTCCCTTACTAAATAGTTTGTTTATTTACATACTTTATTTTAAAATTATCATTTTATTGATTTAATCTTTATATTGCTCGTTTACGAACCATGCATGATTATGAAGAATTACTGGATAATTCTTTTTTTTTACCTGACGTTTTCAGATGGAGGCATTTTCGTTTTTGTGTCGGGATAAATTTTGATTATAAACATAAAATTTAGGGCAATATTAACTATATCATAAAAAAAAAAAAAATCATCAGCCCTCTTCCGCCATTCTTTTTTTAAACTTCAAATGTAATGAGTAAAAAAATATAATGCTTTCAACATAGTAATTTTTTTTTTTTTTTTGGTAGTTTCCCCTGAAAATACTAATTCTGAAAGATTCAGAGGGATGAAAAAAATTTATCAAGCTTGAAGAATGATGAGTTAAATTGAGTTTTTCACAAACTTTAAAAATATATTTTTTTCCGATTAAAGGTTCAAACACTCCAATGCAGTATGAAAGTTAAAAAAGCTTCAAATAATTGTTTCTAGATAATAATAATTTTATTCAATATTTCTTTTAATCACTATTTTTAATATAACTATTTTAAATTTCATCGTATTTTAACATTTTACAGTGTTAGCTATAGGCGTAGTAAGTCGGAGGCTAACTTGTACTTGTACTTTTGTAATGAAACAGGGGGTGCCTATAAAGTAAAGTACAAGATGTTATATACTTGTTATATATTACATAAGTAATGAGCACCTTAATAAGTAGTAATAAGTACCTTTGTACTTTATTATGAAATAGGGTCCTAGTGTTAGACAATATATATTTTATTTACCTTGAAATAAGATATCGTGAATCAGTGCTTGAGGTCTCTAAAGCTGTTAAAAATATAATTAATGTACATTTTCAATCATTTTTATAGCATTGGTCTTCCTTTTAATTTTTTATTTTGTTATTATAAATTCTTTGTACTCGTATTGAAAAATAAAACAAGCTTCTACACTCAAAGGCAATAGATTTTAGAGGTGTAAGAATAAATCCATACTATATATACCCAATGATGAGAAAACAAAAAATAAATAATTATAAATAAAAAAATATATAATTAAAAATATGTTTGTTTACAGAATTTTTGTTGCTGCTTGAATCTTACTGTTGCTGTAGTTATGTGAAATTGGTAAACTTCTGATTTGGATTTCTCAACTTTATATTCAATTTATTATTCTCTTAAGGGAATCCACTGTAATATATATATATATATATATATATATATATATATATATATATATATTTTTGGTGATTAACCAAACTTTTGTAAATTAGTTTGTATTGTTTTTAATGAAGACCGCTGAACTAATGAACACATAGGTATATCAAAATTAAGATGAACTCTGATAACGGAATTAAAATGGTATAAAACAAAATTAAAAACCAAAATAAAAAAATCAAGCGTAGCAAAAGGTTTCCTTCATACTGGACTCCGTACACTGAAGATAATGATGTAAGGTGATTCATTATGCTCCGGCAAACAGTGGAGAATCCCATGAATTACAATAAGCTATTATGCCTCCATTCTAAAGAGAATATGTTCGTATCATTATCCTCTTAATTATTTACAAATGGGCATAATTAATATCCATTTAATGCCATTGCTGCAAAGCAATGGGATAAGCAAATTTTTATATAATCTCAACCGGGTATGTAATATTGCTTGTTATCGCTTAACTTTTGCTCAGATTGATGTATTTATAAAACAGTTTACGATAGATACATTAGCAATTGAAAACAATCAGCTTATAACAATATTTAGCTATCATTTTAAATCAAATTAAAGTAGCAAGTACTGAACTTCCCTTTAATATCTTAAAAGGTAATAGTAAAAAAAACAAAAAAACAATAAACAAAACACAGAAAATGGTAACTCGATATCTTTGTTAGAACATTGTTTGAACTTCTATTAATGGACCTTTATATATTTATATATATAATATCCACAATTATTTTAAACTTTGATGTTTACAAAAAAAAAAAAAAAATTTAAATTACCGACAAATACTTAACTAGAATGCTAAAGCCATTATAGATTTTTTGTTTTTTTACAAAACTTCATACATAGAAACATTTTTTCAATTTGCCTAAATATCTTAGGTTGCTTCATACATAGCATGTAATTACTTTAATCTCTTAAATACAATAGAAAAAAAAAAAACAATTATTGCGTACGTCCAAATCGAATATTGAAGAAGTGAAATGAATTAAGTATTGTGATTTAAATCATAAAAATAATGAGACCTTGACAGATAAGCTATTCATGTTTGATATTATTAACGTGAACAGCGAAAATCAAATTTTCGATTGAATATTTTTCTGTAATTGTAATTATGTAATCGCTTACATCCATATCACTCATTTAATTTTATGCTTCATTAGTAAATTTAAATTGAATATAACTTTAGGAATGTTATGACCAATTTTGAAAATTTATTATAATGTATTGAGCAGGTTTCGGCCTAAAAATATTTTTTATTTGAAGATGAAAACCATTAATTTGTTTACCTTTGGAGTATTGACGCATGTATTAATTACTTGAGTATTGTAATTTTTTTTTTTGTAATTTATAATTTGCAAATCATCTAAAGCATCTAAAGCTTTTCAATCAAAATCGAAATTCGACAATAAAATATAAAAAGTAATAAAAGTAAAAAGAACTGAAGATGAACTTCAAAAATCGCTTGACATGTCACTAGGAGGAATGTCTTTTTTGTATGTTTATAATTAGTTGAATATTGTTTACAAGTGGAAAAGAAAACCTATTGTGGACCTACGGCAAAAGACGTGAAAAGGATGGCATTGCAACTTGCCATTAGAAATAATATTGACCACCCATTTTCGGTAAAAACAAAAAGTGCAGTTAGGAAGTGGCTTTGTCCTTTTTTCAAGAAGAGACACCCGTCTTTTTAAGAGTCACTCTGTTTAGTCACAAAGGAAACCTCAACCGCTATCTTAAAAACGAATTAAGATTTAAACAAGTTCTTTTATATACTTAATAAATCATTGTTGCAAAATGTTTACTTCGTTTAATCCCGTTTTAGACGTAAGTGATAATTAGGAACATGTGGTGGCGATATTGGGAACAGTCTCGTCCAAATAGTAAATATTTGGCAGAAGGAAAACAAAATTAATTTTATTATGTTAACATAATCTGTTTGTGTAGCTATTAAATTTATATGAATATAACACTAGATAACAGATTAAAACTATTTTAAAACATTTAGAAGATGGATTAGTTCTTAAATAAAAATAAATTCTTACATGTGCGATATTTGGGCCCTCTACCTTAAATAAATATATATATAAATTTAATATATGATGTTATTGACGGAAGGAAGTGTAAATAACAATATCTGAAAGTGTTGACACTAGCGGTCGGGTTGTGGTTTATTGACCTGAAAGAAGATAACCTCTTGCAGAAATTAGAACAGATAGAAGCCTAGGCTGTTCCTATTAATTGTTCATACATTTCAATATTCAAAAACTAATTTATAACTATTTAGAAATATTTAAATCGTTGGATTTAGCAACATAACTCAATTACACAATTTTCAGTTGATACTTCATTGAGTGATCGGTAAAGAGAAATTTAAATTTTTTTGCAAAAGACATTTTGGTTTAATCGCTTTTTATTATACACCCCACAGATATTTCGTTTTAAATTCTCTTTTAACATCATTGTAATAAAATTAAATCCTTTAACAATCTTATTCATAAATAAGAGGGTTGGTACTTGTTTTGAAGACAAATTTCTAGTTGGTTAAATTGTTAATAAAATCTTAAACCATGATTTTTTATTGATCATCAGTTCGACAATCCTATTTAACAAAACAAAAAAAAATCGACGTGTTAAAACAGATATTTATTTTTCAATTGCAATGCATTAGGGGTGGTCGAAACAGAGCTATAGCTTTCATTTTGGGAAGTAAAAATCATTTTATGATTTTTATCAAGGAGTCTACGAAAATGAAAAATGGCAATTATTTTAGAGAAATGAATAAAATTCTCATCATACATATATACATTTTATATTTCCTAAATAAGATGGAAATAATTGTTAAGAAACACTTACTAAACATAATCTGTTAAATTATCTCTTAAATTTTAGTATTGATTTAATGGCTTTTAATCATGGAGTTGTGGAACTAATTGTTTAAAAACACTTACTAAATACAACCTGCTTAATTATCTCCTAAATTTAAGTATTTGAATTCATAGTACATTGTAAAACGTATAAAAATATCATGTGTCTATGAAAAGATTTTTGCTTTTAGCCATTTATACAACAACCATTGTCGGTTATTCTTTTTTTTTCAAAGTGATCGATTAATCTTCACAACAAAATAAAAATGTGGGTTATCAGAACTGTTTGAAAATAGTGATATAACGCTTATTTATTTTGCATTGTTTTCATTTATAAATACTTTTTTTTTTATAATTAGTTTTCAATGGCAGAGAAAATTTTCCATTTTTGTTTTCGTTATGTTAAAATATTGATGTGTGTAAAAGAATTTTTTTGAATCTAGTGATGACTATACAAGTTTTATAAATATATCCAAAAAAATTATCATTTTTACTTCCTTTTATCATTTATTATTATTTTGAATAATCAATATCAATATATTTATAATGGGATTTACTCCTTAGCATAACACAGATATATATGTTTATATATATATATATATATATATATATATATATATATATATATATATATATATGTATGTATGTTTATATACACGTTTTTTTTTTTTTATGTTTCATTGCATATCGGAAGGATTTTTATCGGATATTTTATGGTTTCTTTATTAAACGAAAATTCGGACTCTGGTTATAACCAAGTTGGTTATGCATCAAGGAAATGTTAAACACAATATGCGTTAAACCATAAATTGAACTATTCAAGTAAGTGTACATCACTTAAAGATATAAATATTTATGGGTAATCCTTTTTTTGGATAAAAACCCGCTGGATATGGCATAAGATGGACTTTCTCCATTGTATCAAGTAAAAGAGAGAGTGGGAAGGTCGTGCTAAGAATCAATTTTAAGTTGAAACAGAAAGTGCTGGTGTCTGTTGGCACCCTGCCTCCAAACGTAAATATAAATTACATCATCCTTTTAAAAATTAGTGTTCCTAATTTAATGTTTAATGTTGTTATTGAAGGATTCACGATAGAATGATCTCAAAAAAAAAAAAAAAATCAAATTTATAACAATTAGGGAATTGATCCTATTTCAAATTTTATCTGAAGAATTCTTTTCAACTTTGTAAAGTTATTAACAATTATTATTTATTTTCTGTGCAGTAGTAGAATTTTTTTTGCTACGAATAGGTACGCTTACAATTAATTGAGAAACTATTTTTAAAAATAAAATAATGAAATAATTTATTTATTACATTTAAAGTAATTAATATTAAATAAAGATTTATTTTATCTTTAAATGTGTATTGTACTAATATTGTTGAATAATTTAGCTAATTATTTATGCTTTTGCCTTACGTTTTTCTAATTATCCTTACTCCTATGTGTACAAGAATGTACGGGTGCATAAAATTATTCCGAAAAGGGGGGTATAATAAAAAACTAACAAAAAGAAGTCACGCGTTATACTCTAGAACAAACTATACAGCCTAGGTTGTTTCTTTCGATGGAAGGTATAGAGGGGCTGGGTGAACCATATGAGGATCTTCCAGACCTCATGTCGCCTATAAGTATTTTTATTTTTAAAAAGGAAATACTTAGGCTTCTAAAGTTTCATTTTTATGTTGTATTCATTGTATTATTTTTTTTTTATTATCCTGTCTACTTTCGTTATTAGGAAATGCCATGAATAAGTTCGATTCGGTCACTTCAACTGTTAATTGATGGTCATTATTAGGGTTGTTACACTTGACATATATTGATAGAACAAAATATATTCATAATAGACAGAGAAAGCTGAAAGAAAGCGAGATGGAATCTTTCGAGTTATGTAAACCCATTAGGCGGAACCCTCGGGTAGATAAAAGCTGGAATTCCTCGAGGCTCTGTCGTGAGGCTGCATTATGTTAACTGATGCCTATGCATTATAGCATATCATAACAGGGGAATGGAGTCTAATCGGAAAGGTGGAGAAAGGAGAATATATAGCCTGAAAAAAAAAAAGAAGGGAAAATATATATGCTTATGAAGTAATACTTCTGACTGGATGTTTTACAATCACACTGACAACTATTATGTATTGTGTGTTGAGTTGAAATAGTTCCGTAAAATAAAGGCCGGCTGTGCCGTAATTTATGTACAGTAAGCTATAAACGTTTCTTCTTTCATTGATTTTTTCAGAATTTCACTTAAAACATCAGGAAACAACGATGATTACCGTGAATTTTTCAAATAACAAATTAAAATTAAATTAAAGTATTAAATAAAATAAAATAAATAAGTAATTGAAACTATAATAAAAAACAATATTGGTTTTTTATTACAAAGCTTTTTTTTTCTATGGTTTATTATTTAATTTGTTAATCACATATCTGATTACACTACGGATTACACTACATTCTCAAGGTTTGTAGTCTCAATAAACGATAAAAGATAGTTTTGAATGTTTTCGAGTTGTTTGGACATTTCATAACAAAATATAAAAAACCTCAAACAATTTTATTTTTTCAAATTATTTTCATCCTTCGTAGGTTTACTAACTGCAAAAAAGACAAAATAAAGAAATAATACTGTGAATTTTGTTAAATAATTTCAGGGACTTGCCGGACAAAAATGTTTGAGAACCATTGCTCTGATCCTTGGTTTAAAAAACAATTTTCCGCCTGTTTTCTTTGTCCACTATTGCTGACAAAACTATCACTAAAAGGGAGAGGTTCAGAGGTTTCATTTTATAACCGGTTAAATATTAAAATATTGTAACCTAATCTTCTTATGTGAAAACATCATAATAAATTTTATATTTGTAAATCTGTAGAAGCATTAAAAATTAATCAAATCAAAACTAAGACGGAATCGCATTGAAAAATTAGGACACTTAGACGAATCGATATAATTTGAAAATTTCTTTAATTTATTTTGATCGTAGATATGTGATATGGTACTCCTAACGCGCCTGTCTTAGTAAAGATGTATATTTCACTAGAAATTGGAAAGTATAAATAGTTACATCGTTTGGTTTATCTTGAGAGCGAAATGTATCCGTAAGAATTTCTAACTTAGTTTGTAGCAAAACTTTTCAAAAGGGGTGATTTTCGTCGGCACGTGAAGTTTGACACGAGCAGTACATAATAAACTACCGAGACACAGGTTATATTGACAACATCTATTAAAATTGTGTGACCATCAGAACATATTCAAAATTAAGTGATATAAAAAAAAAATCGAAAACACTGATTGATTGATTTCTTATATAGGAATCGCATATGAAGTGTATCATAACTGTAAATTATAATGGGAGGAAGGTTTCTCCTCTGACATTAGTTTTTAATTTTTATAATTATTTGTACCAAGTTGGTTTTAAAAATAAAATTACAGCATGGAAGTGCATAAGAGGAAAAGAGTGAAGTCTTGGTTGTGGTGGATTCTCCTGACTAGGAAACATTAGCCAGTTAACTGTCCATTGTTCTCGGAATAGCTCTTTCATCACAACTCTTTTTCTGGATGTGGAAGTTTTACTTCCGATACATACTTGTAATAGCCCTCCCTTTCATTCTTGGTATATGAAATAAAAAACGGCTCGTTATACAGCCAATTCTGATATAACGCTGATTCTGTTCTCGTTCCTATATCTGATTAGCCTAAAAATCAGTCAACTTATTGAACAAATTTTTCGTTCTCACGCAAATAAAATATTTTATAATTTCTCCATGATATTCTACGAATGAAGGATATGAAAGGCCTTGGGCTTCCGTATTCTTTAAATTGGTTTACCGCGAAGTTTCGGGAAATATTTTACCATACATATAAATATATAATTTTTATGGTGGGAAAGTTCCAAACTTCGCCTACTGGTCCAGAATATAGGAATACATGGCCAAATGTCTAGACCATTTCGGAAATATATAGAATTGGCTTTAAAATATAACTTAAAGCATGAACTAAGTTACAAAGCTATTGCTTTGTTTTCACGGAAAATATGAATGAAAAAAAAAAAATAGAATAAATTAATATGTGAAGTACAACTTCCCATTGACCTATAAATTTATATTTAAAACAATTTTTTTTTTTATAACATCGGTTATGACAACAGGGATTAGTAGTTCATTTTCAATGATAGTACAGTGTGTGTGACAAGGATGTAAAAGAAAAGTCACTGCCCAAATAATTTTTTATAATGAAACCAGCAAGGATTGACAAAGTACAATTTTACAGATGTCGGGACAAGGGGAGAGAATTATGTATTTTAAAGGTAATAAAACATTTTTTTTTTAAATAGTAACAAAATATAGTGTAAATAAAGGTATTAATATTTGTGGATTTAATAGTTGATGTTGTATTGTAGAAAGCAAATATCCTGATGACGAAGTAGTACTTCGAAACGTTGTAACTAATGTTATAACAAATTTTTTTTTTTTAAATATAAAGTTATAGATCAATGGGAAGTTGTCCTTCAAAAATTAATTTATTATAATATATTTACTTCCCTAGAAAGTAGAAATTATTTAATATAAAAAAAAACTAGTTTCAGAAGTTGGTAGGTAGGTGCGGTCACACTAATAAGTGGAACTTATTTTTTATTTAGACACACATTTTACAAAATATTAACAATTGAAGGGTTTGCTGCAAAAAGGAGGTAGCTCCGATTTTTCAAATTTTAGGAAAACTATTGAAACATCTATTTATTCAAATTTCTAAGTTAAGTGAAAAAAATGTTTTTGATAATTCTTAATTAATTGTTCAAACACATTATGTAATTGTTAAAACATTTTTTTCACATAACTTAGAAATTTGAATAAACAGATGTTTCAATAGTTTTCCTAAAATTTGAAAAATCGGAGCTACCTCCTTTTTGCAGCAAACCCTTCAATTTAATCTTACTTGAATAAAAATATGATAAATCAATATCCACTTAATTTATTATAATTAAAAACATTAGTACAATATGTGCATATTAAAATAAATTATTACAATTGTTTATATATACATTTAAAGAAAAAAAAAGAAAAACAATGTTACATATAATTTATCCATTCCTCATTTGTCAAAAATAAATCTATTTAACTAATTCGTCAACATAAAAAAAAGTATATATGAATAATTGTAATAATTTATTTTAGTATGCATGCATTGTACCTACTAATGTTTTTAACCATCATAAGGTATATTATTATTAAAACCATATGTCAATAATAATAGTTATAGTAAATTATATTAATATCAAAACCCCAAAACGTTGGTGTGTTTTGTAAGAGTTTTGAATAAAACTATAATAATGAAGATTGGGGATTTCCACATCCTATGATTAAGTACTAATTATAAAAATACATTCCCAAAGTGAAATTTCTTGCCGTTACTAATTAAAATTGAAATAATATATTAAAGATGGGAGGAGAATCAGTTATTAACAGGAGTTTCATCATCTATTTCGTTAATTACTGGTTAACCAACATTGGCTTGAAGATTGTGAACCTACCCTTCACTAAGAAACTGAGTATTGGTGAAGGGTAACTTCATTAAGCCAAGGTTACTTTCGTAAATCTTTATCTTGTACAGCTCAATGTCCTCCTGATAAAAAACATCCATCATGTCATCCTTTCTTGCATTCACTACGTTACCACTTTCATTTCAAATTCCTTGATTGTTATAAAAAAAAAAAAAAAAAAAAAAAAAAAATCGTGCTAGTCAGTAACATTTATTTCAAATTTAAATAAATTAATTTTTAAAATAAATTTTAGTTATAGCTACTATTCCATCAATTATAACTGCAACGACATAGGAAAGATTTCAATATTAAATTATTAAGCAAAGAATTAATTTTTCATATATAAATATGAAGTAAAAGAATGGTCATTTGGCGTACAATATTTTTTTTTTAAAGCGGAAAAAGTGTGATAAACACATTTTTTTAACAAGACGGTACTCGCTCTTCCGATTTAACAGCTTGCGATTTTTTTTTTTTATGGGTCATATTAACTTATGTGACCAATAGAGTATTTTTATTCATTAATCATAAAAAATAAAATAATTACAATACAAGCAGGAAAAGGATTGCCAATGAGGAAAAAAAAAAAAAGATTCTCTATAAGAAAATAAAGGAAGAGATCTTAATTGATGAAACTAGTGTGAGTGATGGTATAGTAGAAATTGATGAAACTAGTGCGAGTGATGGTATAGTAGAAATGGTTAAAAAATGAGCACAACTTTTATTATGATTATGGAACCCACAAAAAACATTGATTGTATTTTGTTAATCCTCAGTATAATCGTCGTGCATTGGTTAGATAGCGAAGGATAGCGTTTGTTCTAAAACACATAGGAACACCTCGGCCTAAGGAAATCTCTTAGTTTAAGAACCATAACCATACTCTCCAAATTTGGATTGAATCTGTCAAAGGGTTCCTGATTATGGGCCGTTTTTTTATCTTTAAAAAAAACCGGAGGAGAAAAAGACGGCGAAATTTTTAGAAAAACAAATTTTTTTCAGATTCGCTTGAAATTTTTAGTAAAGGAGTTTTTCAAAGTGCTAAAACCAAATCTGACGCCAGATTCGAATTTTAAAAAAATCTGTTTTTACTAAAAAATTTATCAAGGGTCTAAATTCCAACTTCAAATTTTTTTAAAGATTCAAAAACCGCCCTTAATTAAGCACCCATGACCGACCCTCCAAATTTCGTTTGAATCTTTCGAAGACTTCTTAATTATGGGCGATTTTTTAATCTTTAAAAAAATTTGAAGGGGCCCTTCAGAAAAAAAAAATTGGAATTAAACCCTTGACATGATTTTAGTAAAAAAAATTAGATTCACTTGGAAATTTAAATGTGAGGGGTTTTCAAAGTGCTTAAACTCAATCTGACGCCAGTTTTGAATAATAGAAATCTATTAATATACTTCACCCCGTAGAAAAACACTGTTTTCATAAAATCAAATGAACCTTGAAGAGCGATTTGGTTGGATTATGCGAAATGAAAACAGTATTCTTCTATGAAGAAAAATATAATAATAGATTTTTTTTATTCAAAACTGGCGTCAGATTTAGTTTTACCAATTTTTTTTGCCCCTCTTTTTTTTTTAGTTAAACAAAAACGCCCATAATTCAGGAAACCTTTGACTGATTGAAACCCAATTTGGAGGGTCGGTAATGGTTCTTAAACTACGCGATTTTCTGTAAACGGGGTGTTCCTATATGTTTTAGAACCCACGTTGTCCTAAAAAAACTTAATATTTTATTTTATTTTGTAATCATAGTTTTTTACACAGACCTTCTAGATAATGCAATAGCTGTTTATATCTATCGAAATAAGAAAATTCCCTCTTTCCAACGCGTCCAAAAATATTGAAATCGGATAAACTGAGGACGAAGTTTACAGAGTTTCAAATAGAAATGTAATTTCGTGGCGTAAAAATTTAGAATGCGATGAAATAAAGGCTTTTTGATGTGCTGAATCTAAATCTGCCATAACATTTGGAGTGAAAAATCCATAAGGTTAGTTTACCCAATAATTAAAAACAAAATTTCAATTTAATTGACCAAGAAGCAATTATTTTTTAAGGAAGTTGTATTTTTCCTCTAATATAATCTGAAAAAAAAATGTTTTGGGGGAAAACTACGTCGATATCATTCCAAATTCGAGATATAAAATAAATCATGTTTTATTTTATTTTTTCTCGGCTCCTAGGACCCATTGGAACTAACGCCGGGACGCATTTTTGGAATAAGAATTTAAAAAAAAAAATGATTGAATAAGACGACCCATTGACAGTGCCCTCCCCTCATTGCCGTTTTCCAATGAAAATAGATTCATTCCATAGTCATTTTAATATTATACAACGCTTATTTGGATAGTTTTCTTAAAAAAATTCTTTCCTTTCGAGAAATTTGTAACTTTGTACAAAAATCGTTATTTTTGATCAGCGCCCTCGGGGCACGTCGGATCAAAAAAGTGCCTGGTATGAATTCGTCTTAAAATTTCTTATCCTATCAGAATCAGTAAAAACATATCCTATCCCACTGGAAATTCCAGAGTTGTAGTCGTTGGAGGAATATGGTTGGTCACAAAGTCGGAAATACGCCTCTTACTAACTTAGTATCCCCCAAATTATTTATATATATATATATATATATAAACTAGGTTGCCTTAATTCCTACCCTCATAATTAATCCTATAAGAATGTTTTTGTTCCTACTATTTATGTGAATGTTTACTTTGACTAATCCTTTAATTCCTAGTAACTTGAGTTGGCTTTATGGGGTCATTTGCATTTTTAAAACGCACGTGCAATGTCAGAAGAAAAAATCGTGATTCGTGGGTCTTTTGATACATTACAGGATAGAAGGTTTAAGGGCATAGGCATCTGCCGAAAAAATTTTTGTCTTAATAAACTGTATTTCATTGAAGTTTTTAATGTGCCCTCCACCTTGCGTGGCTTCCCTCGTCCTTTCCATTGTTGCTGCAAGACTAATCTGCCTCGCTAATACTCATTTCGCTGCATTTTTTAAAGTTATTCTTCGTATGATTGCTGCTTTATGTATGTATATATATATATATATATATATATATATATATATATATATATATATATATATATAATCATTCGTGGCTATCTGGCATTTTGGGCGGCCAGATGTCCGAACTTAATACCCCAGGGCATCTCGGTCTGGGAGAAGTTTACGACAAGATCCATTCCGAACCCATAACTGGACAGCTAATTGAAGAAATAATTAAAAAATGCAACGAAATGAGGGTTAACAAGGCAGAGGTACTTGCAGCAGCCGGAGGCGTTTTGGAAAAGACAAGGGAGTGCCGCAGAGTTGGGCAAAACGGCAAAAAGTTTGACAAAAAGGTTTCTCGATAACGGTTAATCCTATCGAAATGCAGATAGTTTCATTCGATTCAGGAAGGAAAAATACAAAAGGATTGAAATTAATATAATTAAACTAATAATTTGAAAATTATATCATTTTATTCTGTAATAATATTGACATCTTCGGTACAGATATTTTTAAATATTTGATTTGACTTAATTTTAATTCAATTTAATTTGATTTCATTTAATTGTTTATTTTATAATAATATTAACAATTTTATAATAATATTTAAAACTTAGTTTTCAATTTTTCGATTTTCTCATTTTTATGTATCTACATCTCGATTGCTTCAGAAGAGACTGACCATTCAGATAGCCTTTTTTTTTTTAAGCAATTCTGGAGTTTAGTCGGATCAGAATAATCCATTATGTACCTACATCGAAAAGCCTAGGTAAAGAATATACTCCATAAATTTTATTCTCGCATGAATTGGAAAAATGCCCAACTGAATTACTTCTTCTTTGCAAAACTTTAAGTTTTGATATATCATTGATCTGAGATAGGCGAGGACCACAAAGGAAGCAGTTGCTTGATGCTGTTGTGTTGCTCGCTCTATTATATTTTTTTGATGTCGTGTTTTAAAAATTAGAGCTGTCTAATTTGTTTTCCCTTTTCTTTAACACATGAACTAAACGTTTCGTGAGTTTCATGATTTTATCTATAAAAATAAAACCACAGCAAGCCAATCTTTTCATAAATAAAAATAGACGATTTTTGGGTGAAGTTATAGCGTCGAAATTCCTTGTCTCTCAGAGTCACAAACAAAAATGAAATGAAAAAAACAACTAGAACGGTTTTCTCCAACTAACAATGAAAACAATAGCCCATCAAACACGGCAAAAATAAAATAAAAAAATTTAGAATTTTTTCCACGCTTGCCCCACTGTGTGCCGTCCCAGAATAGAGGGCGCATTTTGATAAAATTTATTTTATATAATCATTACCAGGAATATTATGTAATATTATTAAATTTTATTAAAAAAGAATTTCATTAATCATACGTACATTAAATATTTAATTTTACATATTTTTTTATAAATAAAATTGTATTTTCGTAATTAATTTATTACAGTACACCCCATGCAACATAACAAAAAAAAAAATAAAAGCTGTATAATGATTTGCTATAAGCATTTTTGCTAAAACCACTTGCAGTTCGAAGAGTTAGAATTTCACATCTCTTGATTTTTTACAAAACTGGAGGCAAATTCCAAAGTATACAGAACTAAAATTAATAACATAGACTTAAGGCTTATTAAACAAGGAAGTTTTCCTGAAAGTGAGAAAATCGTAGTCCACATTTTTTGTTTATACACGCCGGAAATAGCAGAGGTGCCTTCAGACATTGCCATTAAGGATATCGAATTTCTCTTAGCTGAGTGCACTGAGGGGTTATGAAAGGGATACCAAAGTAAACCCTTTGAAATGCAAATGAAAACAAAAAATTAAGACTCATGTTGGTCCTTTCTCTTGTGACAGATATCATCGAAACAATCTCTTTCTCGCTTTTAAAAGGCTTCTTGGCCAGTGAAAGCAGATGTCCAAGTGCCTCAATGCTCAGAGGCTCTTCAGAGTACAGAGGCTAAGGTGGTAGGCCTCTAGAGCTGACTTGTCTCGCTCCTTCGGAAAACCATTCTTTAATATCCAGGTTAGAAGCTTCATTTCTTATTGATATGCAAGCTGGTTACTGAAACTATTTTAAAAATCTGGATGACAAGATTAATCAGTTTTTTCAGCAATGTGAAATCTGTAAGAAAAATAATCTAGATTAGGTAGAGCTATCAGTCTATTGTCGAAATCAGATCCTACAAAATATCCATTGGAAGTTATGTCTATTGATACCATTGGGGGATACTGCTCAACAAACAAATTCATGCATTTGCTTGTCGATCAGTTCAGTTGATATCCATGGATTTCAACTTTCAGTAAACAAAATTCACATGATTTTATTAAATTAATTAACCCGCTAACAAAAGAATATGGAATAAAAATGCTGTTCGTTGAACAATGCACCGCATTAAATTCGACAAAATTTAATATAAAAAGACAAAAAGAATATAAAAAAAAAAGGGGAATTCAACTAGTTTATACGTCAGTAGACAACCCTCAATCTAATGGACTAAAACTTTGGTGAACAGAATTGGCTGTAAATTAAATGAAGATAGCTATAATATTCCATAGACATAAATTGCTGAAGAGTGTTTAAATGAATATAATAATATAGCACATAGTACTACAAAATTCTGAAGGGTACATCTTCTATTTGGGACAACATCGGAAATTGTACCTTCGCTAAAACGGTAATACATTAAATAGAAATATATTGGATGAGGTTAGAAGTGAACCGTTTGTTGTAAACAAAAGAGTTTCTAAATCAATTTATGAAATGAGATGTAAGAAGAAACGTAAACTGCCATATCACAAAACTTACACCTTTCTCTTTTCCTACTGAGAAAAAGAATCATCGACCAAGAGAAGTGTTAGGTGGTTGCTGAAACAATACCTTTAAATAATATGTTATTCATTTATTGATTTGTTATTCATTAATGATGGAATATATGTTGGAATATATTGGAATATGTTGGAAAAACATTATAGAAGAAAAAGATTATTAACCAATTGGTTTTTAGAATTGGATTAACTCCTCTGATTTCAAAGACTAGAAATATGTCACAATCGTTGACGAAAAACTTTAATAAATATATAAATAAATAAATAGGATATATATGATACATTAATGTATGTTATTGGTTCGTTCTGAATTGAGTGCAGGTCTTACACAAAAAAATATAATTAACGAGAACAATTTAAATAGGTTCCATTGCAACCATTGCACTTATACTAACTTGTAAAAACTGTTTAGAAACAGATTACCAACTGATATCGACTAGTGGTTCAGCAGTCTAAAAATTTGATAGTCAAAAGGCGCTTCTAAAAATTAGGATTGGTGAGAATTTTAATACTTTAAAATGATGTTTTCTCGAGGGCCAATCAATTAATCAATTATTTACCCAACTTTTTCTCTTTCTCGATCGCCGCGGGTGGTCAGCAAAAGGTTTTATGCTAATTGAATCGCGCCATCCTTGTTAGGGTATCTAAATGAATACTTAAAGTTGCTAGAAAAAAAAAAGTGGAGAAACCTTATTGTTTAAAAAAATAATATTAGTATTGACTTATAATATTAGCATAACAGTTTATAATAGACATTTTATTAGTATTTTTTTTCATTTTCATAAATACCGGAGGGTTTATATTGCACCATATACCCCTAAATTAAGTAAATCGATTAAGGCACCCAATTGCCAACCTCTAATTAACTTTAATAAGGATTCATTTCATAAGTTTGCTGCAGACCGCTCGTTCCCAGGAGTGTCCACATCAATCAAAGACAGAGCTGTAATTGCCTCAACGAAACTCCTCCAGCGTCCCGTGTGATTGTGGACAATGACATGTCATTTCGGCTCTTGCACAATGTTCTCCTGATTATGACAACTCCATCATCTTTAGAAGAAAACATCCTTTTGCAAGAGGGTTACGCTGATGTGTTCCATTACTGATATTTTCGACACACCTCGGTCGATATCCGGTATTTTCAAATCAACAATGACAAGATAATTAATTTACAAGCACGAAGTGGGTATTCGACGTCCATATTGATTCTCATTTTTTTAAAGGATTAATAAACAAGTTTGTGAAAATCTGAAAGGTGATTCCACATCTCATCAGATTAACATTAAACACGTAAGAGTACTCCTGAAATCTCTTAGAGCACATAACCCAGGATAGAAGTATCATCGGTTGCAAGACGGAATTACGTTAGATGAGATCCTTTTCACTCATAATATCCTATTTTCACAGCCATCCTGCCGTAGTTGCTAAATATCATTTTCTTGAGATTATCCCAATTTCTCATACGGTGCAATTTTACGTTTTTCCGTCTATTTCCAAGATATTCTGTAAAGAGTCTTTGGAGTGTGCTACTGTTGGCTGAAATGAAATGACCAAACTGGCTTTGATGTTGATTTTAAAAATGATATATATATATATATATATATATATATATATATATATATATATATATATATATATATATATACATACATTAATATGCAAGAGAAAAAGCTCAAAAGCTGTCATTTAACCTCCCTTTTTTCTCAGTATGTGCCTGGGTGTCTTGATGTGGGGTGCACTCTCTGGTTAGTGACTTTTTTGACTCTGGATGTGAGATGTGCTGCATTTTGTTCTTTATTGTTTTGTTTTTTTCTTTAGATTTTATATGTTTCTCTCCTACTGCCCTGATGATGCCTGAGTTGGCGAAATATCGACAGATGATTTTTTATTTATTTCTGTTATTTTTGAGACTCTTGGCTTCTATTTTTTGGATTTTTCCATTTATGTCATATATATATATATATATATATATATATATATATATATATATATATATATATATATATATTATCTACATATTTTTTTTTCGGCTGTAGACTGTCATTGTTCATATAGATTGTTTTTTTAAGTGCATTGTTTATGAATTAAAATACTATGTTTCCTTTGTATCAATAAGAGGTCGCTATATTTTCTGAGTTACTCTAAGGTAAAGCTGAGCCTGAAAACACTCTGATCCTAATTAATTTTTTTAAAGGACACAAAAAATAACAATTTTAAAAGCATAGAGAAGACACTTTGATAATCAAAAAAGAAATTGGCAATACATAGTAAATGAATAAAACGATAGTTTTTATGATTCAGATTCTAATCGATTCATGAATGTCCTAGAGGGGACCAAATTTTCGAAAAACCGGTTCCTTAGGAGACAGTGTGGTGAGGAGGGCCAGAAGTAGGGAGGGGGCAAAGGGAACAATTGCCCTTGACGGCAGATTCAGAGGACGACAAATTTCGAGTGTAATTTTATTTTTAGGATAATTAAAAAATATCCATTGCTTCTTTTTATTGTTATTTACTGAATTCAGTTGATAACATTAACTAATGTCATGAGACGATGATATTTATTTCGAAATATAAAATACGCGGAAAAATTGAGCTTGCCCTCAATTTTGGCAAAAATCCTAGTTCCGGTCCTGGTGGTGGGTACTGTAATTCATCCATCTTCAACTTCATCTCTCATATGTCTGGTACTCATATCGCTAAGGTCGACTCAATCAGCCAAGCCATCCTTAGCAAGTCGTCTAATTTTTATTAGAATAATAGTTATTGTCTACCCGAGATTTTATCCTGTTCCGTTCAACTTAGGGAGACAGTGCTGATGGCTAGACCACCTTGCCGCTTATGATTATAATATTTTTTTATTTATTTTTGTATTGTTAATTAAGTACAATTTTAAATTTCTTTCGAATAATTTTGGTCTCTATCAAGATGCATTCGGGGACTACAAAACTCAGCAATAAACTGATGATTGAAGGATCGAGACTGGTGGCTTTTCTTTATTAGTAGACAAAAGTATCAAAAACTGAACCGAATATTGGATCATATTAAATAAGAATGGCAAAGATCCCTTCCTAAAGACGGGAGGAACTAAGCCGAATAATAGAAGATAAAGGAAGACCTCTTCGTCCGATTGGAGGTATATGTCGACTGGCTCACCTAGATAGCGGCTACCGGTCGAGTCTTCTTGTGCAATAGCCGTCCGGGGAAAGTGAAAGGGAGAACCGAGCTCATCTCTGTCCTCCCGGGTCAAATATTTCTAGAAGCTTATTTCCTTTCTTGGGGTAATGGAAGCCGTTGGTTTGGGCCATCAAGGTGCCTTCATCACAACTTCACTGAGGCGAGGAGAAAGGTCGTATTCTGCCTCCCTTTCGCCTTTCCATTGTTTGAAGGTGCATTCGTGCTGTAGATCACCGTCTTCAATGAAAGCGGGAGGTAGAATAATTCTAACAATTTGGGAAGAATGCATCGTTGGAGTCGTGTCTGAGATAGCTCTATCGTAACTACTCCTCCAACCTTATGCGTAAATTCTTTTAAAGCCTAAACTCTATTACTACTTCCTTGGGCGTAAGTTCTTTACCATAAAGAACCTGTTCCAATGAGGAAGAACTTGGCCTGTTGTAGTCGAATTGCGAAAAGCTTCCATTCGATGTCTTTTGCACGTACGTGACTATAGGTATTGTTATTCAAAACAAAGATAGTCTATAAGTAATCTTCCACCTTCATTTACTAAAGTTTGAAAATATTTGTTTAAACATCAAATTTATCATTCAGTCATGGAAACATTTGTACAAATTTCTGAATATATCGGCGTTTCAGAGCAGATTCGAATTTTTAGAAAATTAATAGGCTAGAAGTAGCCTAATTCCGAAAATTAAATATCACAGGAGAAGTTTTTTTTCCTCGGCTTTTTGTGTTGTCGTTTAATGGTATGTATGTATAATAAACCAATTTTTTGACATCCTAGCTTAGCCCTAAACTTGGGAGAACACTTGAATAGTAGATATGCATCACGAGAATAAGTGAATAAAAGAGCTGTGCCATACATTCCCAACTTTAGGGTTAAGTATTAAAGGTAGAGATAGGCTACTTCTGTATCAAATCCGCTTTCTTTCAACTATCTTAAGTGATATAGAAAAGAAACGTTTACAACGTTTGTGATGTACAACGTTTCATCAATATATATATATATATGCACAACGTTTCATCAATGTTCTTATAAGGATAGATAAGTTAATAGTTAATAGAAGCTAACGGATATATCCAGAGATCTAGGATTCCGTGATATTATCTCAGTGCGTTAATTCTTTTATGAAAGGAAAGGTGACTTTCTAATTGCTAAGAGATGCTCATCTTGGAAAGGAGAGGGCGGTGTTAAGGAAAGGGTAATTTAAATGACCTTTCTTCTATTCATTAATTGGTATCGTGATACGCTTATGCTAATCCAGATTAAAACATAATAATATTGTTTCCTTGTCTAAATGTATAGAGGTAATTTTTATGTAGCTAATAGTCTTTATAGCAATTTCAGAGTAACTGGTAGTATCAAGTGTGTCATATACATAATAAGATAAGCGTGAGTAGAACTCTACCGGCTTTCAAGTTTTCGAAAGTTTTGGAAGTAGCTGATTGGAAGAAGTCAAGGAAGGGGGTGATATGTGGATGGCCGGTAGAGTTCAGATTACACGGCGATAGATTTCCCCGCCTACTTGACAGTCGACGAAAGCCGGAAGAGAATTCGGCCCCTCACGTCCTCGACTCTTTCCATTCGCTTCTCACTTCATTTAAATGCATATACATTTATGTATTAATATTCGGCAATTTAATTTTATAACCCGATAATAATTTTTAAATGAAAATAATCACCATGAAACAATGTCCTTCAATGCTTTAATTGCCATTCCAATATTTCAAAAAATGATTATTTATGCTTAATTTATTTTTTATAATGAGTTATGACCCAAAAAAAAAATGAAAAATAAGTAAAGCTACAGTTCATAAAAAAAAAATAAATAAAAATAAACAAGAAAAAAAAGGGAAAAAAAACCTGAGAAGCAGAGCTCCGTCAATAAGGTCGGATTTTCACTACAATACAAAGTGGAAGGGGAAAAAAATGAAATTGGGAAAATACCACTAAAAAAAACATAATAAACGAAAAAAATATTGTTTTAACAAAATTTATTGCATTGTAAATGCATCATTAGTATTTTTTTGTGTCGTTTAGCTTACCATGCTTTGCCTAAAAAGCCGTAACCGAAGAATAGAAGCTAAAACGTCCGGAAAGGTCAGGCTAATGGTGTTACAGCACGCGATGTTGAAAACCGTCTACATAGCATATACCTAAATATAAATAACAAACATGAAAAAAAATCTTGAAAAAACTCTTTCTAAGGCTTCGAATAATGATGTTTATTCACAAGATTCAGGCGTCAGTATGACCAACATAATAGTAACAACACCGAAACATATTTATCTCTATTGTCGGTACGTACTGACTAAGCCAACTAAAGATTGGAAGGAGGGCTTGAATTTGAGAATTAATTTTTTGACCAAATCAAAATACAACAATCATTTTTTGATTTAAAAAAAAAATAAAAATCGCCAATGGTTTTTAAAAATAAAAGTTAAAATTAATCGTTAACATTTATGTATTTTGTTGAAAATTAATTGTTGATTTGTGACTTATCCTTGCTGGAAATAAAAAAATCAAAGTGTAATTAATTGATTTTCCAGTTAAAAAATAAATATAACTTTTAGAGCATTTTTTTTTTAGGTTAGAAATAAATATTATTTCTGAGCGATATTTTTTTTTTATCGAAATAAAACTCAAAACGCTATCGCTTAAAATTAGAGCTAGCGAATTGAGAGTGGTTCCATTTTATTCAGCGTTAAAAAAATATTAAAAGTATAACCAAAAATATTAAAGACTAATAACAAACCAAATATAAAACCGTCCTAATGGTACACATTTTTTTCTATCAATTTGATCTTAAAACATTAGTTACTGTTTCAAAATATGTTAAAACAAGTTATTTACTTCTATTTACAAACGTTGACACAAATTCATACAAATGATGAGAATCTTTTCGCAGTTTTTGCTCTGCTAGTGCGACATTCTGAACTATATTTGAAGCCACGTAAATGTTATTTTTTCAGGTCCGGTTTGGTTAAATTTACAAGCTCAACTGATAAATCAAGATAATATGGAGAACAGGGATGGAATTGAGGAGAGTATTTAAGTAAGACTGAATAAAGGAAGATATAAATAAACAATTACGAAGGATAAAAGATCAAATAGGTAGACAAAATATAATTGTTTACTTTATGGTTTTAATTAGTTGACATACACATGATGGTATAGAAGGATCAATCTAATTAGAGATTGATAAATTATTTGCCACTTCTATAAATTTGTTTTATTGAAAACTAGTTTCAAATGTTATACATTCATCTTAAGTTCTAAAAACACACAAAAAATTCAAAAATAAGCAATTCAAAATATAGTTTGGTATCATTATACATAATAAATTAGATGTAATATAAATCAGTATTATAAAACATTTATGAATTATGAATTAAATTAAGACAAGAAATCAAATACATGTGGGTACTCTGACATAATCCGTTTAAACCTCGGTGAGTACCATGTATTTGATTTCTTGTCTTAATTTAATTCATAATTCATAAATGTTTTATAATACTGATTTATATTACATCTAATTTATTATGTATAATGATACCAAACTATATTTTGAATTGCTTATTTTTGAATTTTTTTGTGTTTTTAGAACTGAAGATGAATGTATAACATTCGAAACTAGTTTTCAATAAAACAAATTTATAGAAGTGGCAAATAATTTATCAATCCCTAATTCATGGTTTTATATTTGGTTTGCCAGTAGTTCATATTTTTCAGCATATCGTATATGGGAAAAAGTTGTCAAATGACCGTCTTTTAAAATGAATTTTAAAATTTCTGAATAAAATAGGACCACTCTCAATTCGCTAGTTTTAATTTTGAGCACTAAAAAATAAGAGTTATTTTTAATTTAATTTGATTTCACTCAACAATAATCATTATGACGTGGTCATTAATCTGTTGTCATAAATCAAAGTTATTTTACAACTAAAATAAAATAAATAAATTATAAAAATTTAGTCATGATTCGATTTTATTCCTATAATAAAATTCTCAATTTAAATCCCTGATTGGAAGGGTTAGTTTGGAAACGTTTAATTTAATTGAAGGATGTATTAAGTACCACTACGCGAAACTCCAAATATTCCCAATAATTTTTATATGATATTATAATCTTTAACTACTGTTAAATGAATAAGTGCATAAGACAAAAATCCCTATTTTTCACATAATCAGTTTTAAACTGTTTTTTTTTTTATTAAACTATTAAAAACTATGATTAATCGGTCATTCGAAAAACAAACTTGTAATTTCATATTGCAACATCTCAACACATTAGTCTTTGACTTTATACACTATTTCAAGGTCAAGTTTTACAACCGAATAGTGGACTTCATTATATGTTTTAATTATCTAGAATTAGTCTGTAGGAAATGGATAGTACATGTTGATCAAACCTCAAATTTTTCTATTGCTTGGTGTTTTTTTTATAATTAATTACCCAAGATGGTCCGCATGATGTGAAAAACCTTAGATGGGTGATAAGAAATTCCAGGAACACCTAGAAGACTGATGGAAACGACCTGAAGGTTACTATCCCGACAACTTCATTACTTACTGAACTGGAATTCACAGCTATACCATACACGGAGGAATTAAGATAATTTGTACAACAGACTGGTTCAGACAATGTCAAGACAACACAGGCACTTGATTATTATAACTTGATGCCTATATTCTGTCATAGATTTGACGATTGGGCTTTCCAGTTCAAGATTATCGTTGGAAAAAGTTTTTTAGATTTGATATGAGGAAGTCCTCCTTTATCGTGTTTCTTTGACCTACATATAATTTAGACTAATCTATGAAACTTTCAAACTAGAACCCAAACAATCCATACATTTCATAGCAGACCGGGGAGAATTATCGGCTGCAGTATAGGAATCCATAGCTATAGGCTATTAATAAGTAATAAAAATACTGAGAGTCCGTTCAAATGGTAGTTTTGGTTGCAAAAAATCCAGTAGTTGGTTTCATTATAGTTTCCTATGCTCTGTAGGGTGCTGAATCAGAATCTTGAATTATCTAACAAAATGTCTTGGTGCGTTTTGAGATATTTGCAAACGAAATATTCGCAGGTTTTTCGCTTATGATTCCAAAAAGTATGTGTGGTAGCGAAAAAAGTATTGTTTTCTTTTTTAAAGTAGACTAAATTTACCACAATTTGAGCTCAACCATTGGGATTTGGGAATCTGATCGTTCCCGAGTGCACCTTTTTGAGTGCTCCAAGATAGAGCACTTCAAAAATTAGTGGGTTTTTTTTTGTTTCAAAAAGTGATATTTTAAATTGTGGGTAAAATTTT
Organism: Rhaphigaster nebulosa; assembly: GCA_948150685.1. Classification (NCBI taxonomy): domain Eukaryota; kingdom Metazoa; phylum Arthropoda; class Insecta; order Hemiptera; family Pentatomidae; genus Rhaphigaster; species Rhaphigaster nebulosa. Next base: position 22,069,166 of record OX411307.1, read on the forward strand.
GAGCCAAATATCGGGAAAAATACTGATCCTACAAGGAGTGAAATTGTAGCAAACCTATTTAACACTAATTCAAACCGAGTTTGCCTGTAGACACTACGGTTGACACATAATTCGCAAAAAAAAAAAAAAAATTAAAGAGAAAATTAGATTTTTAGAAAGGTTTCCAATTCATAGAAACGGTTGAATTCGAATCATACCTAAATACAATTTTTTAATTTTTCTATTTTCTGCAAATTATAAGTCGACCATTGGTTCTACTTGTGTCATTCTCTGTTTGGATTAAGCTAAATAGGTTTGTTACAATTTCACTCCTAACAATTTTCCTCATAGGATCAGTATTTTTCCTAACTTTTGACTCAAAATTTGACAAAAAATTTAAAATTACACTTCTTGGAAGAAAAAAAACGCCAATTTTTAAAGTGCTCTATCTCGGGAACGATTGAGCACTCAGATCTATAGTTTATCTCAAATTGTGGTAAATTTAGTCATCTTGGCACCTTCTACGTTAAAGAAATAATTCAGTTTTTACCACACAACTAACCTCAGCGATCCATGAAATCACCTATATCACTTCATGCAAGGAGTTGAAGTAAAATAAATTAGCCACGACACCACGGATAGCGCCCAATGTAATATCAATATGTTCCATTAATCATTTCATTTTACTATCCGTTATTATATAATAGGAATTATTTATTTATTGAATAACAACACAATACAATCTGCCACACTTCAGGGTTATAAGTACCGGGGCTCTAAGTTTCCATGCATACCATATATTCAAAGTGAAAATGAATAAATAAATTTAAAAAAAATACAAAGATTAAAAATAGATAGATAAATTGAATATTAACAGAATAAATAAAAGCCAAAATAAGGAAAATTTAAGTTGAGTAAAGAATAAAATAAGTCAATTTTAAAACATTCATACATATATAAAATATTTAAATTCTGCACTTGGGAACTCCGAAACCAAGCTTTATCCGTTATTTGCGCAATTAAAAAACTTGTTCACAGCCGCAGAATATCTTCACGTACGTATACATACTGAAGGTCCATTGCACTATTTGAACAATATGATATTTTCCCTTGAATATATAATAACATGTTTGGTGGACACAGAAACAGGTCATTCCGTTCGTATTAAGTATCCGTTGGAGTAGCATTGTCGTCTATCAACTAACTGGCCTTACACGGATTTTAAATATCTTTATTAGAATATATTGATCAAACCAGCCTCGTACTTTCGCCTTATTGCAAAAAGAAAAATGTAATAAAATACTCTATAGTAAAAATTTAACACGTATATATTTCGATAATAATTTTGAACCTTTAGTACAAAAAAAACAACTGAATGAAGATACATTTACGAAGCCATATATAAGAGGTCATGATGGCCTAACGCGTTTGGGTGAGTGTTCCAGAGCATCCGGTTCGATTCCCACTTCTTCGAAATGAATCTTGAAACTCTCAGTCTGCGGTAACTGGTAAAGGCCATAATATTAGGCCAAGTTGCCGGATTAGTTTCTTCGACCATTATGATCTTTATGGATATCCACTTCTGCCGTCCAATTTCGTCCAAAATAAGAAAGTTATTTTCAAATTCTTGACATCCATTAACTACCGCTGATTAACATATCGAAAACTTCAATTTTTTAATAATCGGTTGAACAAGAAACATTTCTAAGTGAAGTTCAGCTTCATCGATAGACACCGAATTAGCATTCCGTCACATTTTATTTAAACAAAGTTTTCATTGAATGTTCGGGTATTTATAGATATTTTCTTTTTTGGTTTTAGTGATTATGACATGATAAAACGTACTATTTTTTAAACCATATTTTTTCTTACATCTAACAATAATAAATAATAATTATCAAGATCATTTACTTTAATAAACCAGCGTATAACTAAATAAGATAAAGCCCTCTTCTCTCACTTGCGAAAAATTCCGAATCTGAAAGCATCATAAACATTCTACACTATATTTGTAAAAACTGTCTTGATTATGTCTGAAATGACTAAAAAGGTTGCCCGACCTTTTAAATCAGTTTCAAGAACTGTAAATGATTCTATAACAGGAACCGTTCTACTGAAAAATTGAAAAGATATTGAACACATTGGACCTAGAAATGTCTAAAGTGAATGAAAGACAGCCGTGATTTCAATGGGGGTAAGAATGACTGGGGTTAGATGATAATAGAGGATTGGATTTTCTCAAGTGTGCTTATCGCTTCTGCACAAGAAAACTGACGAAAATAAAACTGCTAATAATAATTTTATTGCTATAATAATTTTGTAAAACTATTTTTTTGCAAGAATAATATGAGAATCATTCCTGTATTTGTCAAGATAATAGAAAATACTGCAACTTCATTGAATCGCTCTTTAAACTTTTATGATATTGTCAGATTTTTTTTTTCTTCAATTTATGTTGGGATCCAGGTACATCAAAACATTTCTTTCTTATAGGAATTCGAATAGTTCCATAAAAATAAAATATATAGGATCGTGTGTCTGAAAAATAAAAACTTTCACAATCAATAAATAAATAAAAAAATTGGGTACAATGATGAAAGTCAAACTTTAATTTCCATTGGACGACCTTTCGTAGGGAACGATTTGAGATATTGAAAATGTTAGCCGCGAGTCTAGGATGAGACGAAGATAGGGTTTAAAGGTTAGTAAAGCTGCGGTCTGCTGCCTCCTGGGAACCAAAGAGAAATTCTCCTCGACGTTTCCACAGAACTGGGGCTGGCTCCACGCAGTCGTCAACACAACACTTTTCCACAGGCCACGTGATGTAGGGGTCAGAGTCACAGAAGGTCCCGTTTAACAAAATTTATTTACATTTTTAGTATATATATATATATATATATATATATATATATATATATATATATATATATATATATAGAGAGAGAGAGAGAGAGAGAGATAGAGAGAGAGATAGAGCGAGAGAAGAGAGAGCATCGTTATGTTTAAATCATTATCTTGAAAAAAATCTAATATACTTGTTAAGATTTCCATCATTATAATCATTAACGAATTTCGAAATATATTCATGTATGCTTGTACATACAGGGGCATATCAGAGAAGTGATATGAGCGAGAGTCATAAAAGATCGAAACGGTCCTACTTACAAAGAGATACCTACCCTCTCCCAAATAGAATAATAATAACAATATATGTGTATATATATATATATATATATATATATATATATATATATATATACAAACACACACATTTATGTTTACGGGTGTGCGGAAAGGGAATAAAATTTATCATCCTGCATATTCTGTAAAAATATGTAAATAATTTTCATCATATATTAAATTTCACATCCTTTTTTTTTTTTTTTTTTTTTTTTTATTTTTATTTTAGCAGTATTACGGATCTTACTACATAGTGATGAGTTACGTAAGTTTTGCAAATCAAGTCTACTGGAAAAACAAAACATATATATATATATATATATATATATATATATATATATATATATATATATATATATATATATATATATATATATAAATATATTAAAATCATATGAAAATTAGAGGATAAGTGTATATAATGGATTTATTCTGATGGGAAGTCTCAAAATATCTAAAATGCCCAAATACATAGCAAACTGAATGTATGGCTATTTTAACAAAAATAACCTATAAAATACAATACAATAATAGTTATAATTAGTAATTTCAATAAAAATATCTATCAATGAGAAGCTGTTAATAAATAAAATACACAGCAAGTCAAAATAGAGGGTTCGGAATACAATATTAAAAGCTGTTTAACCGTTTAAGCTAATTAACGTCATGAAGCTGCATTGACAATAGAAGTAAATTAGATTTCATTCAGAGCCATTATAAGCTATTAGGTTAATGTTATGAATGAATCCACCTGTTCACAATGGCTCATTTCCATTCATGTCATCCTACATGGCGAACCTTTCAGGGGCGTTCCACTCTACATTGTTTAATTATTACAATAATTTTCTTTCGTTATATTATATTTATATTTATAATATATTTTTTTACGGTTACTATTTCCGGCTTGTTGAGAGAAGAGCGATGATATCTTCTACTGACCTTTTTAAAAGAATTGGAAATCAATTAAAATTGTGGAGTAATAATATTATATGGCCAGAATTTTCATATTTCATTACATCATACCTTTGCTATTAAAGTTGGAATACATTAATTTACTACTTAAATTCATAAATTAAATTTAAAGGATATAATTATAATTATAATAAATAATAGTTTAAAGTGGACTAGTTTCACAAAACCGATAAAGTACAATATCAAATATTGTGTTTTTGTTTTCCTCATAGGATATATTAATGATATTTTGGCATTATTGCTAAAAATGATTATCATAAATGTGGCTGATATGGAATTGTGTTTAGGTTTGATCTCTATTGACAAGAATGCTTTGAGCGGACAAAGATTAACCAGAAGCTACATTATTGTTTATTTCAACAGTGTAAATAAAAAATGATTAAAGGAATGCCTACATTCTGTCATTCACTGTAACGTAACTGTTTGAGCCTGGGAAGAATTAGTTTGTTCTGAAATCGATAAACATAGAAAACATAATAATAATAATAATAATAATCATTCAATCAATATTTAAACAACATTATTGTTGTTGTTTTTTTAATTTATATTAAGAACTAGGTATTAATTTCATTGAATGTAAACAAAAAAGAAAAAAAAGATAGTGATATGAGAAAACAAGTTGTCCTGAAGAAGAAATGTCACTTTTTTTTAAATGTCTGTTGTTTTGTTTTTTTAACGTTTAAAACACGTTTTTATAAAAAATCACAAGAATAAAATGCATTAATAAAACAAATAACCGGAAACTTGTCCACGTTTCACACTTTCTGCTGTTATCTTATTTATTATTGCCATTCTAATACTTAGCGTTATGGAATGATAATAGACTCCTTTCAAAGTGCTTTTAATTCTCTACAATCTTTACTTCAATAGTTTTCTAAAAAAAATTGTTCCTTCAGAGAAATTTGGAACTTTGAATAAAAACAGTATTTTAGCGATTATCGTGGCGCATCGGATCAAAAAAGTGTCCAACATGAATTTGTCTTAAAATTTCGTTTCCTATCAGAACCTCCCAAAAAATTACCCCATTCCATCTTAAATTCCAGAGTTTGGTGCGCTGCAGAAGAACTGAAGAAGGTTACGGAGGCGGTAATGACATAAAAAGAAACTTCATAATTCATAACGAAGATCCACCGAGTTTCATCCCGTCATTCCAAATACTCTGGAGTAGAGTTGGAATATCGACACGCGATATATCGATATACGATATATCGGAGTTGAAAAACCAACATATTATATCGATATCTTAACATCCGATATATCGATGATATCGATATTTTATAACGATATATCGATCACACCATATGCTAAACTATATTACAGTAGAATCTCGGCAATTTATATCCCATTAATTCGTATAGAATTTGTGGTCTTTTGAAAGTTTCCCTTTATTTCGTATAAAAACACTGTAATCCGGTTCCCCTGATAATTCGTATTTATTTTCTTCTTTCAAGTAATGTAAACGCCTTATAATTCGGATTTCCAAATAAAAAATCTGGTTAACTCTTAATCTTTTCAAGAGGAGAGGTGAGTGAGTGTGAGAGGAATCGTTTCTATGAATTTAGGTCGGTTTACCCTTTTTTTTTCTATTCAGTTCTCTTACAATAAAATTGTAAAAAAACCTGTAACATACTGCTAGCCGATAACATAGATTGATCTGAAAAATTACTTTCGCTCATGACTTGCATCCGCGAATGCAAGGTGCTTTATAAACAAAAACTTTACCGAACGCCTATCGTACAAACACAAAAGCATGTATCATAAGTGAAATTTTCAACGAATGGGTACAGATATGGAATAAAAAACAGCGAAAATTTTCAACTGTTTATTGATAATTGTACGGCCTACAACAGTACCAATGTTTTTTTGCCACTGTCTGTTTTTGCCTCCCAGCACAACCTCTAAGCTGCAATCTCTAAACTTGGCCATAATTAAACGATTTTAGACATTTAACGCAAGGAAATAGTGACGCAACTGTTAGAAAGCATCAAGGATGAGAATCACCTATCTCAAAATTATTAACTCCCATGACTTTTCGAGATTTCGCCTATTTTTACGAAGGTTTAGCAGTAGCTTGGATCCTAACTGACGCGGAAATTTTGACTCCGTAAATAAAGGAGATGAAGAAGAAATTGATGTGCCGACGATTAGTTCTAAAATGGCGAAATAATGCATCTACAACGTGTGTCATTTCTTAGCAAAATCGGATGTTTGTGTAAACGTATTTTCTGCTCTGAACATACTTAACGAAGCCATCGATGAGATCCGTCTTCAAGGATTGCACCATAAGAAAATAACCGAATTTTGTTATTGATCTAACTACATCGTTTGTATTTCCATTCATATTAATACAATTTTGTATTAATTTTGTTATTTCCTATTATTTACAGCCGATTATTGGAAATCTCGATAATTCATATTTACCTTTCGAACCCTTGACCATACGAATTATCGAGATTCTACTGTATTTTATTTTAACAATTTCCTTTATTCGGTTAGACTCCAGAATCGTAACCCCAAAATGGTGGAGGTCTAGATTTTTAAGATCAGTCAGGTCCTAAAAATCTAGATGTCCTCCATGTTGGGGTTACCATTCTGGAGTTTTACCAGTAAATATAACAATAAACAATATTTAATTACCAAACAATGATTAGTAGATAATATTTACATACAAACAATGTTGATTAATCCTATATAAAGAAAAATTGATGATTTATATAAGTGATGATGGTACTGAGATGTATATCAAATAAATTACATCCTTATAGATGAATGTTTTGAGAATACACAATATAGTCGGAAGAGTTATAAGGTAAATAAAAATTTGAAAAGTTTGAAGTTTTTATTATTGAAAAACTTTTAGAAAACTATAATATATCAAATATGGATAAATGTCTTCAAAATAAAAATATGTTATAACATTTTTTTTTTCTTTGAAGTATAATTCTTTTCAATCTTTTTTATAATGATTCATGGCCAATAAGAATATTGTTTTATAAATAATAATCATTATATTATTTCATAATCTGCTTCACAGTTTAACATTATATTCATTGGATGCACATTCTTTTCTTTTTCATCCATTTCCTTTCGATATATTGATATTCTAGCGATTATCGGTGGATATCGATATTTGGTTTTGCGATATATCAAAATATCGAATATCGATATTTTCCTTTCTATGTTCCAACCTTACTCTGGAGCCTACAGGAGGTGATCCATACCCGCCGGTACACCCTGCATGTACATCCCCACCCCATTACTAAACATTATAAATACTTTCTTCCATTCTGGATAGTCAATGAGTCATCACATTAACATGGAAGAATTCTTCAGGTACCGTCCGTTCGTTAATGCACTGATAATTAATCGACATTCCATCGGCATTGCCTATCAGAACAGAGAGCCATGGTATGATAATTAGCGCTAAACAAACAATAAAAAACATAGTTTACAATTAATGAAGCATTAATTAGAAAAGGAGGCGAGGCGTAAGACGACATTGTACTCAAGAGCCCTCCTGCGCAGACCCCAAGGCTTCACTTTCCAAGACTTCTCTCACTAAACTAGTTTGATAACCTCAATAGTACTCGTTAGATAGTTTCCAAAGACATGGCCATTTTTACTTTCTCTTACCCATTGATATAGTAGTCGTCTTATCCTAAACGCAAATCCAATGCAATGTGAGGTTTAAACTTTAGAAACATTTAAAAAAATTAAATAAAAGCCGAAGGAAATAAAACAATGAACTGGTCGGTTGTATAGAGTGAGTCCCCTTCCTCTTATTATCTCGAATCGGCTAAAATGTAGAAGATCCAGAAGACTTCTCACCTCAATGCGCAATCATCAGTTTCGTAGCAAAATATATTATTAGTACCATTTTTAAAAAATCAGACGGAGGCTGTGTCTACCACATCACCGGGGTGGGGGGGGGGGGGGGGGGTTAAAAGCATAGAATTACCTAGAGTGTAGGTAACGAGCATTATAAAGAAGAATATATACTTATAAAGTAGCAATCTCGTGAATGCAGGTTCAGATATACGCCACAAATTATATTGTTGTGAACGGTGACATTATCAACCAAACACTAAAAATTGGCCAGCTTTACTCCCTTACAATAATTCCGCCTCAAGTCCAAAATTCTTTTTTCGATCTCTATTGGCACATTTTATCTGGTAAATGATACCAATTCTCGCTTTCCAGCATTTAAAGAAACAGAGCTGACACAAAAAAAGTCTTAAGATTTTTCTGTCCCAATATCCTAGATGGAGCAACGTTAATCTACGTTAGATATAAAGATAAATCAACTTGTTAATTTTTAAGATCGGTTCAAATGATAGGACGAATTAGATATTACTACAAAGGAGCTATAATAATGAAAAAATCCCGAATTAGAAATTTTAAGGGAATCGTATGTAAGATAGAGTAAAAATATGTTAAAAATAATACTTTAATGCAAACAAACTCTGTGCCCTTTTTCACTTTAAATCCTCATCAGTTCTATGCGTGCAAAAAATAGCTGCGCTTATTGAATGTTTGTCAATTCCTATCGGTTGATGTATATTTTTGATTCAGTTCATGTGTATGTCGATGGCAGATTAGCTCAAATGGCTAGTCATTAGCTCAAATCCCTAGTCATTTATTCAAACTTCAAGTGATCGAGGATATGACTAGACACTTTATTTCGTGCCTAAGCATTTCATCAGGAGTCTAGGCACTTTATCAATTTTCAAAAGACAATAAGGCAGTAAGTCAGTCAAAAATAATATATAATCAAAAAATACATGATTCTTTGTTTCATACAGAGACATAATTATTTATTCATGCAGCTAAGAATACCGTGTCATTTCGAAGAAAATTTTATTTTTTTATTTTAATATACGGATCGGTTGCTTATACATTTTTTTATCAGACTTCCAATTGAGAAAAAAGAAAAAATACAAACCGCTTCCGCACTGAAATAACTTATTCTATTGGTACCTCAATTCCCTCGATTGTTGAATTAACCTTCGCTAATTGACCAACTCCAGCTTCAGTCCCAATGTTATAACAGCCGCTCTTGACTTCTAAAATCACACCATGGATGCGATAGCACATCATATCCTTGACTTTGCGAATTTCGTAGACGGTCGTTTATAATCTTATGTCCAGACCGCATGTCCATAATTTCGGGGATTATATTGACGGTGATATAGCGCCGATTTTTAAAATTGAAGAATCTGTGGTGTAACTTGATTAAGAAATATCTTCAGAAGTTCACTTGCTAGTTCAGCAGCTCTCTTTGACTTTAAAGGAGGCAATAGCGAATATTCGCGTCGTATGGCCTTGATATTGAAAACTCCGTTGATAGCCGCCATCTGTTGATTGTTAAGCTAATTTGACTACACGCGTTGAATCCACGAAATGTTACAGGCTTCACAACAACCCATTTCAGGAGGATAGACATTAGATAGACATTAATCTCACAACTTTACTCATGAAAACGGATCATGGAATATTAAATGTTTGTTTTAGTGCAACCATGGCCTGCTGGACTGTGTATTTCAGCCAATTTATCAAAAATACCTTCATTGAAAAATTGATCAAAATGTAGGTACCTGTTTACCGAAAGGTCTAAGCGATTTTCGTGGGATTGAATGAAGGAATTAATTTTCAAATTTATCACCACTAAGATAAAAAATATAATAGTAATATAATGCTTTATTATCATGATTGTACAACATAATTTAAACGTTTATATCCAAAACATTATCTGAGCATTGGTCAGTATGAAATGGCAGAGTTAGTTGACTTGCTTATTTTAAAATTATTTACGTTCATCGTTGTTTCATTATTGCCTATCTTTTACATCTATCAAAGCTCTTAAAACAAGTTTATAATATTTAAAAAAAAATTAAATTCTTTAAAAACATTGTTAAATATAACACTGTTATAAAATCTTTAAAAACATTTCTTCGAACAAGAAAAACAATTCTTTGAAGCAAAAATATCTAGGCGCTTGGCCCATAGCATTTGCTACTTCTATATGGCTAATCTGGCATAATATAGATGGCACAGCATTTTATACAGCAGAAATTTCTTAGTTTTTTTTTATTCTCTCTAAGCTGTTTTTTTTTTTTAATGTTTTGTTATAATACATTTCTAACTTGACCTAATTTCTTTTTTTTTTCTGAAATATTTTCAAAATTTATTTCCAAACACATTTATGATCTTTAATAATTTTGATTAAATCCCAATACCAATATATTATATTTTTAATTAACTCCTTAGCAGCAAGAAACATTGTTGATAATAAATATATATACCGCTATAAACGCCTGGTTTGATGACGAATTATGGCCCTGTATTTTGCCTTAAAGGACCCAGAGAAAAGCCCAAACTGAAATGAGACCCTTTTATTTTGGCCATAGAAGATTACTTCCTACCCAGTTCGCCTTACTGTCCTATGCGGATGAGCTGGTAGTCTTTGGTAACGATGGAAAGATTCTCCAGTTTAACATGCGGATCCTGAGGGATCGGCTAAAATAAATTGACATGAAGATAAACGCGACAAAAACAAAGAGGATCAAGGCAGCTGGGAGGTGTTTTAATGCTATTAAGAAAGGCTTTTTCGGAAGGAAAGAGGTTCCCAAACCTAAAAATATAACGATTTTAAAAAATACTTTCCTGCCAATCTTGACATACTCAAGTGAGTCTTGGATCCTAGCGGGCAAGCACAGAAGAGATTGAGATGCGCTAACTCTCCGTAGGGTCGAAGGAAAGACTAGGAGATACAGAGTGAGGAACATCACAATTTGATCTAACCTGTGCCTGCAGGGTGCAAACGTATAATAGAAGAACACCAGCTAAGGTTGTTTGGACCTGTTTCTCGAATGCCAGAAGACAGACTGGCAAGGATCACTTATGAGACACAGGTGAGAGGTAGAAGACTCAGAGGGTGGCCTAGGAAGAAATGGGAAAATGGAATAAAGAATGTCTCTGGTGGAGAGGAATATATTTGAAAAGGAGAAGACAACAAGGCTGAGGATAGAGACTAGACATGTGGATCAGGCTCTATGGGCGGTGGCCTAGCACAGCTTTGCGCTAGAAAAGCATTTTATATATATATATATATATATATATATATATATATATATATATATATATATATATATATATATATATATATGTATATATACACACAATTAATTATTGCATAAGTATAAAGTTAAATATTAACAAATTATCTGAGGGTAATAAATTTTCTTACACCTCGATTAAAAATTTCAGAAGAAGCTATTAAAAAATAAAACAAATAAAATAATATGATTTAACGAATATAAACTTTATCATATAGGTAGAAAAGGAGTAATAAATATGTTAAATAAGAAATTAACAAATTGTTCGTTATTATTTGATAGTACAATACAGAGAATTTTGAAAATCATTAGTGTCATAAGAATGTAAGCGTTCCAAAGCGCATTAATTAATTGTATCGAATTAATATATTACTTCTATAACTTCAATAATTGGAGTTATGGACAATTGTTGTCCAACACCTAACTTCTCATTGAAATTTAACAGGAATAGATTTGTCATTCCCTTGAAGTGTGGGTTACCGAACATTGCTTGTAATGTTTCCTTTCTGAACTTTTTGCTCCTGAAGTCAACTCATTTGTGCTGAACTTATTTTGCTTTTATCGTAAAAATTTTATTAAAAACTGAACCCGACTTACACTACAAAAAATCAAGCTTGTTATTTATATTAGTATTATTATTTGATTTGAAATAACAAATTACGAAGTGTTCACTTTTAGGTATTATCATTTTACATAAATTTATAATTATGTGAGTTTACACTTGAATGTTTGATTCCTCGGTTAATACAGATTAATTATGAGCATCTTGTTACTTTTTAATATTAGTGCAGAATGAATAGGATAAATGAACGGCTTCAAAGGAGTTATAGAAACAGTTAGCCCATTGAGGCATCATTCAGTGATTGCATCAGAAAATTTGTTTGAGACAATAGGGCATTTTTGATCGAGATCTCAACGTACGGTAAGATCGATAATATTTTTAACTTATTTATTTTTTTTTTCCCCATGTAACATTGAATGTACTAACCTAAAGGAGAAACATTATCTTACTGTATATTATCCACTTACAATAATTATTATTATGCATTGCTTCAATGATTATGTTCTAGGTGTACATCATAAAGCGAAATAAAACCAGATTTAACTAAATTGTCCACATTGGCAAAAAAGAAGTATTATTTATGAGTTTTATTGCCGTTTATGTTAGCATGAAAATGTATGAAAGTTTGTGATTTGTTTTATTTATGATTGAAAAAAAAATCTAGTTTAAATTTGTCTCCTATTTAATATTCCTCTTGTTTGGTTAATAAGGCATCTGTAATATTGTTTTCAACTCTTGAACTCTCGGATTTAAATAGCTGGAATAAAAACTAAACGATGTACTAAGCCAATTTAATAGCGGACACTCTTGGTGTGACTGTTTGTCCTTCAATTAATATTGTACTCTCTTGTTATATGCATTAAAATAACTTTTTAAAAATGCACTTCATAGCTAACTATTGAACGAAAATTGATTTTGAATCTATAAAAAATATTTTTATAACATCTATAACAATTTTGTATTTCTATCAGAAAATTCGGCAAAAGAAAACTTGATTAATTCGATTTAGCCTTAATCGAATTTTAAATAAAGAAGCAGACCTAAGAAAACTTTCCAATACTATCATTTTACTTAAATTTAATTCATTTACTGTATCTTGTTCGTGTTTGAAATATTCGAAGAAGAAAAAAATAATCCGAAGTAATCTTTTTTTATTAACTTGATCGGAGGCATGCTGTTGTAGAGGGGACAGCATTGTCAACGGAATGGAGGAAGATTAGCCAATCTTGGAGTCAGCCCGCTCCGTCGGTGAGTTAATGTTTTGACTAACCATCGGTTTCATCTTAAGTAAATTAAAAAAATTATGACGCAATGGCCTGAAATGAGCCACCAATTAACTGTTTAATGATGGACTGGAAGATTTGCTCTTTTGTCTTATTCGACAATTATTTGAAACCAGTGGTGTATGCAGAATATTTTTCGGTCTGAGATTTAAATTTTTGGTCAAGGGGGGGGGGGGGAGAGGGTTCGATAAGAAGAAGACAAGTAATCACTTAAGTGTCTATAATCGCCAAATCGGGTGTAAGTTTTAAGGATAAGCATGAAAATTGGAACAAAAATTACTATTAAAAATACAAAAACTGCTACTCAAAATAAAAACTTCATATTGGTGGGTATGAAAATTGATTTTTTTCTTAAATTTCGGGAGTGATATATCACTCTGATCCTACCCCCTGCGCGCGCCACTGTTTGAAACACATCTTGTACTTCGCGAGTGGGCTTGCAAAAACTTAGCTTATCCAACTTAACATTTTTGGAGATCTTCTTAATCCCAAGTCTAATAAGAATATTATACGGCTGAAATATGTACTCGCATTGTCTCTTCTAAATTTGGGACTGCTATACAAAGTCCGTTAATTCCTACTCCCTAGATACTTTCTCATTATCCGTTCCTACCTCACTGACAGATCATTGAAAACAGATCACAATAATTCCTATTCATCTCTCTTTCCTTAGTCCTCTGGTCTTTCTTAAGGCAGTATCCTCGGTCCCATTCTCTATGCAGTATATACAGCAGGTATCCCAACCCATCCAAACATTGTCCTCACCTCATTGGCTGATGACACATGTGTACAATCAATCAATACTCCATTTATTGTATCCAAAACTGTTCGATCACATATCATAGACATTGAAGAATGGTGTCGAAATTGGAGGATTAAAATACATTCCAACAAACCCCATCAAATCACCTTTACCCATCGTCGTAAACCTAAGACTTCCTGCCCTACAGTATTCTTCAATAATATCCCGCCTATACCTGTTGAGCAGATCCGCTACCTAGGACTCCATCTTGACAAGCTTCGAACTTAGAATCTTCATACAAGACTGAAACGACAAGAAACTGCTCGCCGTTTTTGGCTACCTCAACACTCACTAGACAAAAGCTCTAAGCTTCCAGCTAATTACAAATGGCTCATTTACATGACCATAATAAGGCCTATTTGGACTTTGGGGCTCCACTAAACCATCGAATTCCTCTCATATCTAATCATTACTATCCAAAATCCTTAATGGTCCTTACTTTGATACAAATAAAAATTATAAAAATTAATTTAAATTAATTATAAAATAAAATTATCCATTTGAATATTTTTTCACATGGCACATTTTTATTGCAAAAAATAGTTTTTCGAGGAAAAAAAACTCCCTTGTTGAATTCAAAGGATTCAAACTGTTTCACATGGAACTAAATGATGCTACAACTTTGGGCATTTTGGTTTATGTAAGACAATTAAAACGCAATTAATTTAAACTAATACGGACAATGGAAGCAACACTCAAACTGACAAAATAGAATATAAAATTCCAAAGGAGAAGGGCAAGATGATTTTTTTGCTTTGTTAAAGAAAATACTCGGAAGTAAGGGTTCTAGAAAACTTACGATACTAAACATTATTTTCTATGAATACTTGCATATTTGATTTTTTAATTTTTGTTTATTTTAAAATACCAATAATTTACTACAAATTATTTTAAATAAAGGTACACGTTCAATGCGGTTGTGAGCACAACGATACAAACTTGAAGTTGTCTGTGAATGATTTTGTCTTTACTATGATTATTTTTATTCATCGTAGATGGGTTCCATCCATCTTATAATTGATACATTCAATAATAATTAAAAAACAAACTACCGATCCCGCATGGAACGTGAAAATGGTTTAATTATATATTTTCTATTTAATTTAGGAGACAAATTATAAAAAAAAAAAAAAATTGTTGGCCAAATATGTTGTAACCCATCAAATATGCAAAAATATGCAGAATAAAATTTTAATATATTTAAGCCAAATGTATTGATTTTTAAAGATATTCGATCATTTTGGTTGAATAACGTATCAGGAAAAATATGCATTTGCATACAAATCCGGTCTTTAGTTATAATATTTCCGATAACATTACCTCCAAAATAATCCTTGAGAGTGTTTCTATATAATGGCAGTTGTACGTTGTACGAACGATTACATTCTCCCGAAAACTTTTTTCAAATGTTATTTAGCCTATTGCGGATTTCTCATAGCTCACTCCAATGATGCAACGCTTCTTCTGTTTTATTACGAGGTAGACAATTGTACAAGTAGATATCAGAAGTAGCAGTGATGTTAACAAGTCTGCAAGAGAACAAATAAAGGCGTTCTGAAAGTGTAGCCTAGAGCGGGCTGAAAGGGCACAATATTCCAGTTACAATGGACAAGAGAGGTTTGGCAACCGATTTCTAGCCATTGTATAAGTTGCCTCTATTCCAGCCATCGCCACACGGTTCTTCTTTTTTATAAACTATTATAGTGATCACTGTGGGTGGCGATTCTTTCGCAAAATGGAGGAACGGGTACCATGCTGTCCACTGGCGTCTTATGCTAAGTGAAATACAATGTAATTATTAAGTTTGTATCGTTCACGTGGAAGAAGAGGGTCACAATACGAAATATTTTGTTTTTTCCTTTTTTTCGCTTGGAAAGCTTCCAGCGATGTATATTTCTATATTTTTATTTTCAATATTTACCACAATAAAATTTATTGTTAGTTTAGCTATTATAAATTTACTAGTCAAATATAATGACTCCCTTCAACTGGTGTAGATACTAATTTTATAAAGACGATCTTGATAAAGATAATTATAATTTTTTTAAAATTAATATGCAAGAGCAAAAGCTCAAAATGAGACATAAATAATTGTTAGGGCATAAATGGAAAAATCCAAAAAAGAAGCCAAGAGTCTCAAAAATAACAGAAATAAATAAAAAAATCATTTGTCGGTATTCCGCCAACTCGCCAACATGTCTCATTTTGAACTTTTGCTCTTGCATATTAATATATTTTGTGGTACAGCCGTGTAACCACTGTTGTCTTCATAGCGGCCTTCCTCTTCTGTGCATATAAACTTTCCCTTTCCTCTTGTATTTGGTTGATATTATTTTTCTCTCCTACTGCCCTGATGATACCTGAACTGGCGAAATATCAACAGATGATTTTTTTTATTTATTTCTGTTATTTTTGAGACTCTTGGGTTCTTTTTTGGATTTTTCCATTTATGCCCTAACAATTATTTTTAATGTTTTAATAATATTATTCTTATGCTAGTTGGTTGGCCAAAAAGTAACAATATTTCGTTTTGTTTATGAATTATTCTGTATAAATATTATTTTGTACTTTAACACATTCAATAAAATGTTTTCAGTTGATTTTTTTCAATTTCAATTTATTATTTTGTAAACAATTTTTTTTACCTCAAAATGTGTTTTTATTATACATAAACTCTACGAGAGCTTGTACTGTTTATTTATGAAATATTGCCACAATTTTATTCATTTGTTTCAGGCTCTGAAGAATGTGATATTTTACGAAGACAATCTTGAATTAAATAATCATTAGTCCCTAGGGAGAATTGACCCAGGCATACGCTTCAAAACTAAAGTCATGGTCTAATTTATAATTACTAAGTGATTAAATAATTATTGAGTCGACTCATATTAGTTTCACATACCAGACAAGACATTTCACGTCACGCAATCGAATATTTACGATCCATCAAAAATAGGTACCAAAGGAATATGGAATTCCCTTAATAACAATCCTTGTAAATCTCAGTCCAAGTGCAATCCCTCATCGTCCTCAAACTCTTTATTTCATTCCCGCATTCCTTATTTGAGAAAATTACAGTAATTTTAAAATTTCATAACTTTCGCTCGTTCAATTATATTGTCTCTGTTGGTGACGATTCAATAAAAGAATGGGGGAAATGGAAATAATTTTATCTCTTTCGAGAAATAATCCTATCTCCTTGGAGGAGAAACTCAAATAATAGTAATTAATTTTAATGAACAAAGCCCCTTTTGGGTGTCGCTATGACTTTTCTAAGACTTGCGGACGTACGTTCGTTATTCGACCTCATAACCGCAATTGAATGAAACTTTGGTTGCATGAAGATTTAAAAATAAACACGTGAAATGCTTGTATTGCTTAGAATTAGATAATATCGTACAAACTAATTTAATTTTGTTTACGAAATAAACGCAATAAAATCTGATCACCCTCCACAGTTGCATTAAATTAAATGGTGCATACTTTTGAAGTATTTGTTTTGCGAAGAAATGTTTTACAAAAATATTGGGCTACTAATATTGAATTCACAAAAATTATACCGTGTTGCCTATAAAATTTTCATCCCTTGTTTATTATTCTTTCCAATTGAGAATTGGATGAATAAAAATTAATATTACCATTAAAAAATAACACCTGTACCATTAAGTACTACCTGGATTCTGTACTTGAGTAAGAAGTTCAGTTGTTTGAGTTATGCAAGGAGTTCAGTCCGGATCACGCTCATCCGCCAGGTTTTCACCCCAATCCATTGAAGGATTAGGTACCCACTTTATAGAGGCTGGGTGATATAACAGAAAGCGAATTTTCTGCACAACCTGGAATCCGGTGTTAGGAGTCCTTCTGAGCTACCCCACTCCTATTTTTATTATTAGATTATATTACAATCATTTAATGAAACAAATGAAACAATAAAAGTAATTATAAAAACTGGAGGTTACTCAGATTGCGTCCCATGCCAGACTATTGCGTTTTACCAGCGGAACGAAATGATCTTTTTCCAGTCGTTGAGTTGACGGGGATATAATAAAATTTAATAGAATCCAGATGGAAGTGAAAAAATTTACTTTATGATTATTATCAATAGGGACGTCTCGCAGTGTCACGAATGTATGAGATAAGAAATCAAAAATCGTATTTTTGTCTTTGTATGGTTTCTAATTTTTTTAAAGTCGTTAAAGACACAGACATGGTAAGAATAGCCATTTATTATAATATAAACTTAGATAAAATTATACAGAACCTTAAAAAAAATATTTTAGAAACTTACAAAAAATGCATACAGAAAATTAAAAAACAAACTATTCCTCCTCGGAATCACTTGAATGTAAATAAATATCGTGACTATCTTGTTTTAAAATCAAGTAATTTAAAACATTTTGATCAATTTTGTTTATGTTTTTCAATGCTCACTTTTCTAATAGTTGATCAACAGGGATCTGATGAAAGAAGAAGCATTTTTATTAGATCAATATTGGAATCAATAAGAGAAGTTTTTCTTGTGTGGTGTTCCATGAAATATCTTATATCCTTGCGCCGGCCTTCTAATGCTTCTTTTGAGCAATGTCCCATAGGTTTAATAAAAAAAAGAAATAATGTCAGGTCCGTGTAATAATAATTTATGGAATGAGACTGGCATGCAATAGCAAAAATAATGCCTAAAACATAAATCGGTGGTTTCACCAATTAATTCAGTGAATTTTGGGATAATAATTAATTTACCACTTGAAATTACTTTCAAAATGGTTCCCAAATTAATAATTAATGAAATGTCTATCCCTGTAATTTTGCTGCTTGCTAGTGCATTTTCAAAAATCTTCTTGCGGTGTTACCATCATTAGTAGAACCAAATCCAGGTTTTGGCATATCGATTAAAAATCCCATTTCCTCTTTTAATACAAGCTGAATTATCTTTTTATTTTCCTCGAAAATGTTTTTTACATCTTCTCCTCTGACTTGCCACATGTCTAGTGGAAGCCTGTAAGTGATGTGAAGTAAGCATTCCAATGATCTTATTCAACAATGTAGTGCAGAATGGCCATATTTATAAAATTTATTTTATGTGGTAAATTATCGACCAATTCTTTATTCATAAACTTAGGAGTAGCTCCACAAATGTAACATGCTTGTGCAGAATTTTCCCCACTTAAAATGTTGCAAACATTTTGCTTGAATGTCCTGTCAATATGACAATCCTGTCATACAAAACATCATACCTTTTATCTACAGGATTACTGCGCCTGACTTCATGCAGCAAATAATTGGTTTTTTAATCTAAAAGCGCAAAATCACGGTGAAGGGGCAACCAGAGACAGTTAAACTAAATATCAAAATGAAAGTAATGAAAAGAAGTAATTTCGGTTGAATTATGAAAAAAAGTATATTTATAGATTTTTCTTAAATTAATCAATCCCAAGTTGAACAATAGTAAAAAAATTGTATAAGATTTAAAACACTAGAATAGGGATTGATCCTTCTATACCACCATGCGGATGCCAACCAAAACACTAGAACTTTCCCATTTTTTTTATTTTTGAACACAGCTCGTGACACTGTGCGTCGCCAGGAAAGCCCTCCTCCCATAATTTGGAATCCCAAGAAGTGGCTAAATTTGAGAACCTAATTCAAACTGCCAAAATTGTGGTAAAGCATTGTACTCAAAGAGTAAAGGAAATTTTGGTCAAGTGCACAATATGGTATATTTTACAAAGTTTGACTTTACGTGACTTGTAAAATCATTATTTTTGAAGATAAAATTTTCCTCCTTTTTTTTTCAAATGTTCATTAGAAATGTAAATTACGAAGTACTTTTAAGAACAGTTTCTTAAGGTTCCACTTACCGCAAAGATTAAAAAAATAAAATAAAATAAGGCCTAGTGGTGGATAACACCGATACTGCTGTACAGCAGAAGTTGATAGACTTATCCAACTTAATCAACAGGTTCGAATTGATATCTTTACAACTCGTTATATTTCACCTTAGCGAACTCGCTGATTTGTGATACATAACTTCATGCTCCGTAAAGGAAGCATGTAAGAACTAGTAAAGTTCTTACTAGTTCAGGGTTTGGATTTAACAAGACAATTACGCAATTACCCCGAAAACGCAATTGCCCCGAAAACGCACTTACCCCACATTACCTAACTAAAATTTAAAACCAATACCAATACCATTTAAAACGTTGACTGCCAACCACGAGTTAGCTCCTAGTTTATTTACATATTTGTGCGTAGTTTTTAATAATATCACATGATTAAATTAAATTGGACCGGAATTGTGAAAAGCACCACAAAAGTCAAATGTTAAGTTAAGAAATTGGTATTTTATCGATACAATGTTGTGTGTGAATAGAAAAGACAATTATTATCGGGAAATTCGGTCAAAATTATTGCAACATTTTACCTCCCAATAGATTATTCTAACAACTCCCCTGATTATCAATAATACTTATTATTATTTCATAGGTTTATGACTCTGTCCCATAAACCAGGCGGACCATAAATCAGGAATCCAAAACACAATCGCAAATTACTATTCATGTCACAGACATCCGAATATTTACTTTTCATAATTCTATAATAATTGTTTTGAATATAAATCTTATCTTGCTATAATCACATATCTATTTATCAAGCTTAATCATCAAAATGGTCATAATTGGCTATTGATTTTATTAACGTGCCGTAATAATGTACTTTAGTATTAAACTATATTAGACAAAATTATAAATAATAACAAATAGCATATATATATATATACATATATATGTAAACTGTTCTTAGTAACATTTTCAAAGCTTTACAGAAGAGTAATAAGAAGTTTCAGATCGCAGTATATTACATGTTGTAGATAATGGTCCGTCTTTATATGTGAAGTGTTACATATTTTATTACCCTTTTAGCTTATTTAAGATACTTATAATAAAAAAAAATATGATCAGAATAATGAAAATAGGATAATAAAATCCAAATCTTCAAAATTGGATTTATATATAGCAGAGGATTAAATCCTGGCATCTCGTGTCCGACCCCTGTAACTGAGAGCCTTTGCAACTTTATTGATAAGAAATGCAGATTTCCCTTGTTTCCTTACATCCTTCTTTTAAGAATATAATTAAATATCTCATTATGACATATATTGAACATTAGGCTATTGAAAATTTTACGGGTGGGTAATAAAATTTAATTTAAGACGTTTGAATGACTTTTAAAAACATCTTTTGCCCGCTTATAATTTGGTTACAAAAAATTGTCCCCAAACAATTAGTGGTCCCTCCTAGTTACCAGTACGTGTGTGAATGAACAGGCTGTTTTCGCAATATTTTAATTTCAACAAAAATTAATCAAACTTATCTATCACTGATTACTTTCGAAACAGAGACTGTAGTAATTACTTTTTATCTTCAAGTTAGTAATTTGGTTGTTAATAAGAACGATTTTTTCCTCAATTAAATTTTTAAGATCAATTCCACACAATAAAAACCATTAGTTTTCCATTGAGACGATTTCGACGCAAGGTTGTATAGAAAATGGGATTTATTTGTTATATGAAAATTAAAATATAGGTTCTAATTAACATTAAAAAAAAATCAATGATGTACTTTATATGGTTTTAATCAAACAGGAAACTGAATAAATTTTACAGCTACAGAAAGAGATTACAAAAGATATTTTTCTCTTATTAATTAGTAAATGTGGGAATTTTAAGATATACTGTGAGTAATAGACTCTCATGTATCTGCGACATTCGAAAGCTTTACATAGTTATTAGTGAGTGTTGTTTGATAATTCAATTGACGAACGAGAGTAAATATTTGATAATGGAGAAAGGAAAGTGTAATGCTAATAGGTACCTCAATATTAATCTCGAAAATTGCATACTGAGGAAAAATACATTTCTTGGGCAGATGTTATGTTTATGTTTCGTTGATGTTTACGATATAACATTAAGCTAGGGTTCAGTTGACATCCAGATTTTTGCTTAAATGACCAAATAAATATCTCCAATAGTCCAATCTTAAATTTATTCCCATCTATAACAGAAAAAACAATTACTCACCGGCATTACTGGGAAAACCCTTACCCTTAAACCGTTTACCTAAAAACATCCTGCCTATCTCTCGTTCATTGTTAGTACAATGCGAGAAGAAACCAGTACAAACTTTTCTGTTTGAAATAATCCATTTAAACCTTGGTGATTACCATGAATTTGATTTCTTGTCTTAATTAAATTCATAATTCATAAATCTTTTATAATACTGATTTATATTTCATCTAATTTAATATGTATAATAATACCAAACTATATTTTGAATTGCTTATTTTTGAATTTTTTGTGTGTTTTTAGAACTGAGGATGAATGTATAACATTCGAAACTAGTTTTCAATAAAACAAATTTATAGAAGTGGCAAATAATTTATCAATCCCTAATTAAGTTAGGGAGTCATGTATAGAGATCATCTCGAATGGAGACTCTAATAAGGATCTGCTATTAAATTATTCCAGAACTAAGGATATTAATATTTTTTAATCTTTATTATTTTTAATTTATTGATACGTTTTACAATCTCCGTCATTTAGTCTTGAATTAAAATTCATTCTTGTTCATGGCAACCTTTTCGAAATCTAACATTTTTAGGGCTTTCAGGATAATATCCAAGAGAGATGAAATATAGGTACGTTTCATTTTATTTATTTTTAATGGGGAGGGTTATTTATTAGGTAATAGCGTGAAAATGATAATAGAAATATAATAAAATACTAACAAAACTGCCTTGGAAATATGAAATTACAAATTTAATTTAAAAAAAAAAAAAAAACAACAACAAATCCTACTTAAATCAACTCATGCAATAGAAATACTTTGAAGTCAATTAAATAACCGAAAACCAAGAAAAAGTGGTGAATTTTATAAAAAATACTGGAAAGAGGTGTATATATCGTCGGGATATGCCAACTTTTCAAAGAGGCAAAAAACATTTTAAAAAAATTAAATTTTATCGTATTGAGGTATATTTTTTTTTTTTTTTAATAGCAAAAACAAAATAATCCAATAAATTTAAATCAAGCCGTTTTGGACTTGGTTTAACACTTTTCCCGACGATACTATGTTTCATTAACAAAACAATTAACCCTTTGAATTAAAATAACAATTAAAATGATTTCTCGGATTGGATAGGTATAGCTTTATAACGTAAAACTAAAACAGTTTTATTGATATTAGTCGTAAAAATAAAAATGTTTTTTTCCACCCTTGACTCATTGTCATTCAAAAGATGGCAAGGTACCGAACACAATGCAAACTTGGGCAAAGTTTTATACACTGAAATAAAATTATATTTATTTGAATTAGTAATTAATACAATTTATATTTTTCTGCTCTAAATATAGAAAATGTAAAAATAACCTATAAGGAAATCGTTGAGTGGATCGATATTGATTTAAAGTATTGAACTTTTATGTTATATAGAATATGTGTGTATTTCTAAGAAATATGAATTGTTCACAAAACATTCGAATGAAGATGTTATTTCTGATGATGAAATAGAATACCGAAACTTTGAAATGATTGATTTTCATTTATTATTTTATATAATTTTATAAAATTCGAAGATTATATTCTATATAAAAAGAAAAAACTTATTTAAAAAAATTACTTCCTACAGAC
Organism: Rhaphigaster nebulosa; assembly: GCA_948150685.1. NCBI lineage: Eukaryota > Metazoa > Arthropoda > Insecta > Hemiptera > Pentatomidae > Rhaphigaster > Rhaphigaster nebulosa. The sequence goes on from OX411307.1 coordinate 22,092,745, forward strand.
CATAGAACTATTTAAAACATATACAATAAAAATGAAAAATAATGATAATTAATAATTTTATTTAATACGTTTTCATTAATTTATTTATCTAGCCAATAATCCATATAATACAAAATATTTACTCTTCATATTAACCAAACTGTTTTTTCTGGATTTATAAGGAAGCAGTAGGTTTTATTACAATTTAAAATACATGCTACAATTTGATTTTGATTTAGAAAAGATTGATTTAATATTTAAATATACAAAAAGGTTAAGTGTAATAATAATATTAGTTGTTCAAAATTTTAATTTTTCCTATTCCATATATTTCTCTTTCTTTTTCCCATTGATATATCTAACGTTCCTGAAGAAGTTGATTTCACTGAAAAAGAAACTGACAACCATTGTAAAACGACTTCGGCAATATATACCCCAAAGATGTTTGAAGCCTTTTTCTAAAAAAATATTTCATTTTTTGGAAAGTCGCTGTCTTTCATTGGCGTAATCGGAGGAGGTTCCAGGGGGTCCGGACCCCCCAAATTAAAAAATACTTTTACTTATTCTACAAAAATTGTATAAACCTATTTGAATGCTATTTTATAAATAATACCCAAGGCATAGAAAATATTATAAAGAGAGAGAGAGAGAGAGAGAGAGAGAGAGAGAGAGAGAGAGAGAGAGAGAGAGAGAGAGAGAGAGAGAGCATCTTACATCCAGGGATGGGGTGGGTTTCTTTAAAGTAGTTCCTTGGATGGACCCCCTCCCACCCCCGAAACGAAATCCAGGCCACGTTACTGTCTGTATTATAATTCATGTATGAAGATACTATACACATATGTATATTATTAGTACAACTATATGTTAAATATTTTTGTACACATTTTAAATAGTCTGCACTGAATTAGATAATTTGTACAATTTTAGTTTAAAATGATGAGAGTACTTATGTCTTATATAAATTTGAAACCACCGAAACATTTCTTCAACACTACAAAATTTATCTGTAATTGTTTTCAGTACGTTCTGCATATATATGTTAATAAAATGACGACTTTTCTATTTATCTATTTGTTTTTCAAAGTTCCATGATTTAAAAATTCGATATATAGTAAATTTCAAGTAAATCATCATTGACAGAAGTATATGCTGAAAACTATTACAGTAATTTTAGTAGGGGGGGGGTGAAGGAATTAAACTATTAAAAGATAAATGAATAATATTCTTTACAAACAATAATAATCATTAGTTTTCACGATGGCCATAGATTAATTATAGCATAGTTTGCAAGTGTAAATATTCAAGTTATTCCTATCTAAAAATAATACCTAAAAATATTGATTTTAACCATTCGATCCGAAAAAAAAATCGAAATAATGTTGTAAAGATAATTTTAGAATGAGTCCGCTACGAGCAATAGGAGGTTTTGTCAACATTGAGCCATAATTTGCGAGCAATGAAAAAAGTGATTTGAACGGTGGGTGAAGACGGGAGCGCCCCCGCCAAGTCAAGTCTCTCCACACGACCTAGAAACTTCCCGATACTTGAAAAGGAGAAACTTAATTGCCCGTGTCAGGTTGGAATGTCTCTTGGCTTTAAATATAGATTCAGATCCAGGAACCGATTATGGGCTTCTGAGGAACGGTGCTTGCAAGTAGAAGAGCCATTAGGACAACGCCTGCATAAGAGGGTGCAGTTCACTTACCTGTCAAGTTTCCAACATTGCAAAACATATGAGAGCATATTTTATACATTATCGAGGTTTTTAATTAGAATTTTTTTATATAAATAAAGTTAACTGCATCACTAAATCTATCTCTCGTTTCAATGTCATTATTATTGAAAAGATCTTTTATGATTACAAATTAAATGTAAACTTAAAGAGAGAAAACTATGATCAATATTCAAAACTAAATTAGAAGATAATTAATTCTTGTATCATCGACGTCTTTAAATGTGTCTATGCTAAAACAAACTAGTCATTCATAATACATCAAGTTCGAAATGAATATTCTCCTAAAACCATCGTGCTTCATTGAATCAGACATTCCGACCATATAATTTTTTTCGGAACTGTCTATTAATGAAAACAAAATTGCATTAATTTAATGTTAAAAATTCAACTTAATTGATTTAAGGCTAAAGTATTCAATTATGTTGATGCATACTCATAGCTTTGATGTTGTGGGCATGATGAAAAGTCAAATCAAAATTTACAAATCAAGACATCTTCAGTTGAGATTGAAAAATGTTCAATCGATTAATTGAGAAATTATAGACGGTTATGGTATGTTTTTTCGTGCAATGCCATGAATAGTCGATAAAAAAAATTCTCTTAGGTAATCATTCGTAAAAAAAAAAAGAAGCGATCAACAAACATGTTTTTCTTGAAATGATTTAGAAACAAAATTATACAGAGAATGAAAGAATAATATGTGATATCCTTTGAACACCGCTTTTGATCCGAGTGTTCGAAGCTACGGGGACATTCCGACATGGATGAACATTCCCATCGCCGGCCATCCGGTATACCCAGGGTATATCAGTCTTCTGCTCAAATTCTAAGTGTGGTTACGGCTACTGGATCATTGATATTATTGATAGACATAGACTTAGAAATAGTAGAGTGAGTGTTGAAAGATCTTACATGATTCGGGATCATGGTGCTGCTGAAGGCGGCCAGAGTGCTGAGCGACTGAGGTTCTGGCCTCACTTTCTCGGCCTCCCACTTCCAGGACCGAGCTCTCTCCCTACCCTGGTCATCTTACCCAAGTATTCCAGTCCTCCAGGCCCTCCAGCTGCTTTCCTAGCTCTCGGGAGACCAAGATGACACCCCTTCCCGGCCGATCCTAAGGTTGGTGACGATACCGTCGTTTCTCGCTCTTCGCACCCGTGGAGTACCGCGAAAGGTCGAAAGCGAAAGCCAAAGAATACGAACCGAACATTTAGAGTTTAGAGGTTTCACTTGATAGTAGATAGTGTAAATGAACCTTTTCGGGTGAAACTTTCTTCTATTATTTTATATATTTAAAAAAAGAAAAGTATCTTCTCAGAAGGAATTAAATATAGTCAACTGTGAATAGCGCATTCCACCGGATGTTGACCTTGGCTAGGGTACACAGAATTTACATTGGTAACACCGAGGAATACTCTCGTTGTTCGGTAGCTACATTTAGAAACTAACATTACTTTTATGGATAATAGTCAAGAAATTAGCCAGTAATTTTTTTATTATACAAATCTACCCAAACATGTGGACCATTTTCAGGACTACAAATAAATCAGAGATAAAAGAGATTTAGATATGAACGAAGTTAAATGACAGAAGTAATAAATAAGCGAATAGATAAAGAATGAAAGTAATGATAGAGATAAAACATGTAATTAAGCTAAAAGTAATAATAGAGATAGAAGTAATAATAAAGTAAATGAGAAATGATATAAATCAAAGTAGATGCTTTGGCAATAGCATAAAATAAGAATTAATAAAGGAAAATAATAAGATGGTTAAATAAGTATGTGAAGAAAATTATATAATCACCTCATTATTTTGTAACATACATATATTTTTGAATCTAAAGGATTATACAGAGTTCACTCAAAACTATGACTACTACAGCCAACGCAGGGTCTAAAGTCGAAAGCGCGATCGAAATCATTCCAGCCTACATGTCGATTTTTACAGGGAATCGCATTTTATCATAAATTGTCAACACATTGAGCTAATCTTTGAAAAAAAAAAAATGTTTTTCTTATCTCCCTAAAATTGTAGGTAAAAACCGATTAAGAAAATTTTAATGAAGAAACCTTTATTTAAAAAAAAGAAGTTTTTTTTATTTTTTGTTTAGTTTTTTAAAGAAAACCTTAATTAATTATGTTGGGGGAATATCGATTTATTAGAACCTTTCATAAATACATGCATATTTCATTCAAACATGCTGAATGCGGTGGTAAAAATGTTAATAAATGAGGAATAACGTCATCATCATAACTCTAGCCTTCCCATAAATAAAGAAGTCCTGCTTTTCCTCAGCCATACACCCCTATAACATAAAATTATGGAGCTCCTCTCTTGTAAACTTGTAAACTGGCAAGTAACCAGCCGTGGAGTAGTCGCACTGTAATCACAATAAATACTAACGCCCACAAAGGAAGATAACAAGAAAATAATAGGCTACCCAAAACACGTCGAAGCAGCCAAGGAGCCAGTCATTAATAATTAATACTGAGAATTGTTCACATGGGGATAAAAATGACAGGATTAAATACAATTATGCGGATTCATGTAATTTTTCTTTAGGGTTAATTCAGCAAATTAAAATTGATTTCAAAAGTTCCTCTCGATTCCTGTATTTTGAAGCACACGCACAAGTCAATATCTACACCAAATCAAGAAATAAAATAATAATTTTAGACTCGAGGTTTTTCAAAATTAGTGAAACTTGGTATTTATGTTCTATACATAAAGATCGTGAAAAATTCAATGTTTCAGATTTTCCCTATTTTTATTTTTTGGGTGATAAAGAAAAAAAAATCAGTTTTTTTTGAGACGTTTTGAATCATTAAAAAGTTTATAGCTTCAAAAATATTTGCCATAGAAAGCTCAAAATAGTGTCAATGTTTTCATAATTATATGGGCTTTAATTTGGTATGAATACTGACTTTATATAACAATCTAAAAGTGTTTAAATATTTCCAAAAAGTTATTCTTTTAAAAAATCAAAAACGAAATTTTTAATTTATTTGCAAAAAAATATATAACTTATACATGTTATAAGAGTGTATAGGTCAAATTTCATGATGGCGTTTAAAAAACCTAAAGCTTTGTTATTCTTGTTGTTTTATTAATTTTAGGTGCCATATTATTAGATCAGTAAATAATTATTCAGTAAGCACATCAGACGGATACCATGATTCAATAAGGAAAAATTAAAACAAAAATGGAAGAAATTAGTACAATGTTGACTTTTGTTTTTCATATAACAATAAAATGAAGTACGTTTTACATGACTTGAGAATGGCCCAAGTTGGCCGATTGAATGTCGAAATAATGTAAAATAAAATACTTCGTGACCGAATGGTCTTTTTGCCTTATATTTACTGATAAAGCTTTGTATTTTTATGCCAAGTTTTTTTCTAACTGAAATGGAGAATTAACAAAAAAAATTTCCATATAGACTATATATGCTATACTGTAAACAATAAAATTTACTTTGCTAAAAATCATTATACAAACTGCAGTTTTAAGTTAGTTACCATACCCGACATTATTTCTGAGCCATCAATTGGTGAATCAGCTTCCACAAAACCTTTTTTTTTTTTTTTACATGATCCCATTGAGATACCATCATAAAATGGTATGTGTATTCCTTATATTATGCACATTAAAAAATTTTTAAAAATAAAAATAAAAATTTTGTATTAAAAATATATAATTAATGAGTTTGTGTGTTTTATTAATTTAATTAAAGTTTAATTAAATATTTTTTTAATTAAAAATATATGTTTGATAAAAAAATGTGTTAAATTAAAAATATGTGTTTAATTAAAAGTATAGGTTTAATAAAAGAATGTATGCTTGATAAAAAAAAAATGTATATTTAATATGCATGTTATAAGGAATGCAAATACCAAATTTTATGATTGTATCTCAGAGAGATACATGAGATTATACAAACAAAACATTTTTACGGATTAATGGCTCACCTAATAATGCTTGACAACATAAATATAATAATAATAAAGCTTAACAATAACAAAGCTTCATTTTTTAAAAACAAACCCATAAAAACTCCATCATGAAATTTGTCCTATAAATTCTTATTACACGCGTATGTAACATATACTTTTTATAAAAAAACAAAAATTTGTTTTTGAGATTAAAAAAAATATCTTTTTAAAAATGTTTAACATTTTAAGATTGGTTTGGTAAAGTCAAGACGCATATAAAATTAAAGCCTATGCAATTATGAAAAGAATGACATTATCTTGAGCTTTCTACGGCAAATAGTTTTGGTGCTATTAGCTTTTAATTGCTCCGAAACATATAAAAAAAAACAGTATTTTATTTTTTTATTTTAATTAACAACTAAAGAAATAAAAATTGGAAAAATCTTAAATTTTACATTTGTTGTCCAAACTGATAATAATACATATGTAAAAAAAATTTTTGATTTCTGAGACAAGTTCCAGACCATTGGTGCATGACGCTCGAGCAAAAAATGTTTGAACTTCACGAGTCTTTATATCAGAACTGAGGAGTTAATATCATGGCCAATCTTTTAGTTATTAGTAACCCTACAAGGAAGAGTATAAGTTTCAGTTTGATTGAGTAAAGTTGAAATTTCGATCATGTTTTCAGCGTTTCGGCCTTCAGTGCCCTTGGCTGTTGACCTATTTGACGACGCTCTGACCAGTAATGATGGGCTTCTGTCAACTATGGTTTCTCATAACTAGATCTATCAATCAATCTCATCAAATCTAAAGTCAACAATAATTCTTCAAAAGTGGAAGGCTGTTCATAACATTGTATAAGTCTATTTTATTTTTAATTCTCATTATGAATTCTCTTTTGCCGCTCGACCAAAGACAGTAAGTGTATTAGACAATTAGTGTGGCGTGCCTTGGCCTGCCAGGAACAAATGAGATGGAGTAAAATAATGAGATATAGATCTAGAGGTAGCATGCAAGCTTTTAAAGAACATACCGTCCAACCTCTGTATATCGAACTTCCATATATCGAAAATCTCTATGTATCGAACTATGTTTAGGAACCTACAATTTTTATTAGAAAAAAATATTTTGTATATCGAATAAAATTATTATATAACTAAGCAGAAATGCTCCTGGCCAAACAAAATTTCGGTAGTAAATTTGACAATAGCAACTTCGTAAACCATTAGAACGATCACCAAATCGATGAAATCCCCCCTCCCATCACCAAATAAATAAAAAGTAATAAATATTTATAAATAAATAAACAACAATTTTATTTCAAAAATTTAAACTACTTGAAATTAGCACTTGATATCAATTATCTAATAAACAAAAACAATGTCGAAATTATTTCAAATGTCATTGTAATTAAAATAATTATTTTTCAATAATAAAATAAATAATATTGAATAAATTCTTGTCCAGTTGGGTTACAATTGAAATAGAAAAAGTTACAATTAAATTGGAAAATGTGGCAATTGATTTGGAAAGGGTTACATTTGAAATGACAAAAGTTACAATTTAAACGAAAAAGGTGACAATTGATTTGGAAAGGGTTACATTTGAAATGACAAAAGTTACAATTTAAACGAAAAAGGTGACAATTGATTTGGAAAAGTTACAATTGACGTGGAACTGATATACTCGTATATCGAACAAAAAATTCCCGTTTAAAAAAATATAAAATGTGATTGTCATCAAAAAGAGCCCTTAGTTTACGTACATTAGAATGGGGGATAATTAAATAAGAAACAAAAATGTTTCGATATTTTTCAAAAAAATGGAAATTAAGAGATCTTGTTTCAGAAGAAGCACAGGAGTAGCTAAATTCTCTGAATCTCTTATCTAACGTGGAGTGATATTTTCATTTTAAATTCAGTTTCCTTTTCCTTTCTCGTTGAGAATATTGCTCCTAAACATGGCTTCGGTGATGAATTATACACAAAAAGGCATTAGAATCTATTTTGCGCGGAAAAAAAATAAATTATATTTTTTTTGTATGTTTGCATATTTTTAATATATCTTCTTATTAAATTATTAATGTACACTTGTAAAAGAAATCTGCAATCACAGATACAAATTTTTAAATAAGTGTTATTGATCATTCAAACTTTGTTTTTCTTTAATCCTAAAAAATTGCCTTTGTTACATTAGTAACCCCAAAAAATTGCCTTTTATACTTTAACCCTAAACAATAGCTGTAATTGTTTTTAGCCTGAAAACGGTGACGAGTTGCAATGTTTCTATAAATCGAAATTTCCATATATCGATTTTTTACAAGGAACCTTCATGTTGGATATATCGAGGTTCCACTGTAATTTGTTTGGGGATTCATGATCTCGCTCTTCACTCGTGTGCCCATCGCTAAATAAAATTAGGCCTGGGATTTTAGTAATTTTAGCACAATAATACGATTATTTTTTAGAGCTTATTTGTTAATGCTATAATCAATTTTTTTTTATCTCAAGAATTATTGTTTAATAATGAAATATAGGGAAACGTTTACAGACATGTATACAATTTTGAAAAGAGAATGTTTATCATTTTCCAAATAATATTTTCTCTGGTTGTAACTTTCTGAGAACCAATGATGAACAAATGTTCACTTCTAAAACCTAGAACTATAAAAATCACCTTCTGAATACTTGTGATCATTTTGACGCTATTGCAGAATAGTATCAATACGATATTTAAAACATATCAACAAACACTCTCAACCTTGTATGCAGGAATTTTAAACGTATCATTTCATGAAACTCATAAACATAATAATTTACTAAGATGCTAAATTTTAAATACATAAAACTTCTAAAACATCAACCATTGTCATAGAAGTATCTGCTACCAACGATATACTTTTGCATGTAATGGATGGGGATGTAATTGGTCGAAATCAGTGCTAGTTCAGTTTTTTTTTTAAGTCTCATTATCAGTGACCAGTCGATGTTTAAACCATACTTAAAAAAAAAACTGTTCTTCATAGCTGTCACCGGTAACAAATAATCTCATGTTATATTAGCTGTTAAGACAGCTTAGCTGCGCATGGTGTTCCTTCAAATACCGTTTTTTCCAGATTTGCCACGACTTTCTTCAAAAAATTACATTTAATTATAAATAGAAATAATTCATTTTCTCTAAATCATATTGGTCATCGAAGGTGCTGGTTATGGAAATACTATCGATTTCATGTGCGCGCGCTAACGTAACGATTTATTTTAACATTTCGGATATCTTCGATATTCAGGTCCATTATTGGGTTATCGAAGGCGCTGATCATGAAAATACTACCGATTTTAAGATCGCGCTCACGTATCGATTTATTTTAAAATTTCGGATATCCTCTATATTGAAGTCCATTATTGGGTTATCGAAGGTAATAATTATGAAAATGCTATAGATTTTAAGTTTACGCGCTAACGTAACGATTTGTTTTAACATTTCGGATATCCTGGATATTGAGGTCCATTATTGGGTTATCGAAAGTGCTGATTATGAAAATGCAATGGATTTTAAGATCGCGCGTTGGCATTATCTATACTATCTACCCAATAATACAGGTAAATAAGTAACCAGTCAACGTTTCGTCAATTCAGGCATTATCAGGACTTACACAATAAAATCACATATGTGAAGATCAAATATATCACATCTCGCATCAACAGTCTGAAAAGAAGCATCAAGCAGGAACAGTACATCTCTTGAAGATATTTAATCACTTAATAATTATTTCATAAAAGGTGCCCAAAAATCCGCTCCGTTTCCTAAATTCATCCCCCAAGTTATCTGCGCTGATATTACTACTTTTTTTTTCGGTTGGCGCTGTAGACCATGGAGATCCTTGGCCGCGCGTTGTGGTATTCATACTTGGAAGACCACACCGCTATTCTCAATTTAGGTAGTAAGGATAGGGTCATCACTCCTACGCCCGGCCTATGCGAGTTGCCTCCAAGTAGGCTGACGGGCCTCACATACCCGGGGGGAAGGGTGATAAATTGCTTGAATTATTTAATTTAATTAAATTAAATTCATGCCAGTACCAGGATTCGAACTCACAACCTTTAGGTTTGATTGCTATTACCAGATATATTGATTGCTATACCATATGGCTACTACCAGCTGAAAAATCTTTTGAAATACTTCAGTGCCACACAGTTGACTGTTGAGAGTAAAATAGTTGTGACGGTTTGTGTTTTGGCTCAGTACTTTTCAACTATTGATCGAAGAGAAGCTGGTTATAGTTATTGTTCAACTTCAGATAGCTGTTCAGGTGCATAAAGGTAAGATGTTTTTTATTTAATCATTACTATTCGAAGACTAGAGTATGTTTTTCATGTTTAAATTGTCCGAGCCCCGTACGTAAACCCATTAAGTTAGGGAAAGTTGCCATTGTTTTCATAGGTCGAGCCTTAAATTCGCCCACCCTCAAGGTTTTCAATTTAGATGTATTTAGGGCCTTAACCTTATAAGGATTTAGGGCCCCGTGATTCTGTTTCTTCCCTTTGTTTATGTTATTTCTCCCCTCTTATTTTTAATTAAAAATGTATTTCAAATCTACAATGAATTGTCGTATTTTTGAATAAAATAACAACTAAATTTTAAGTATTTTAATTTAAATAAATTTCCCTTTGAGAGTTATTTGACTTTATTTAAATGTCCCTGACTTCAAATAAATATCAAATTGTGAATTTGATTGAGGAGCGAAATTCGGGTCACTCTTTTAAAATCCTAACACTTAAGTAAGTATTGTTTTTGTTTACTTGGAGAAAAGATTATTTATTTCTGCAAAATAACAATACTATCATTTGTAGGAAGGTGTAGAACAGAGCTGCGTGTGTTATTTTTGGGGGAATTATAAACTTTAGTATAATATTTGAAATTTCGAATTTGGTTTAAGGAGACGATATTTGACAATTTCTCCCTCACAGATGACTCAATTGGTAAATTGCTTAATTAATAATGAATTTGATAAGTTAAATTTCGCGGATGCTAACTTCCCTAATTGAAAAAAACTGTAGCAAAGGCACATGTTTTCTTCTTCTTCTCGCGATCTGATTATATTTAATAATTTTTAAATGTATGTAAAACAATACTAATAAAAAAAGTGTGAAAAAAACACAAGTTTACAATTTATAAGTATATTGTTCATTTATATACTAACATTATAAACATAATGGTAGTTTTACATTTTAAGGCACATCTTCGTATTTTAATAAAATGAAAAACAATTTGAAATGAAAAAGTTCTTTGTCTTTTAATAAAATGAATAATAGTTC